>CM035157.1:34609310-35209310 GCA_020205615.1 Panax quinquefolius | reverse complement strand
GGAGGCGCACAACACACCGTTTGAAATCCATCTTGGGAGTACCAAAATGTATCGTGATCTTCGACATACATTTTGGTGGAGCAATATAAAAAGAGAGATAGCGGAGTTCATCTCAAGGTGTCTAACTTGTCAACGAGTCAAGGCGGAGCATCAAGTACCAAAAGGTCCATTGCAACCACTTGAAATTCCAAAATGGAAGTAGGAACACATTACCATGGATTTCGTTACTGGTCTTTGTGACACCCCCAAATCTGGTACTTCTATTTCCACAGGATTTGGTGTTCACTGTATAAACATCATCTATCTATCTACCCATAAATAAATGCAAACCATGCAATAGATAGAAATAAATAATAAATCTCCCCTTATGCGGTTACATCAACTGCATAATAAATAAATCCCAGGTTACTCTAACCTTAAATCATTTGTGCGGAAACATAAACAAATAAGTCTTAGTAACATCAATTCTAATTACATAACCATAATAATAAAACAGTCTTCATTACTTGCTAATCTTGCCCTTGCCTTTACTAGTGGAAGGTTCGTCTGCTCTTTTGTTCTTAACTGCAATGTTATTATTACGCAAGAGTGAGCACGATTGCCCACAAGTATAACAATATAACAATGAATAATAACATGTGAGAGAAATAATAACTTCGAATATAAAAGTTCAACTTTTGAATCAAGAATGAATAACAAGAATCAAAAGAATTTCTGAGGGTCATAAGACCTTGAACTATGTCCTAGGTTGTCAAGTGTTTATTCTTAAAACCTTTAACAGTCGTAAGACTATGGACTCTTCTTCTCGTACTTAGGGGGATCAGCCCTTAGTACCATACTGTGCACAATATCTTAACGCTAAAGCATAAATAATTCCCTTATATAGGGTTGTTCATCTCAGTTTGACATTCGAGTCTGCACCAAATGAAGTTTGGTTTGGATAATTCATCAAGGGTTCTGAAATTTAGAACGTTCATTAACTATGGACTAGTCGAATCATTAAGGGTTTGCTAGTCTAACAAGGTTTAACAGTAACTGAATATTTAACTTGAATAAAATCTCAAAAGGTATACAATAGAATAATTATTGTATAACAGCATCATGCTTGAAAGATTAATAGGCTTTAATATAACAAAACAGACTTAATCAATAATAATGAGAACTTGCTCAATGTAGAAAGGTGAATCCATCAACTATTATAATGATAACAAGTAGGGTTAGGAAACTTGCCTCGTGCGTAGATTACACTTAAATAAACTCTTTCTTTGAATTAAATCCTACATATCAATTATGTTCACAATACCAGTCAATAATAACGTACTAAACATCATAAGTTTATTCTTTGTCTAACTCGAATTCATGACTATACTTAGTCAAATTACCATACTTGTTTTCACATAATATTATACTACACGAACAACAAGTTAATTACATAATCAACGATTCAATTAACATATAGATGTCTTCTTGACTTGATAAAACTTATTTTAATATCTCATCATATGACTAATACCTTCTTATGTTCATTTGATTAAGTTACCATTATAGTCCCTAACGTGAAGCCATTAAAACGCTAATTCTTGGATTAAAGCAGAGAGTGGTATTTATGCTACCACCTTATAGTTCATTCTCGCATCGCGACCGACAAAAGCGCGTCATGGCATAATTGCTGTGCTATGGCCTAGATTAATATGCTTGCGATCTTCACAAGACAGAACCGAATCGCAATTGTGAAAAATTGCGTAATATGGCCAAAACACCCAATTAACATGTTTTTGTACGAATTTAGACATACCCAAACATTGTAATGCATAAATAACTAATACTCAACCCTGCTAGCATGTTTTTAACAAGTTTAAACACATAATTTTCAGAAATCAAACATGAAATTTTACTGTTCTTGAAGTTCTTGAAGGTTTTGAACAAAAACATAAATTCTAACACTACGGATACGTTATAAGACCAAATCCAACCATTCAAGTTTCGTTTATTTCGTTTTAACATGCATAATTATATACACGTGGAAATTTTATAGAACAATTCATGTTTGACATATTAAAATCACGTATAAGGCCATATGGCCATATTCTATAATCTGTAAATTTTTGAAACAACAAGTTATAATATTATGAAACTTATGATATGGAATCATATACAATATATATTAAAACATGCTATACTACTCGAATTATTACATATATCCCTAACACAATATCCCAATTTACAGAGATTCACAGAAAGTATGAAAGCCATTTCTTATAAAAACTAAATGACGAAAAAAGGAATTGGGTTGAAGAGAATTACCCAAGCGTAGATGAACCAGGATGACAATTCTCTCTACTTCAAACACAGAGTCACAAACTTTCTCAAAAAATTCTCAGACTCTCTCTGAAAACTCTCTGGCTCTCAGTTAACTCTAATGAAGAATACGTAAGTTAAACCCAACTAAGCCTTTATGCGCAGAGTTGAGGTCAGTTATTCCATTCGTGGTTTAACTGCTCCCAACTCCTCCTAAGGCCTCATTTGGCTAGCAAACTAGGTTTCAAAACTCTTTATTTTAATAAAACCTTTTAACATATAGTTTAAATCATGTCACACCCATTATAAAATAAATTAAATATCTAGTTTAATTTATTTAAATAAAATAAAATAATTTCTCATTAATTCACATAGTCACATAATTAAATTTCTCATTTAATAATAATGTCAAATTATTAAATCTCTAATTAATAATTAATTTAATTAAAATAACATTAGGCTTATTAAATATTTTTTTTTTAATTCAATAAGCTCACATAAATACATACATCGAATAATAAAATTCTCCACATCAATTTAATAAATACAACACATGTAATTAAATTAATCTACCACAATTTCATCAAATAATTATTTAATCTAATAATTAATTCATCGAAAAATATTTATTCAATCCAATAAATATTTAAAATTAATTTATAAAATCTCGGTTGTCACAGTCTTCCCAAGGTTTCTCAAGGCATTGATGCGATTTGGGTCATTGTTGATAGATTGACCAAGTCTGCTCATTTATTACCTATACGAGAAACTTATACACTTAAACGTCTTGCTCGTATTTATATAAATGAGATTGTAAGACTGCATGGTATGCCAGTATCCATAGTTTCTGATCGAGACCCAAGATTCAATTCACGATTTTAGGAAATTTTGCAAAAAGCTATGGGCGCGGATTTACGATTTATTTCGGCATATCATCCTCAAACGGACGGACAATCAGAGAGGACTATTCAGACTCTTGAGGATCTATTAAGACTTTGTGTCCTTGACTTCAAAGGAAGTTGGGACAAGTTCTTGCCATTAGTGAAATTTTCCTACAACAACAGTTATCAAGCAAGTATCGGCATGGCTCCATTTGAAGCGTTGTTGGAAGAAAGTGTCGTTCTCCAGTATGCTGGGATGAGGTTGGTGAAGCAACGTTGTTGGGACCGGAATTAGTACGTATGACTACGGAGAAGATTCAAATGATCCGTCAACATATAAAAACCTCACAAGATCGACAAAAGAGTTATGCTGATCTTCATCGAAAGGACGTGGAATTCAATGTTGGAGAACATGTGTTGTTACGTGTTGCTCCATGGAAAGGAGTTACAAGATTTGGAAAGAGAGGAAAGCTTAATCCTCGATTCATTGGCCCATTTGAAATCCTTGACCGAGTAGGAACTGTAGCCTATAGACTCGCTTTACCGCCATGTAAGACCCCAACTTATTATTAATGAAATTTAATTTTCTCTATTTATTATTTTAAAATAGTAAGGGTTGATTTGATTAATGTGGATAGTTATGGGTAAAATCTGTAAATATTTTAAAATAAGCAAGTGGTTATAAAATATTCATTGTTGTTAGGGAATATTCGTTTGGTCGTGGAATATTCTTTCTGCATGGGGAATATTAAATGCTGATGGTAGTAGATCTTTTGTGGGCCCCATAACTAAAAAGCGATTGGATGAAGAAAGCGACAAATATAAGTTGTTTAAAAATAATGGCGTAGTTATTAAGTTAATCTCGTTAAAATACTCGATTGGTTAAAACAGAAGTAGCACTGCAGTATTGCACCAATTATTGATTCTTACGTGAAGAAGGCACTACTCAATAATGGTTACAGTAATTCTTTATTCAAAGATTTTATTGATTTAATAATTCTTTGCGTTGATATTTTATATTGTTGTTGTTTCAATAATTGTCATTACACAATATTTTTCATTATCGAAGCAATAATTCATATTATCCGAATAATATTATTAGATAACATTATTGGCAATGTCTAGAAAGTTACATCTAAGGAGAGGTTTGGTCACCTAATTGCGGCCAAGAAGGAGAAATTCTTATTGGAAGCCCCTCTTCCTAGAAAAGAGCTTTGTTGTCAATATTGTGATTACAGTAATATTATTTGTGAATAATTAATTATTGATTCATATGATGAGAAAAATATTGATTTTATGTGGATATAGATGGAGAAAATTTTAATGTGACAATTGTTGAAAATTGAAATTTTATCTTTTTACGATAAAATAATTCATTTAAATATATTATTATATTTTAATAATATAATAATGGTGATATTTTTACAACGAATGTGGGATATATGAGTATACGAGGAGGAAGAGTATTTTTGTTGCAATAAATGTTTAAAACATGTTAAACATGTAAATTGGACCCCATTTATTATTTGAAATTTGATAGTACTTTGTAAAATCGCCTGGTTTGTGGATTTGGTCCAATTTTATTTGGAATTTGGAAAAACTTTCTTACGTAAAGTTGTAGAGAATTGAATTTCCTATAAAAAGTCACGAGATTCGAATTTTCTGACAAAAAGGCTATTTATTATGAATTATTGAAGTTCGAAGCTCCGAAATAATTGTTTTTTAGAAGTTTTAATAATTTTTATTTAGAAAAACGTTTTTGTTGTTTATGGACATGTGTTAGGTGTTTGAGATCAGCTGGTAGGATGGCGTAGAAGATTTATTATATATATTAATATTATATTAAATTTTCTGCTTTGGTGTTCTAAGTATTTTCCTATAAATAGGGTGCTTAGGTTAGAATTGAAAATCACACCAGAAACTGAAGTTTTCTCTCTCTATATTATCGAGCGTATTCTTGTGAGTATTTTGAGTATATTTTGAGTATTGCTATACGGTGCAAGTTCAAGTCATAGCCTATATCCGGTGTTTCAGCTAGAAGTACTGATCTTTCGAGGTAAGGGATATATTTTTTTTTCGTAATGATATTATTTCTTCAATATCATTATGTTGAAATATTGATCTGAAGTTTTTTTATCAAATTTGGAACTTTTGGTGTCGGAGTTACTATTCACGTATACGACACTATTCACGTATATGATACTATTCACGAATACGGCACTATTCATCGAAAAATAAAATAAAAAATTCTTTTCGTCCAAAATATCTATTCTGGATACTAGCTTTGATTGTATCCATGTTTTGATCATTCTTAAATTTTACACCACTATGATTATTTTTTAGGTATTTTTGGACGTGGATAAAACAAAGTACGAATCCTTAATCCTTAATCCTTGTCATTTTGTTTCACTGGATTCGTTTCTTTAAAAATATTTTTCATCATCCTCAGTCTTAAATGATGATATTATGGAATATCTTTATTCAGTAGTGCAAAGATGAATGATTTCGATGAATATCTTTGGCCCGTAGTGCAAAGATGAGCAGTGTTTAGATGAACATGACTAACTAATGAATATCTTTGGCTCAGTAGTGCAAAAGATGAATATTTGATTCGAGATATATATTGATTGATGTTACGAGGATAAAAGATGAGCGATGAACTTTTAAATTCATACATAGAAGATAGTAGTTTGCATTCTCTACTTAACTCTTCTAATGAATTATTATTTTCCTTGAATATTGATTTAAAAACTTGTTGTCTATTGTATTCTATTAGATTTTTCCCTGTTGAAGACTAATGATAATTTGTTGTATATTATCTTAGTCATAATATTCTTTCTTTGGGCTAGTTGAGCTCACCCTTTTCCTTTTTGTTCCATTTTTCTTCTCGTGAGGCGAGAATATAGCGAGTATGCAGTGGGGTATGGAATGAAGGTTCTAGAGAGAGTTGTTTAGTAGTCCTCACCATTTTTGTAAAATAATGTATCAATAAATGTGATGAGGATTTATTTGAGTATAGATATTGTCTAGAAGATAATATTTGTATTCAAACTCACGCTTTTCTTGTTGTAATAATAAAGTTGTAGTTGTTTACGTACCATGTATTGACAACTCAGAATGGGTGATGTATACCTATTTTGGGGCGTCACGGTTGGTATCGAGCTTAGGGATATGATCTCTGGCGGAGATCGGGGAATAGAACTAGGAGGGAGAGCGAGTAAATCCTTCGCTAGTGTGTCCTACCTAAGCTTATTTGTTAGTTGGTCAAGATATAAGGATATTATGTGATATATTGATTTCCTTAATTAACCCTTGTTTTATGTGATGTATTTGAGAATGTCGATTTGAGAATATTAACAATGGAAATGAGACCGTGGAGACGCATGTACTCACCAACGAGGAGAACGTGCAACAGTCGTGGCAATGTTCCTCTGTGAACAACACCACCGTGAGCGAGATGATGAACGAGGGATGTTTAGAAGCTTTTTGCGATTCATGCAAAATCGACGAGGGAGACTCGTGTTCAAAATATAGGAGGAAATGATAGCAATTCACGGGTTGTCATAGCTAAGCGGTTCAAAGAGTTGGGACCACCAGAATTTAAGGGAAAGCCAGATTCATTCATGGTGGAAACATGGGTCAAGCAAATTACCAAGATATTCGATGTCTTGGGATGCGGAGGAACAGAAGGTTCCATTCGCCACCTTTATATTTTAAGTGGCGAGGCGACTCTTGGTGGGAGTCATGAAGCATACCCATCCAAATTTTCGACTCAAGATGTCTTGGGAGACGTTTTAGAAACTATTTAATGACAAATACTTTCTTGAAAGTGTTAGGTATATGAAGGAAGTGGAGTTCATCAGATTAGAACAAAACAACATGACGGTGTCTCAAAGAGGAGGCAAAGTTTGCGAGTTATCCAAGTTTGCACCTCATTTGGTGGAGAATGAGGAACGTATGACGCGGATGTTTCGAGAGGTTTGAAACCCCAGATACGACAATATCTCATTTCTCATAAATTTTCTCTCTATTCGAGGATGTTGTTAATGGGGCTCAATTGTTAGAGCGAGATAACGAGTATGATCAACCGAGGGACCTTAACCAGGATCGTACGGAGATAGCAATCAATGTAATAATGATAACCAAACGGAGAAAGAAACAGACGGACAAAAATGGTAACCACTCTGGTGGTAATCATGGCCATGAAAATAGAAGAAGCGAGTCGGGAGGAGATTTTAAAAGAGGAGATTTCATAACGACTATGTGAAGACAACAAAGTCTTAAGTAAAGAATCGGTTCTAAGAGAGAAGAACGACCACCCATTATATGCTATAAATGCGGAAAGAGGACATATCAGTCCAAACTGTCCACAACAGTTTAAGGTATGCTATAATTATGGAAAGGAATGACATGTCGCTCGAGATTGTACGGTAGCGAAACCTAGTTCAGCGGGGATGGTGACTCAAAAGATTGTCCCAGAAAAGTCAAAGTCAATGATTTCGGGAAGAGCGTTTGTTGTGACTGGTCAAAATGGGAGGAACCCAAACGAGGTGATCACGGGTAAGCTATTTATAAATTCTTGTGAAGTTTATACCTTACTTGATACCGGTGCTACCCATTCATTTATCTCTCCTGCATGTGCTCAACGTTTAAACTTGACTCTGGAGAAATTAGACTTTGACCTATCTGTGGAAACTCTGTTAGGAGAAACTTTCATCACATCCACTGTTAATAAATCTTGTTTGATTCAAGTTGGCACCATCACCTTACCTATTGATCTTATCTCTTTAAAGTACTTGCTTTTGATGTGATTTTAGGGATTGATTGGTTAACTACTCATCATGCCAAAATTGATTGTTTTCGTAAGGTTGTTACTTTTCATATTACTAACCAACCTGTTATTTAATTCATGCAACTAAACCATTAAAATCAATCATCATCATATCTAATCATAAAGCTATTCGTTTATTGAAAAGCGGATGTCAAGCTTTCTTAGCCCATGTTATGGATTTGAATAAAGACACGTCAAATTTGAATAATATTCCTATTGTTATTGACTTTCCGACATATTTCTGAAGAACTTCCGGTCACCCCCGTAAGCGTGAAGTTGAATTCTTTATTGATCTTGAACTGGTACAAAGCCAATTTCTAAAACCCCATATCGAATGGCTCCTATTGAACTTCGAGGAGTTAAAGGTCCAACTACATGAATTGTTAGACATCGGTTTCATTCGTCTAGTACATCTCCTTGGGGTGCTCCTGTTTTATTCGTGAAAGAAGAAAGGCGGGAGTATGCGACTTTGTATTGACTATCGTGAATTGAACCATGTCACCATCAAGAATAGGTATCCTCTACCTCGTATTGATGACTTGTTTGACCGATTACAAGGGGCACAATTCTTTTAAAAATCGATCTTCGATTCGGATATCATCACCAAGATTAGGCGAGGATATTCAAAAGACTGCCTTCAGAACTCGGTATAGGCATTATGAATTCTTAGTCATGTCTTTCGGACTAACTAATGCTCCTGCGGCTTTCATGGATATGATGAACGGAGTATTCAAGGAATATTTGGATCAGTTCGTTGTTGTTTTTATTGATGACATCCTCACATATTCCAAAAGTCGTGAAGATCATGAGCACCATTTGAAGCTGGTACTCCAAAGGCTTCGTGAAAACAAACTATATGCCAAATTGAAGAAATGCGAGTTCTGGCTTGAGGAAGTAGCATTCCTTGGGCATGTGGTGTCAAAACATGGAGTATCCGTGGACCCGGCGAAGATTGAAGCAATACAAAGTTGGGAGCAACCGAAGTCGGTGACCGAAGTACGTAGCTTTTTGGGTCTAGCTGGTTATTATCGGAGATTCGTGGAAGGGTTTTCTCGAATCGCTACTCCATTAACTCAGCTAACTCGGAAGGATACAAAATTCGTTTGGAGCGAAGAATGCGAGAAAAGTTTCCAAGAGCTTAAGAGGAGACTTATTTTGACTGTTTCTAACAATACCATCCGGTTCGGATGGATTTGTTATCTACAATGATGCTTCGCAAAAGGGTTAGGATGTGTTCTCATGCAACGTGGGAAAGTCATAGCCTATGCCTCGCGACAACTTAAAGAGTATGAGAGGAATTATCCTACTCATGATCTAGAGTTGGCAGCAGTCATTTTCGCGCTAAAGATATGGAGGCACTATCTATATGGGGAGAAAGTGGAGAAATATTCAGACCATAAAAGCCTTAAATATTTCTTCACTCAAAAAGAACTCAATACGCGCGGCAATGACGTTGGCTCGAGCTATTGAAAGACTACGACCACACTATTCAATACCATCCTCGAAAAGCGAACGTGGTAGCTGACGCGTTGAGTAGAAGATCATATGCGGGAATGAGTGCGATGATGTCAAGTATATACGACAGAGCTAACTTTAATAGAAAAAGTTAAGGTTGCTCAAGCCACCAGGCCGGAGGCGATGCGTATGAAGAAGAAAGTACAAGAAGGAGCTATTCGGAAGCGAGAATTGATGAAGAAGGAATACTTGAGTCCACTCTAGACTTTGTGTTCCTAACGACTACGATTTAAAGTACAAGATTATGATGGAGGCACACAATACACCATTTGCAATCCATCTTGGAAGTACTAAAATGTATCGTGATCTTCGACATATATTTTGGTGGAACAATATGAAGAGAGAGATTGCAAAGTTTATCTCGATGTGTTTAACTTGCCAACGTGTAAAGGCGAAGCATCTAGTACCTAAGGGTCCGTTGCAACCACTTGAGATTTTGAAATGGAAGTGGGAACACATTACCATGGATTTTGTTACGGGTCTTCCTACGGTTTCTCAGGGCATCAATGCTATTTGGGTTATTGTTGATAGATTAACCAAGTCTCGCTCATTTCTTGCCGTCACGGAGACTTATTCCCTTGAACGTCTTGCTAGTATGTACGTGAATGAGATTGTGAGGTTGCATGGCATGCCTGTATCCATAGTTTTGGATCGTGACCCAAGATTCACTTCAAGATTTTGGGTTAGCTTGCAAAAAGCTATGGGCACGGATTTCGATTGATTGCTTCGCATACCATCCTCAAAGCAGACGGATAATCGAAAGAACTATTCAAACTCTTGAAGATTTATTAAGACTCTGTGTCCTAGACTTCAAGGGCAGTTGGGATAAGTATTTACCATTGGTGGAATTCTCCTACAACAACAGTTATCAGGCAAGTATAGGTGTGGCTCCATTTGAAGCATTATATGGACGAAAGTGTCGCTCTCCAGTATGTTGGGACGAGGTGGGTGAAGCAACATTGTTGGGACCCGAGTTGGTACGTATGACTACGGAAAAGATCCAAATGATTCGACAACGATACAAAGCAAGACAAGATCGACAAAAGAGTTATGCGGATCTTCATCGAAAGAACGTGGAATTTAGTATAGGGGATCATGTATTGTTGCGAAGTTGTTCCTGGAAGGGAGTTACAAGATTTGGGAAGAGAGGAAAGCTCAATCCACGATTTATTGGTCCATTTCAAATTCTTGACCGAGTAGGAAATGTAGCCTATAGACTCGCGTTACCTCCGAGTATGTCTCGTGTTCATAATGTGTTTCACATATCTGTACTTCGTAAATATGTGAAAGACCCAAACCACGTTATAGAGTTAGAACCGGATGAGATAGCCGAAGACTTAACGTATGAGGAGGTACCTGTCAAGATTTTGGATAGGAAGGAGCATGTCCTACGCGCAAAGGTCATACCACAAGTTAAAGTTTTGTGGAGGAATCATGCTATAGAGGAAATGACCTGCGAATTTGAAACGGATATGAAAGCGAGGTATCCTCACCTTTTCAAACACACCAATGCGACGTCAATTTCGAGGACGAAATTTCATAAGGATGGGAGGTTGTAAGACCCCAACTTATTATTAATGAAATTTAATTTTCTCTATTTATTATTTTAAAATAGTAAGGGTTGATTTGATTAATGTGGATAGTTATGGGTAAAATACGCAAATATTTCAAAATAAGCAAGTGGTTATAAAATATTCATTGTTGTCGGGGAATATTCGTTTTGGTCGTGGAATATTCTTCTTTGTTGGGAATATTCGTGACGACGGTAGCGATCTTTTGTGGGCCCCATGTAAAAAGCGATTGGATGAAGAAACGACAAATATAAGTTGTTTAAAAATAACAACAGTAGTTATTACAGAATTATCATTGTTAAAATACTTGGTGGTTAAAACACAAGTAATATTACGGTATTGCACCAATTATTGATTCTTACGTGAAGAAGGCACTACTCAATAATGGTTACGAGTAATCTCGCTCAAATATTTTATTGATTTAATAATTGTTGCGTTGATATTTTATATTGCTGTTGTTTCAATAATTGTCATTACACAATATTTTTCATTATCGAAGCAATAATTCATATTATCTGAATAATATTATTAGATAAAATTATTGGCAATGTCTAGAAAGTTCTGTTTAAGGAGAGGTTTGGTCACCTAATTGCGCGCCAGTAAGGAGAAATTCTTATTGGAAAGCCCCCTCTTTCCTAGGAACTGCTTGGTTGTCAATATTGTGATTCTGTAATATTATTTGTGAATAATTAATTATTGATTCATATGATGAGGAAAATATTGATTTTATGTGGACATAGATGGAGAAAATTTTTAATGTGACAATTGTTGAAAATTGAAATTTTATCTTTTTCTGATAAAATAATTCATTTAAATATATTATTATATTTTAATAATATAATAATGGTGATATTTTTACAACGAATGTGGGATATATGAGTATACGAGGAGGAAGAGTATTATTATTGCAATAAATGTTTAAAAGATGTTAAACATGTTGGTGGACCCCATTTATTGACTGAAATTTGATAATAGCATGTAAAATCGCCCGTTTGTGTATTTCGGTCAATTTCTGTTTGGAATTTGGAAAAACTTTCTTCTGCAAAGTTGTAGAGAATTGAATTTTCTATAAATAGTCGTGAGATTCGAATTTTCTGACAAAAGGGCTATTTATTATGAATTATTGAAGTTCCGAAGCTCCGAAATAATTGATTTTTGGAAGTTTTAATTATTTTTATTTAGAAAAATGTTTTTGTTGTTTATGGACATGTGTTAGGTGTTTGAGATCAGCTGGTAGGATGGCGTAGAAGATTTATTATATATATTAATATTATATTAAATTTTCTGCTTTGGTGTTCTAAGTATTTTCCTATAAATAGGGTGCTTAGGTTAGAATTGAAAATCACACCGTAAGCTCAAGTTTTCTCTCTATATTATCGAAGTATTCTTGTGAGTATTTTGAGTATATTTTGAGTATTGCTATACGGTGCAAGTTCAAGTCATAGCCTATATCAGGTGTTTCAGCTAGAAGTACTGATCTTTCGAGGTAAGGGATATTATTTTTTTCAGTAATGATATTATTTTCAATATCATTATGTTGAAATATTGATCCAAGTTTTTTTATCAAATTTGGAACTTTTGGTGTCTGAGTTACTATTCACGATATCGACATTATTCACGATATCGATACTATTCACTTAATACGGCACTATTCATCGAAAAATAAAATAAAAAATTCTTTTCGTCCAAAATATCTATTCTGGATACTAGCTTTGATTGTATCCATGTTTTGATCATTCTTAAATTTTACACCACTATGATTATTTTTTAGGTATTTTTGGACGTGGATAAAACAAAGTACGAATCCTTAATCCTTAATCCTTGTCATTTTGTTTCACTGGATTCGTTTCTTTAAAAATATTTTTCATCATCCTCAATCTTAAATGATGATATTATGGAATATCTTTGGCCTGTAGTGCAAAGATGAATGATTTTTGATGAATATCTTTGGCCCGTAGTGCAAAGATGAACAGGTGTTTAGATGAACATGACCAACTGATGAATATCTTTGGCCTGTAGTGCAAAGATGAATATTTGATTCCAGATATATATTGATTGATGTTACAGGGATAAGACGATGAACTTTTAAATTCATACATAGAAGATAGTAGTTTGCATTCTCTACTTAACTCTTCTAATGAATTATTATTTCCGCATGAATATTGATTTAAAACTTGTTGTCTATTGTATTCTATTAGATTTTCCCTCGTTGAAGACTAATGATAATTTGTTGTATATTATCTTAGTCATAATATTCTTTATTGGGCTAGTTGAGCTCACCCTTTTCCTTTTTGTTCCATTTTTCTTCTCAAGAGGCGAGAATATAGCGAAAAGTACGTAGCCTGGGTATGGAATGAAGGTTCTAGAGAGAGTTGTTTAGTAGTCCTCACCATTTTGTAAAATAATGTATCAATAAATGTGATGAGGATTTATTTGAGTATAGATATTGTCTAGAAGATAATATTTGTATTCAAACTCACGCTTTCTTGTTGTAATAATAAAGTTGTAGTTGTTTCTGTACCATGTATTGACAACTCAGAATGGGTGATGTATACCTATTTTGGGGGCGTCACACGCCAAGTATGTCTCATGTTCATAACATTTTTCACATATCCATGTTACGTAAATATGTGGAGGACTTGAACCACATTATTGAGTTAGAACCTGACGAAATAGCGGAAGATTTAACGTATGAAGAGGTTCCTGTTAAAATCTTGGATAAGAAGGAACATATTCTACGCTCCAAAGTTATACCTCAAGTCAAAGTTTTGTGCAGAAACCACGATGTTGAGGAAATGACTTGGGAGTTAAAATCTGAAATGAAATCAAGGTATCCTCACCTCTTCGTCATACCAGGTATGTACCCTAATTTCGAGGACGAAATTTCATAAGAAGGGGAGGTTATAAGACCCCAACTTTTATGAATAAAGATTAATTTTCATTTTAATAACCTGTCTGTGCGATCTATCGCATGTTTGGTGATTTCTTTTGTTATTCCATTCTTTATTATACTCAGTTGGTTAAAGTTTTGATTTCTATACTCCATGAAATTAGTGGAATATCCTTGATATTTGCGCTTCATCCAGTATCTTTTCATGGAATATTCTTCTGAGCATTCTTGAATTTTACTCTACAAAGAAGTATCATGTTGACAATTTGGACATTATTGGTTCCTAGATAAATTAATTCTTGAACTTGTTTTATTGAATTCTTATATCATTGTCATCATCCTCATGCTTATATTGTGATGAAAGTCATCTTTGACTTACGTCCATAGATGGACTTGGTATGATTATGACCAGGGATTATTCGATATAATCATGACCGTAATGTAATGAATGATGTGGTAAAAATCCTCATTGGCCCGTAGTGCATTGATGGACAGTTGTTGAGATGAACATGACCAACTGGTGATAATAATGAATATCCTTGGCTCGTAGTGCATGGATAATTCAGTGATGTGGTTTATTTATTAAGCTGAGTCTCAGCGATAAAATTGATGATAACTATTAAATCATAGAAGATAGTAGATATCATGCTCTACTTGACTCTTCTAATGGATTATTTGTTCCGCTGCAATTAAACTTGTTGTCTATTATATTCTATCAGTTTAACAATGTTAAAGGCTAATGATAATTTATTTGCATTATCTTAGTCATAATATTTCTTACTGGGCTAGTTGAGCTCACCCCTTTTCTTTCATTGTTCTTTTCAGGAAATGAGAATATAGCTAGGACTAGTCGGGGAACGAAGTGACGGTCCAGATGGGTGTCTTAGTAGTCCTCACTATTCTATGAAATAGTGTGATAATAATTGTAATAAGATTGAATTTGAGTGTGGATATTGTCTAGAAGACAATATTTGTATTTAAACTCTCAGCATATGTTTTGTCGTATTTACACGACAGTTGTATTAATTAAGTTGTATTTGAATTTTGTACCATGTATTTGACAACTCAGAATGGGTGATGTATACCTATTTTGGGGGCGTCACAGTTGTGCACATCCACTTGCTGAGTATATCTACGAGCACTACCTATATGATCTTGGAGTTTGGTTGAAATATAATTTTCAATTGCAGACAGTGGAGATAGTTATATGTCAAGAGAAGACTCACCATTGGAAAGAACATGATAGTAATCTTCTCGTTTTTCTTTGGGGTCTATTGGGTCAACCAAGGATAATTATGTGGGCATATGATATCTATCATAACCTAGACGCATGGCCTCCCATGTACGAAGGTTTTCTTGAGCATTTCCCAAAAATTTTAATTTCTAAAACAGTTATTGACTGTACCTTTATGTAAGGTGCCATTGTGACGTGCTATCCAAGTTGGTGTCCAGAGTCACAGTTGGTATATATTTGTATCAAAACTCACAATATATGTGTTGTTGTATTTTGCACGACAATTGTAGTAATAAAGTTGTAGTTGTTTTTTGTACCATGTATTTGGTGACTCAGAATAGGTTGGATGGATTGGACCTATTTTGGGGGCGTCAAAACGTGCACTTGCGTGTGTGAGTTGTTTTGATTAACACCCAAATAAGCGAACAAGTTTTTGGCGCCGTTGTCGGGGACTATGCGATTGATTTTATTACTTGCGTCATCAGTTTAAATTAGATTGGTCTTAGTTAAACAAATCTTTCTTGTCTCATTTATGTTTATATTTTTCTTTTGTTTCAAGTGTTTGTGAATAGTGTATGCAAACTCGGTCTAAGAAGCCTAATCTTTTGCCTTACAAGGATACCATTAGTAGAAGGGCTCAACGATTGAGTAAGGATACTACAGACATTCAAAAAGAAGCTGAAACATCAGTAATCATGGCGGCATAAGAGCAAAAGGCATTGAGAGACTATGCAACGCCGCGAATAAATGAATTGCAAACAAGCATTAATAGGCCAACAATAGCACCCAATTTCTTTAAGATTAAATCGGGAACAATTCAAATGGTATAGAACTCGGTGCAATTTGGGGGAATGGCTAATGATGACCAAAATGAACATTTGATGAGCTTTTTGGAGATTTGTGACACGTTCAGGTTTAATGGAGTATCGGACGATGCAGTGAGACTGACTCTTTCCATTCACATTGTGAGACAAAGCAAAGAGTTGGCTTCACTTATTGCCACCGAGGTCCATTATGACTTGGCAAGACTTTGCACAGAAATTTTTGGCAAAATTCTTCTCGCCTGCAAAGACTGCCAAGATGAGAAATGACATTTCTAGTTGCTAAGGAGATGCCATCATGGTTTACCCCAATGGATGCAAATCAATACATTTTACAATGGATTGGGTGGTGTATCAATACATTTTACAATGGATTGGGTAGTCACACCAGAACTAGCATTGATGCAGCTTCAGGAAGTGCATTCATGGCAAAGAATTATGAAGAAGCTTATAAGTTATTAGAAACCATGACTGCAAACAACTACCAATGGCCAACAGCTAGACTAAATCAGCAGAAAGCAACTGGGATATTAGAAATGGATGCTATCTCAGCCCTAGTAGCTCAGTTGTCGGCTATGTCCAAGAAGATTGATTCCATTACAGAGTCAAAATTTCAACAAGTAACTTATGTTTGTGAGCTATGTGCGGGAGCACATCCTACCGAGCAATGTGCCATCAATCCAGAAGCTGTGCAATTTGTGCGCAGTTACCAAAGATCAACAAATCCATACTCAAACACATATAATCCTGCGACTAGAAACCATCCCAACTTTTCATGGAGCAACAATCAAAACTATCATCAAGCTCCACGACCACTTTTTACCCCGGGATTCCAAAACCAACAACAACAACAACATGCAACACAACCTTCATAATCTGAAAGAAAGCCTGACTTGGAAGAGCTTTTGGCAAAATACATGGCCAACAATGATGTTATGCTAAAGAGCCAAGCAACGGCCATCAAAAATTTGGAGAATCAAGTGGGTCAAATGGCTAGCTTCTTGACAAATAGACCATAAGGTTCTCTACCCAGCAATACAGAGGCTAACCCAAGGAGAGAAGGAAAAGAAAAATACCAAGTTATCCAACTTAGAAGTGGAAAACAAGTTCTAACAGACAGCGCAGGTGCGCCCAATTTACAAAGGGACACGACGCAGCTGCGCCCAACCTCAGTTACAGAAAATGAAATTTTGAGGAAGGAAAGGGATGGCAAGGCAGAGGATGAATTAGAAAAGAAAGAAACAGTAAAGAAAACCCTTGTAAATCCACCAAGAGTCTATCCTCCAATTCTATATCCACAGAGACTCCAAAAGCAGAAATTGGATAATCAGTTTCTAAGTTCCTCGAGGTATTCAAGAAGTTGCAGATTAACATACCTTTTGCAGAAGTTTTAGAACAGATGCCAAGCTATGCAAAATTTATGAAGGGTATTATGTCAAGAAAGTTGAAATTACAAGATTTTGAAACAGTGGCTTTGACTGAAGAATGCAGTGCAGTGTTGCAGAGAAAGCTACCTCCAAAACTGAAGGATCCTGGCAGTTTTACCATACCTTGTAGTATCGAAAGCTTGTACTTTAGCAAGTGTTTGTCCGACTTGGGTGCTAGCATTAATCTTATGCCATTATCATCCTATACACAATTGGGTCTGCCGGTACCAAAGCCAACAAACATATCTCTTCAGCTTGCTGATCTATTACCTATCCTAGAGGGATTGTGGAGGACATTCTTGTGAAAGTAGATAAGTTCATCTTCCCAGCCGATTTCATCATCCTAGACTATGAGGAAGACAAAAACATTCCCATTATTCTTTGAAGGCCATTTCTGGCCATTGGGAGGACTCTCATAGATGTTCAGAAGGGAGAGCTGACTATGCGGGTCCAGGACCAAGAGGTCACATTCAACGTATTTAAGGCAATGAAATTCCCTTCAGATGAAGAAAATTGTTCTCGAGTGGATGTGGTTGAATAGGTTATGAATGATTAGCTTCTAAAAGTTGTGAATAAAGACCAGTTGAAGACTACACTAATGGGGGACACTAACATGGATGAGCCAGAATTAACTGAGTATTTTCAGCTGTTAGATGCACTACCAAAGATGAGAAAATTTAAGGTACCTTATGAGCCATTATAGAATTCAGATAAGTCTTCAGACCATTTGAGATCATCATTGGAAATACCTCCTACACTTGAGCTGAAACCACTTCCTTCGCATCTCAGATATGCATACTTGGGAGAATCAGATACTTTACCTGTCATTATTGCATCTTCACTAACCACGTTTTAGGAAAGTAAGTTGATTAGAATCCTACGAGAGTTCAAGAGTGCTATTGGATGGACTATTGTGGATATCAAGGGAATTAGCCCCTCTTTCTGCATGCATAAATTTTGATGAAAGATGATAGAAAACCTATAGTGGAACAGCAGAGGAGGCTTAACCCAATCATGTAAGAGGTTGTCAAAAAGGAGATATTGAAATTGTTGGACACAGGAATTATATACCCCATCTCCGATAGCTCGTGGGTCAGTCCAGTTCAATGCGTACCAAAGAAAGGGGGAATGACCATGGTAGCAAATGAGAGCAATGAGCTGATACCTACTAGAACTGTCACTGGATGGAGAGTGTGTATGGATTACTAGAAGATTAACAAGGCAAAAAGAAAAGATTACTTCCCTCTCCCATTTATTGATCAGATGCTAGACAGATTGACAGGTCATGAATATTATTGTCTCTTAGATGGGTACTCAGGGTATAATCAGATAGTCATTGCTCTTGAGATTAATAAAAGACAACATTCACTTGCCCTAACGGTACATTTGCTTTCAGAAGAATGTCATTTGGTCTATGCAATGCATCAATAACTTTCCAAAGGTGCATGATGGCTATCTTTTCCGATATGGTGGAACAGAATGTAGAAGTCTTCATGGATGATTTCTCGGTTTTGGGGATTCTTTTGACAGCTGCTTGGAAAACTTGATCATGGTGTTAAAACGTTGTGTTGAAACAAACTTAATACTTACATGGGAAAAGTATCATTTCATGGTACAAGAAGGGATCATTCTAGGACACCAAGTTTTAGGAAAGGGGTTAAAGGTCGACAAAGAAAAACTGAAAACGATAGAAAGTTTGCCACCGCCTACATCAATGAAGGGTGTACACTGTTTCCTTGGACATTTGATTTCTACCGCCAGTTTATAAAGGACTTCTCCAATATTACAAAACCTTTATGCAATTTGTTGGAGAAAGATGTACCTTTTAAATTCAATGGGGATTGTCTGGTAACATTTGAGCATCTAAAGAAGAAATTGACAACATCACCGGTCATAGTGGCGCCAAATTAGTCCTTACTGTTTGAATTGATGTGTGATGCGAGTGACTACACAATAGGGGTTGTTTTGGGGCAGCGCAAGGAAAAGATATTTCATGTTATCTACTATGCTAGCAAGACCTTAACGAATGCGCAGCTCAACTATACAACTACTAAGAAAGAGTTACTTGTAGTGGTCTATGCATTCGACAAATTCTTTTCATACTTGATTGTGACAAAAGTAGTGGTGTATACAGACCATTCTACCATATGGTATTTGATTGCCAAGAAGGATGCCAAACCACGACTGATTAGATGGATTTTACTTCTTCAAGAATTTGATTTGGAAATTAGAGATAGAAAGGGGACTGAGAATCAGGTGGCCGACCATCTCTCGAGATTGGAAAATCCAGAACAAGATAAGAAAGACAAGACAGTGATCAACGAGAACTTCCCTGATGAACAACTGTTAGGCAATGGCTGCAAAAATTCCATGGTTCGCAGACGTTGTCATTTATTTAGTAAGTAATGTACTTCCCTCAGACTTGACTAGTCAACAGAAGAAGAGGTTTTTACATGAAGTTAAAAGATACATGTGGGATGAGCCATTTTTGTTTAGGCAGTGCGCAGATAGTGTGATTCGTAGATGCATCACATACAGTGAAATAAATAACATTTTGCATGCATGCCATTCTTCACTATATGGAGGACATTATGGAGGTGAGAGGATAGCTGTGAAGGTCTTACAAGCTGGATTTTATTGGCCCACTCTATTTAAGGATGCCCACCATTTTGTTCAAAAGTGTGATAGATGCCAGAGGGTGGGCAACATCTCCAAGCGGAATAAATGCCTCTAAACATGATTTTAGAAGTAGAGATTTTTGACATTTGGGGGATCGATTTCATGGGCCATTTCCATTATCAGGCAGCAATTTTTACATCTTGTTGGCGATAGATTATGTTTCCAAGTGGGTTGAGGCGGTGGCATTGTCGACAAATGATGCTAAGGTAGTCTTGAAGTTTCTATAGAAAAAACATATTCACAAGATTTGGTACACCACGTGCAATTATCAGTGATGAGGGAAGTCATTTTTGTAATAGACCTTTCATGGCTCTCTTGGACAAATATAGGGTAAATCACAGAGTCACCACAACATATCATCCCCAAACAAATGGCCAAGCCGAAGTCTCCAATAGAGAAGTCGAAAGAATTTTCGAGAAGATAGTCAATCCCACTAGGAAAGATTGGTCTCTAAAACTAGATGATGTTGTTTGGGCTTATAGAACTGCTTACAAGACACCTCTTAGGATGTCTCCATATCAGTTGGTCTACGGCAAGGTTTGTTATCTTCCCATGGAATTGGAACATAAAGCATTCTGGGCCATCAAGAAATTGAATTTTGATCTCAACGCCGCAGAGGAGAAGAGGCTTCTCCAACTAAGTGAGCTTGATGAATTTAGGCTGCAGGCATATAAGAATTCAAAACTGTACAAGGAGAAGTGAAAAGATGGCATGATAAGAAAATCATGGACGGGAAATTTAAGACGGGACAGGCCGTGTTGTTGTTTAACTCGAGACTTAGACTTTTCCTGGGAAAGCTCAAATCTCGATGGTCAGGCCCATTCACGGTGAAAACAGTATATCCTCATGGTGCGGTGGAGATAGTAGGCCAACATCCGAATAAGCCATTCATGGTAAACGGGCAAAGATTGAAACATTATTGGGGAGGTGAGGTGGATCTCCAAAAGTCCTTAATGGCCCTTACCACTCTATGATGAACCACGGGACAGTCGAGCTAGATGACTATAAATAAGCTCCCTATGGGAGGCACCCCATCAAATCTCTCTCTGACCCTTGTTTAATTCTCATTGGATATCTAAATCCTCTTCTCTCTCATGTTTAATTCTTTATAATGTAAGTATTAGTCCATTTTTGATAAAGCTTAGAAGATTTTAAACATTGAATTTTTGATTAAAGAAGTTTAAAAAGTGCATTTTTGCTTGAGTGGAATAAATGTTGATAGTTCATTTTTGGAATTTCTTGCAGGTTGAATTCAAGTGATAGCAATTGGGCAAAGTCAAGACAAAGAAGAGAATTTCGGTTCTCTGGATATAGGGCGACTCATTACGCTTTGAAATATTAAAGGCATATAGCTTAAATTGCACCGATCGACAATTTTGAATTAAAAGTATTCAAGCGCAACTGCGCCCAAATCCAATACAATCGAGGCGCAGTTGTGCCCAAGTGACAGTCAATTTTTTTTAGAAGGTTGGAAAGGCAGCAGTTTATGACAATCCTATTAAAACACTAAGTCTGCTACTTCTCTCTCAAAACAACCGAGACACATACCTTCCCCTCCTCAACTTCTACATCCCTCTCAA
Organism: Panax quinquefolius; assembly: GCA_020205615.1. Classification (NCBI taxonomy): domain Eukaryota; kingdom Viridiplantae; phylum Streptophyta; class Magnoliopsida; order Apiales; family Araliaceae; genus Panax; species Panax quinquefolius. Next base: position 35,187,583 of record CM035157.1, on the reverse strand, counting down.
TCCATATCTCATATCAAATCCAAATCTGATTTCGTCTCTCTATTCCCTATAAATAAACCCTAATTCCTCTTTTCAATCACAAACATCAGAAATTCACAAAGGTATTAAAGGGAGAAGCTTTAGCTTGTATACCATCTGTTTGATACACGGTTTGAGAGAAGTTTGGAGGTTCCTTCAGTAAGTTTGGAGGTAGTTCTTCATCAAAAATTATAAGCGATCAATCCCTAGTTCTATCAACATGCCTAAGCGCGCCCAAACACCTCAGCCCTCTTCTTCTAGAAGTGAGGATCAGGGACAAAGCACTGACACATTGGACCCATCAAAGTTTGTCAACCTCTCTGCACAACATCACTATTGGAATACACTGGTTGGAAAATGTTTTGTGCTAGAGAGGGGGTTTAAGCCGAGTAAGAATGATGGTAAACTTCTGGAACAGATTAGGAGTCGAGGGTGGATTTCGTTTGCACAAACACCATGCTCTGCCTCGATGGCTATTGTTCGGGAATTCTACGCCAACACCCGTGAGACACAAAACGAGATATCATTTGTTTGGGGCATACAAGTATCCTACACTCCGGCAGCAATAACTGCCCACAGCCTTTTATGGAAAACGTAGAATGGGTGCAGATGAGGCGTTTTGAGACAGAATTAGATAAATTGGTGGATGAGATGTGCAAGTCAGGTACTGTGTGGAAGACGAAAGCAGACACTACACAAAAGACTACCTTCTCACAGACAACTTTGAATAGATATTTTAAAGCTTGGTACAGCTTTATTTGTGCAAGCATTCTTCCTACCAGCCACCATGCAAATGTGACCAAGGAGAGGGTTGTGCTATTATATGGGATCTTAAAAGGGGAAGGCATGGACCTCAGATATCTAATCAACCAGTCTATGCTACGTTTCATGAGAGTTGGTACCTCATGAGGGATTCTGTAAGACCCCAACTTTTATGAATAAAGATTATTTTTTTTCTCGAAATATATATTTGAATATTATGGTGTAGATTTGATATAACGTTATAGTTGTGGGTAATATTTATAAATTTTGCAAAGTAAGTAAGTTGTTATAAAATATTCGATTGGTCGGGGAATATTCGTTTTAACAGGGAATAAATGCGACGACGGCACAAATCATTGGTGGACCCACAACGGAAGTATTGTCGTAGTTAGAAAACGACAGAAATATCTTTTTATAAAATAACGGCGAAAGTTTTACCGTTAAACTGTTGAAATACCTAGTGGTAAAAATATAGTAATCGCGTGGTTGCATAGTAGCATACGGTATAGATTATTAATGCTTAGTGAGAAGTCACTCAATTATACTCAATTATTGCTACAGTAATTACTGCATAATATCTCTCATATTATTGATTCAATTATTGTCACAGTATCATCTGCATAATATTTTATATTATTAAATCAATAATTGAGACGACAAAGTTATTCATATTATTATTTGCATTATTGACGATGTCTAGAAAGTTCTGTCGAGGAAAGGGGTTTGGTCACCTATTTAGGCGCCAATCGAGAGAAATCCTTATCGGAAAGCCCCCTCTTTCCTGAGAATGATCTGGTTATTAAATATTGTGAGTTATAATATTAATGATGAATTAGTTTTTGTTGATTAAAGATGTTTATTCATTTAGTTTTCTTTAATTCTTACGTGACCCAATTACCCTCTGAGGAGGTATTTCTGTGATTGGCTGGTTTTATTAACCAAACGGGCAATTAATTGGATAAATGAGCAATTAATTGCTATTGATTCACATGCAAATTATTGTTGGTTCACATGTATGGAACTATTGATTCACATGCATGTACTATTAGGGGAGGTGGTGCAAGATTGATAATACTTGAAGGACTAAATTAAAAATTGAGCTATGGATGAAGATATTATACTGTAATAATTCGAGCCCCTAAACGTGCAATTATCGAAACTATGTTTTCCTATAAATAGAAGCTCATTTCTTCTTTCATTCTCACCAATTCACTAAGACTCACAAGAGGAACTATAAAGAGAGAAGCTATAGAGAGGAAGAAGAAGAGTATTCTGCTACTTCACTATTGCAGTATTCAGTCTTCTACTAAGGTAAGGAATATAATTTTTGTTCAATATTCGTATGAAATAAAATTTTCTTCCATACTCTGTAGTATGAAAGTAATATTATTTCGGTTCGTATTCCTAATTTTACACTCATTCTGTTAAAGTATTGCTTCTATACTCCGTGAAATTAGTAGAATATCCTTGAAATTTACGCTTCATCTAGTATCGTTTCACAAGAATATTTTTCTGAACATTCTTGTTAAATTTTAAGCTTTTCATGCCGGAGTAATATTCACGAAATAATATTCACAAAGTACTATTCATGGGATATTATTCACAAAGTACTATTCATGGGATACTATTCACATAGTACTATTCCTAAAGTACTATTCATGAAGTACTATTCACGGGGTACTATTTACTCAGGTACTATTCACCCGGGGTACTATTCATGACAAAAATTGATTTCTTTTCTGTCCAAATCATTTTTGATACAATATTATTCTTGAATTTTACTCCACAAAACAGTATCATGTTGACAATTTGGACATTATTGAATTCTGGATAAATTAAATTATAAATCTTTAAAAATTTATCCTTTGCTTTCTTTTAATTGAATTCTTATATCATTGTCATCATCCACATGCTTATATTGTGAAGAAAGTCATCTTTGGCCCGTAATGCATAGATGGACTGTTGATTGGTATGATTATGACCAGGGATTATTCGGTATAATCATGACCTGTAATGTTACAAATGATGTGGTAAAAGTCCTCATTGGCCCGTAGTGCATTGATGGACAGTTGTTGGCATGATCAAGACCATTGGTGATTACATGAATATCCTTGGCCCGTAGTGCATGGATAATTCATGGACGTGATACTAATGAATATCATTGGCCCGTAGTGCATGGATAATTCAGTGATGTGGATTATTTATTGAGCTAAGTCTCAGCGATAAAGTTGATGATAAACTTTTTAAAACATAGAAGATAGTAGATATCATGCTCTACTTAACTCTTCTAATGGATTGTTTGTTCCGCTGTAGTTAAACTTGTTATTATCAATTTAACACTATTGAAGGCTAACGATAATTTATTCTGCATTATCTTAGTTATAATATTTCTTACTGGGCTAGTTGAGCTCACCCTTTTGCTTTCATTGTTCTCTTCAGGAAATGAGAACGTAGTCGGGACTAGTCAGAAAACAGAGTGATTGTCCGAGATGGTGGCTATATTAGTCTTCATTATTATATGAAATAGTGTGATAATAAATGTAATGAGGACTCCATTTGAGTTTGGATATTATCTAGAAGATAATATTCGTGTAAAAACTCTTAGATACGCTTTTGTCGTATTGTATTAAAGAAGTTTGTATTTAAATTCTGTACAATGTATTTGGCCACTCAGAATGGGTGATGTATACCTATTTTGGGGGCGTCACAGATTCCCCATGATGCTATCATCGCACGCCTCTACCATGTGGCAGGAGTGGACAATGAGGAAACCCTTCAGCCTCCAATGCGAGACATTGACAGTGCTACTATACAGAAGTACACAATTTGGACTTGGGGAAAGTCTCACTCAAGGGGTTTGGGATTCATCATGCTTGAGGAGGATTCTGAAGAAGAAGTAGAAGAAGATGCACAAATTCCTGCACCACAGACAGCAAGGCTACCTCTTGACTACATTAATTTCCAAGCATGCGCGTCAGATGAGGCATTTGCAGACTAGGTTGGATGTCATGCTCATGAATTTTCAGGCATATGCTGATGGTCTATCTGGGGCATTGTCCCAAGCTTTCGCCCAACAGGGAGTGCTCGTGCAGTTTCCCACTTATGGTTTAGCTGCTCCCTATCCACCTCCAGACACACCTCCAGAACAAAATGAGGAGGGAGGCGACGATGATGCCTAGGGGAGTTTTCTTTACCATTTATCTCCCAATGAAGACATTGTTATTCTTAAGTTTAGGTGTATTGGGTCTCATTTTAGCTGCATCTCATATTAGTTTAGTTGCATTTTAGTTATTTCATTTAGTTTATTTAATCTCCATTTAGTTCATATTATTTTATCTTTGTATTATTGCATGATAATTTAGTTATGTTTATGTTATCTTCTCATCTAAAAAAAAGAGTATCTTATTGCATTATGTTCATTTATATTATATCATTTAGATCATATTGCATGAATCCTAGTCTGTTTGGAATCCATAATGACCTATGATGAAATTGGTTTTGCTTGATTATGCAACAATGTGGATACCTTAGACTTGGTTATATTGTCGTATTGTGATGTAAATTCGAATTTGTTTGAAACTGATATAACCTGATAGCACTTTTAAGTAGCTGTTTTGCTTGTTTAACCCAAATAGTCACATAATTGTCTTCTGGTGGGGAATTGAAGTTTAAACGATAGAAATGCAAAGATTGGGTAGTGTAAGCATATGCAACGCTAAGACTTGAGTTTGGGGGAAACTGTGGGGGTAATTAAGCTATTTAATGAAAAAATAAAAGAGAATAAAAGCTTAGCTAGTAGAGTCATGTGGCCTTTGATACTCAAGTAAGTACGGCCAATGGGATGTCTCTACACCCAGCGCCCTAAAGTCGTCTGGTTTGGGAGTCGTTGGTTAAAAACTCGCTACATGGGTATCATTAAAATGTCTAAGGGCTAGGCATTGCACAGCTAGGTGAAAGCACGGGAATGAGCAAATAGTACCCTCGTGATTTAATAAAAACCTAATAAACCCCAAGTTGATCCTTAGCTTAGTTGATGGAAGTCATAGCTGCCACTTGTCCTATTTGATGCATTTCTCGAGTTAGAACTGTAAATTTTCCTCTAAGAAGCGTTTTATGTGAAATATTTGTTGTTAGGAATAAGTATGTGAATGATATTACTATTATTATATGATTTGATTATGATATATATGAATGAATATGTAAGTATGCTTGCATCAAGAAAAGCTGTAAAGTCCTTTGATAGATAATAGGAACATATATACAAGGACTTAGAATGAATTGATCAAATGTGTTAGGTTGATCCTACATAAGCAAAACAGCTTTGTAAAGTCCTTAAAAAGAAATGATGTACAAGGACTATAAATATAGAAAGATCAAACTTGTTAGGTTGATCTTATAATGTAATAGATAGGCTTATCTGATCGTCGAGCACTGCACCAGAAATCGTAGTCTGCCAAGAGTGTCAAGGAAAACTCGAGAGCTATCAAGGCGGAATCGTAGTCTGCAAGATAGTAGATCTTGGAGTTCGTAGGCTGCCAGGAGAGACGAAGAAGGATCGTAGTGTGTCGAGAAGAACTTCCTCAAAGTCGTAGTCTGATGAGGAAGTCATGTTCAGAATCGTAGAGACAGTCTGTCTAAGAGCCGACCGAGCATCTGCCGAAGCCAAGTCAAGAATCGTAGACCACACTTAGAGTCGTAGAGTCTACTGATCACATCAGAGGCAGAGATCATAGTCGAGCAAGATCAGATAAAGACAACAAGCATAAAGACAAAAATCGTAGAGTGTCAAGATCTGATCTCGGAGTCGTAGTGTCTACACAACCCAAGCTAAATCGTAGAGTGCAGAACTAAGGCTTCAACCGATGTGCTCACAACGCAAGGACAGAATCGTAGAGCAAACACGATTCTCAATAAATGAGCAGTCCTAGAATATCCAAAGTAATGAAGCCTCTGTTCTGAGCTGCAAAGATATATTCCACCTAAGAGAAACCAGAGAGCACTCAACGAATGGCATGCAAGCTAACAGAAGATCTAAGCACCAACCCAATCAACATGCAGATTGAGTTATGAAGCCATTCAAGATGAAGTCTTCCACAAGTTAATCAGAAGAAGACTTCAAAGAAACTGACTAAGGAAAGTCAGCAAGTGCAGTAGTTGTCAAGTGAACAGAAGACAACAATCTTGGAAGTAACCAGGATCGTAATGTTTGCCAAACAAAGAAGGAACTGATGGAGTGTACACGAAGATACTGGTTAGCTTTTGAAGAACAAGGCTAAATTGATTAAGCACTGGGTTAGTCCATTGATGATAAGTGAATGGGAGATCACAAGGAGAAAGCGAGTTGGGCATGCCACAAATATTAAGTGTCTTGCTATTCAGAAGAGACCAGAACAAGGAACAAGCCATCAGTGTATGAGATCAGTCAAAGCAAACAAAAGTGTTGAAGCACTGTACAAGAGAAGAAAGAGGTGTTCTACATTGAGGATCCAATGAACACTCTTTAGGATCGTAGTGTTGTCTCAACCGGTCGATGAGAAACATTCAATATGACATTACGATCAGGTCCAAGAAGATATGCATCAGAATCGTTGAGTTCGGTCATCTGAAGATTGAAGCATTGGCAACGGTTCAATCTGAAGATTGATATTCGAACAGAGCTTATTGAGAGCATCGATGCAAAAGGACAACCTCTGATCTAGAAATCAGAGAGAAAGGAAATAAAGTCAATTACCTGTCCGAGGCATCAAAGTGACATCTCTGACGGGGTAGGTGAAACAGTAGATTGCAGTGTCAGAAAGATGAAAAAGGGGATGTCATGTCACATCTACAGTCTGCACCAAATAACTCGAGATCTGCGAAGCAATTCAAATAACTTTCAACGGTTATATCCTAACGGGAAGATTGGGAAGGAGTATAAATAAGCCAGAGCTTCAAGGATCAAGTGTTGCTGAAGTTGCAGAATCAATGAGTTGTTGGAATGTTATATTGTTGAATCTACGAGTTCCACCAGAGCTAAACAGAACAAGTCTCAGTGACAGTGAGACTACAAAAGTGGAAGTGAAGCAGCTTTGAAGAAGGAATCGAATAGACTAAAAGCTTTACTCAACAAAGATGAGAATGCCAATGAAGATGGAAGCTAAGCTGAGAGCCAAGAAGGCCAAGAAGATAGCATTCAGAAAAGTGGCAGAGTACAAAGAAGATCAAGAGAGCCACTCTACAGATCACTATGAACCAAAAGCTGAAAAGAACATATGCAGAATCATGTCTGCAAATCATTCAAGAAGGGTTCAGGGATTGCTAAGTGGCAGATGAAGTCTATCAAAAGCTCAGAGACTTAGCAAATCCAGATGGTGATGGTGCACAGCTGACATCAGATAAAGATGAGCAGAAAAAAGTGAAGATCAGTTACACCAAAGAAGATGTAGTCCAGACTCTAAGCATAATGCCAAGAGGACTACGCTAAGCTGCTAAGTACATAAGATGTTCAAGCTTAAAGACATCTTAGCAGCAGGGCACCAACAACAACAATAATAACAACAAGAAGCCAGGGCCTGAGGGGTCCTTGTCCGGAGGGACTAAATGAAGTTTCAAGCCTGCTGGGCTTGAAGAGTTCCTAGGGAACTAGAGGAGTTCCAAGGCTACTAGCCTTGAAGAGTTCTCAGTGAACTGAAGTTCCAAGGCTGCTGGCCTTGAAGGAATCTTAGTGATTCAGGGTGCTGCCCTTCCTTAGTGGAAATCCTGCTAGTTGAAAGCAGAAGAGTGGATTAAGAGCTTGAGAATCTGAACCACTTAAAATCCCTTGTGTCTTTTACATTATGTCATTTATATTATGTTCCTAACTGCTATAACTGCTATGTATGTATTAACTGCTTACCACTTAACTAACTCTAAGAACAATGTATGTATGATTATGAATATATCAATGAAGGGGATCTTTTACTTATTCCGTTGTGCTTGAAAAGATTCTTATGTTTATCATATGCTAATTCAGTAGCAATACAAAATAAAAGATTCTTATGTTTGTCATATGTTTGTCTTACTGGTAACTAACATTTGTCTCATAGCAAATTTAATGGCTGCTAAGCACATACACGCTATATCAGCAATAACAGGTTTTGAATTTGCAGAATGATATGGCTTATTGACTATTTTTTGGTTTGATTCTTTGTTTAATGAACAATGTGATTCCTCTGAGGCAATCCATTTGGATTTCATAATGACTGATGTGGATTCGTAGGCATGTAGAGTAGACTGTATTTTATTTAGTTTTTGCATTTCTCCTTATTTTGTTGCTCGAGGGCAAACAACGGTTTAAGTTTGGGGGTATTTGATAAGTAGGTTTTACACCTATTTATCGGGTACTAATTTGCTATAATTGTTGCTTAACTTCATGTGTTTAAGTTGTTTTTCATGCATTTCTTTCCTTTTTATAGGTTTTATGTTCGTAAGCTCACTCGGTGGCATCTTTCATCAAAAGGAGGGCAAAAAGACATGATAGCTATGAAGATTGATGTGTGGGAGCAAAGGAGTTATGGCATGAGAAAAGGGGAGCAACAAGGAGAGCATTGATGGTGTTAACTAAAAGTGAAAAAGAAAGCAGCAGAGTTCAAGAATTCTAGCAGGGCGCAGCTGCGCCCAATTAACAAAGGAGGGAAGCGAGGGCCCCAACAGAGTCATACAGGCAAGTTGTGCCAGCATTAAAGCACAAATCTAAGCAGCAATTGCTTGATCATCTCGAGAATATTAAAATGCTGACTTTCCACTTAAACAACCAATCAAAATATTTCTTTAAGAGGGGTCATTTCAAGTTAGGGGATAGATATAGGTCGTTTTTATTACCTCTTTGGGGATATATAGAGCACAAAGAGAGAGCTTTAGCATATTCATCTATATACTTGAATCTCTCTAGATTTCTATAGCAATTTTCATAGTTAGCTTAGATTAGGGCTAAATTTGGGAACATTGAAGCTTGGATTCAACATTGTATAATCAGATTGGAGAAGGAGATCAGATTTGAACTTCTTACTCATTAATATCTCTTACTTTTCATTTTAGCTTCCAATGTATGAACAAACTTTGATGATGGATTTTGCTTCATTTAGGAACTAACTCCCATCAGGGGTTTTAATGAATCTTAATGTCTAGTTCAATTTGTTATACTTCTTTGTGAGTTTCAGTTGATTATGTATGGATTGCCTAATGTGGTTTGTTTTTATTGCTTAATTGTTTGATCACCAATTATTGGGATAATTCACATGAAATTGAGAAATGAATTGTGAGTTTAGATCTGACCATATTAGCTTGTGTTTATGATTCTACATGATGTTAGATTCCATAATTCGTGCTTAGGATAGAGATATACCAAAGCACCACTCGTAGTCAATTGTGAACTTGAGCTTCAACATGCTTTGATTGTAATTCACATAGAAATATAGTGTATTAGTCAATTTGGGTGTTTACATTTATTCTATCTATTTGGGGATTGAATGTGATATGGTTACGGTACATCGAGAGATGACCATATCTTACTTTCGTGTTCTCGGCTAGCAATCCAAAATAATCAATTAAGCTTACAGGAAGTGTAGTAATTTGGATAACGCACTAGGTGAAGTTATAACCCCTTATCTTCCTTATTTGCCATCTCATTTGTTAGTTAATTGTCTTATTACACTTGGCATATTTAGATAAACATAAATTGTTCATCTATTTAAGTAGACCGAGATAATTACAAAATTGATGCATGTTAGTTAAAATAAAATTCATTTTCCTCATGGGAGCGATACTCTACTTATATTATATTACGTGTTAACCACGTGCACTTGCGTGTGTGAGTTATTTTGATTAACACCCAAACAAGCCAACAGTTACTATGACGGAGTCAGTGGTGATACCGGTCGTGGAGGTTTGTGGGTTTTCTATAGCAGGTGTTGGTAGGATAGGGATGGAGGAGATAGGAATGGCCATGATAGGCTCGCCGAAGCCAATGATCCTGACCGATTCGTCAGAGAAGGGAGATGAGTTTACTGGGTTGTTTATGGCTGTCATGAATGGACTGCTTTGAAAAGATTTTTGCCGAAGGAGGAGAAAACGCAGTAAGGAAGAAAAGTTTTGAGATTTTGAATCTTGGGGTAAAATTTTGTCTGATTTAGTTAGGGGGTTTAGTAATGGGCGACTTTTTGGTTTTTGTGATTATCGAGAGGCGGCTCATTAATGGGTGGTTATGATTGCCAGCGTGGGGAGTAGTTTATGGACCCCCTTTTTATGTGGTTTTCTAAGGAGATGGGTCAAAGAAAGGTGTGGTAATTGTTGGGTCGTACTTTGGTATATTCTTCAATTAAATGTTCCATTCAATTGAAGACTGGGGGGCAAAGTTGAGGCCTGAATATTTGAGCCTGAATTATATGGTGGGCCAGGGTTCATGTAGAATTATTTTACCAATGTGGGATTCTGTTTGGGCAGTTGAGGATTTTAAGGAATTAAAGATTCCTAATTATATTTGATTTATCCCTAAGGAAAGTGTCAGGTTTCTAATCGACTTCCTTTCCTTAAGGAAATTATGTTTGGTCCCATTAAGAAATTATACCTAATGAGGAATCCTAATCCAATACGGAAAAGGATTCTAAGAAGGTGGTGAGATCACTACAAATACATGGCCTTGCACTGATTCTAAGGTACACACAACTCATTATTATCTTTTAGTACTAGAGCTTTTTGCCTCCATTGTTAAACCTTGTTCAGCATGTACTTATTCACACACTGGAGTTATCCCCCGACGGCACAAACCGTCAAGCTTTTGGTGTGCTTACCATTTTTCTGTAAGATTGAACATGCTTTTGGTGATTGAGGCACATGGACGAATCTTAGTGTAAACAATATATATACACTACAAGAAAATCGGCTATTTCCGATGGAATTATTGTCGACGGAAGTAAGTCCCTCGAAATTAACTTATGTACGACGGAATAATTCTTCGAGTGTAATTCCCTCGCAAATAGGTTAATTTTGATGGCAAAAGTCTGAGCAGGAAAAAAAGAATCGTGGCTAGCTCCAAGTCGTACACATTACCGACTCACGGTCATTTGAGGAAGTGAAGTCGATAAGTATCATAATTTAGTTCTTTAGTTATTCGATTATACTATTATCATAATTATTAAAATTTATTTTTATGTATCTATTAGGCCATGCGGGATAGCTTGGGTCGACCTCCTACCATGCTAGAGTTTTGGGATAAAGCCCACACGCCGAAGGATTCTAGCATGCCTCCCGCAGCATTAGCTATACGGGTAAGACTAATACAAATTTATCTTATATAATTATTAATATTAGGTAGTTGATATAATGATTTCATTAATGTTCAATGTCAAAAAATAAATTACAGGACTTATTTCAGAAGCTTTAGGACCAACATATAGCTGAGTTGGAGGCTGCAGGGGGGGTACTAAGTCGTTAGATTCTACCATTCCTCCGACCGAGATTGTATTATCTCGGGATGATGAGTTGAGACTATGGGTTACGTCTTAGGATCCCTATAGTAGTAGTACCAGCACGTATCGAGTGTTGGGCCTACCGAGGGTACCAGCGTATACATTACCTGGATGTAATATTTTTTTTTGCTATATAAGTTAATATAATTTAATTGCAAATATTATTTATAATAATATATTTGTTTTCGCAGGCTCTAGCCAGCGCCAGCGTCCGAGAACACCTGTTGGACCATCTTACATGGACCATCTCTTGGATGACTAGATTTTCTAGAGGGTCATGGCGGCTATGTCGGAGACGTTTCGTATGCATCCGGTTATCCGTCGTCAGGAGTTGCCTAGCCGAGCTCGCCTTCACCAGCTAGCGCAAGATATTATAGCTAGCGCAGGAGAGTACGGGTATCCCGCAGGAACAGTTTGTCACGATACGCGACGAGGTGCTCCGGTTGGTGGTTACCTTACTTTCTGAGGCTTTTGGCCCGATAGAGAGTCAGCCCCCACCTACTCAAGTATTATATTTATTTTAAGTTTATTAATTTGCATGTCATTTAATTTTCATACTGTCTATTTTGATTCTCTCATACAGACTCATGCGTTTTATTTTTGTTTGTATCAACAGGGTGACGCTACTATCGATGGTGATGGCGAGCAGGATTTCCGGACACCCGAGCAACATCGTCGACCTCCGCCAGATGACTCTGATCCTACTGGTGGTAGTACTAGTTTAGGTTGATATACATATATATATATATATAGTGTCTATCATATATTTGTATAGGTGTTTTGTAGAATAGTATTGTATAAGCACGTAGTGATGATAATTCGACGCCATTTCATTGTTATTTGAACAAGATTATTGTTCTATATTTATGTAGTTTAGTTTTGAAGTTTATACAAGTCATTTGTAGTTTATAAGTTTAGTTTAGTTGTAGAACGTTGTATTATGGGTTGATTATGATATATATCATGTTGTTGCTGTTTGTTGGATGTAGTTGTAATATGGGTTGAATATTATTGTATGTTTTGTTGTGATAAACAGATTTCAGGTACAAAAAAAGTGGTTTAAAAACCTGGAAAATGCAAAAGCAAAATAAACTTGAAAAAATATATATATAATTCCGACGGAATAACCTACACCGACGGAAGTTTTGTCGGAAATAATATATTCAATTAATTTTGGAAAATGCTATTAATATAAATAATTTATTTTATCACAGTTAATTCCGACAGACATTAAATTATATCCGACGGATATTCCCTCGGAATTAAAAAATACCAGATTTTCGCGCCTGTCCAAGTGGCAAGATGTACTCGACGTAATTTTTTCGTCGAGATAAATTCCGTCGAATATAAGGTAATTCTGACGACTATTCTGTCAGAACTAATTCCCTCGGAAATAATTATTTTCGACCGAATAATCAACGAAAATAAGCTCGACGACATTATATTCGCCCAAATTTCTGACGGACTATTCCGTCGGAAGTAATGTTATTGTCGACGGAAAAACATTAATTCCGACGGATTAGTCCGTCGGAAATAGCCGGTTTTCTTGTAGTGATATATATATATATATATCGGCTCTCTCCAGTAAATAACTGGATAAGTAGCTTTGAATATGATAGAAGCTTAACACCAGATGTTTCTGGAAATGAGGGGAGGTGTTCGTCTATTCCTCCCACCACCTGTGACATGAAGGATGCAAGAATAAAAGCATCTTAGAGAAAACAACAAAATTAGCTCTATCATTAAATATAGCCATTCAACTTCTTGAAAGTACATGCCACTATTAAATGTACAGATGGAATGTCTGATAAGAAGCTCAATAACTGCAAGTTCGAGGAGAGAAGTATATTATATATCGTTATATCAGAACATAATAATACCAGATAAATATACTACTAGCTATTGCTTCAATGACAAAAAATCATACATATGGTATCAAACAATTTAATTAATTTTTATTTACAATCCAAGGGAGGACAACGGAGAGAGGGAGGAGGGGGAATTCTGAAAGTAGAGAGGAAAAAAAAAAAGGGAGGGGGATGTTAGAATCTGATACTGCTGGTACATAAATCTCGGTTTATCATATTTAAGTGTTTACTCCTTGATGCAATTCGCAAAGAAAAAGAAATTCAAACTCACTTCGATACAAAATACATACACACACGCATATATAAATAAATTTATAGACTCACTGTGTTCAGTGTACTTGGCTCACAAAAGATGGTCTCTAAATCAGCATGATTGACAATATACTTGACAGCATCGGGACCTGGCAGAGAAAAAAAAATTTATTAGGTTCAATGGACTTATCCTGGATAGGTAGAAATTTAAGCGCGACACCTACCCACCAAGAGTATCATATAAAGGGACCGAGATATACGAGTATGCCGAGCATGCGTGATCCGCAATGAGCCACTCTGGTTTGTTGATGAAATACAGTCCAACACAAGCTCCCTGTTCCATTAAATACCCAACTATGCCATCATTAAGTCGGTTAGTTTAAATTTTATATATTAACATTTGCTGTAAATTTGCGCCTGTAATATATTGCCGACCCGTAGATGCTTAGAAGAAAAACATAATGGGACTACAAACAAAATTCCTGAAGAACATAAGACTAATTCAAAGTGATAGGTAAAGGGAACAAGAGTAACAAAAAGTAAGTTGAGATAATTGACTCACTTTTGATAGTCCATGATGGTGAAGACCTGAGCCTATTGCTGTCCGAGCAGCATCTGCCTCTCCGTATGTCATCCATTTATACCTTCAAATACGATAAAACAATGTCAAGAAATTTAGTAACTTTTAGGGAGGATTTGGGCAGGATAAGATTTAGAGAGAATATCAAGTTAGTTTGTAACAAATTCGTTGTTTGGACAAGAATGGAAGGCACCTAAAAATTTAGGAGAGTAATTAACTAATGGATTTATTTATAGAATTTGTAGAGATTTTGTACAACAAAAATTATAAGGATATCAAATCAGATAGGTGAAGGTGCAATGGGAGTGTGGGCAATACAGGACATAGACATTGACAAATGATGACAGAGCTCCCTATGTCAAATTTGTTATAAATATTCATGTATGCATTGCTTTATATGTTAATCTTACAAAATAAATAGATATGTTAAGTGATAGGAGTTTAGATTAAAATGATTTACAAATTCAATTACATTACGAATTCATCATCCAACACACAGAGTACTTAAAATGTTATACGAGATATCATGTTCCTTTTGATCAGTATGTGACAAAACTATGTTAATGACTATGTACTTACTCTCCAACAGTTCCATCGACCCGAATGAGTGTTCCCAAGTACTTGTAATCTCCAAATGTCTCAACTGCATGTCTGAACACAAAATATCATTAAAAAATTTTAATAACAAAATTTGAGGCATTTTTTAGAGCGTGTGAAATTGCAATGAACTTTGGGGTTAGCAGAAAAAAGTAAAAATTGGCTTCATCAAGAACATTATCAACTAGAGATCATATGTAGACAAAGGTTGGAGAATTGAATGAGAAGAGTGCATGGAAAAGATGGTTTAGTTCTCACACGAAAATATCATGCAATGTACCGATCTCAGGATTTTCAGGGAATCTATTAAGAAGCTTCAGCGGAGAACGTACAGATCTGCCAAGAAGAAATATTATTATAACTGAATCTTAAAAACCTACAATGAGAAAAAGAAAATGAGGATTTTATATCCAGCTCTCAACATAACGTGGAGTGTAGTTAACCTGTATACGTTCCACTTTCCTTCCTGCAATTTTTCAGGAAGAACTACGCTGTACCTCTGACCTGCATAATTTGTACCCAACTATGAAACACTGTATAAAACAATAAGTAATAGAAAGAAAAGAGAATAAAACTTGAACACCAACTAGAAGAAGCAGGATTTAACAACTGATGAAAACAAGCATCGTATAAGATTTACTACAGACATATTCACGAACGAGTCTCAACACATTACACATGTTGAGGTCATATGAAGCGGGAACAAAAGTGTCACGTGCTGTTACAAATTAACTAGTGGAATAGCATTTTCCTTGCTTACACCACTACAAGAAAAAGCTTTATTTCTGACGGAATTATTGTCGACTAAACGTATTCAGTCGATAATAATATAAGACCGACCGAATATTTAGTCGACATTAATTCAGTTGGAATCAATGTATCCTCGACTGACATCAGTCGGATTTAAGATCTTCTCCTTGGCGCAAGGGTTTCCCGCCAGCGCGAATATATAGTCGACCGAATATGTGTCATCCTCGACTGAATAATTTGTCGAAGTTATCATAACGTCGACCGACATAACCTCGACGGATGTCCGTCGGAAATAACCCTAAAAAAAACCTTCGCCTTCCCTGCGCCCTCTCATTTTCATTTCCCTCCCTATTTCTACATCACTCTCTATTCTCTCTCTCTCTCTCTCTCTCTCTCATGCCGGTCTCAACCCCCTCTCCACCGGTCCCCCCACCCTGCACTCACTAACCCCCTCTCCACCGGTCCCAACCCCGTCTCATACGCCGGTCCCAACCCCCTCTCCACCGGTCCCATACGCCCTCTCCACCGGTCCATCAGTGGCCGCCAACACGACCCATCGCCATGCGATCGTGACTCCAAGACTCACCGCCACGGCCACAACCCACCACCCACACAAAGACTTCACGTGTCGCGGTCACGACCCACCCAAAGACTTCTCGCCACCCAAAGACTCAACGCCACGGGTAATTTTCCAGGTATTGAGTATATATATATTATATATATAATATATGTTAGTAGTATGAAATTTAAGTATGAAATTTGTGTATGAATTTGGTATTATAATGTGCAATTGGTTTAAATTTATTTTGTTTTTGGATTGAAAATTTATAATGTATATTTGCTTGAATTCTGTTTTTGGTATTATAATGTATATATGAATTCTGTTTTGGTCATTTGGGTCTAAAATTGGTCATTTGCAGCTTCTGTACAATAGCATCCATTTTATTGTTTGGTTTTATTTTCTTTTATGTAATTGCAGTGTATATTTCTTCAATTTCAATATTGTATGTTGTATGTTAATAACAATAAAGTAATTTTATGCTTGATATTTCCGACGAAATTTTCCACGGAATTCTGTCAGAATTCTTGAGATGCAAAATCTGTTGCTCTAAACTATTTATTACTTAATTTAATAATACTAAAATTCACTAATTAAGTAGCATTTACTTAATTAGTTTTCGACAAATAATTTATACTTCAAATATCAATTATTTTAATCAACTTAATTAAAAAAACAAAATAAATTTAAACAAATTCACTATTTAATATACTATATATAATTCAGAATAAAATAAAATAAAATAAAGTTTAATAAATGAAATAAATATAATTTAATATATAAATAGATTAAATTAAAAATATAAATTATTAACAAATTATTAAAATAAATAAAACAATAAATTTCATTTAATTTAGTTTATTAAATAAAATAAATTTTAAATATGAGATAATATAATTTATTAATTAATAAATGTTATAAGGTAGTTTAATTTAATTTAATTTAATTAGAAAATTTAAAAATTATATTATATAATACAAAATAAAATAAAATAAATTATAATAAATTAAAATAATACATTAAATCAACTCAAAATAATAAACTAAGTAGCATTTGCTTAGTTGGGATGCAATTCAAAGAGACCTGAATATATAAGAATGTTGTCATGAATTAAAATAATATACTTTGCAACTTAATTAGAAACCTGCTTTGACAAGTAGGAGTGAATATCGAGCAAGTAGTCTCTATAGATTTCAAATAACAATTCTAATAAACTAAGTACCGTTTACTTAGTTTATCATTGGCAAAATAAACTAAGTAACATTTGCTTAGTTTGCCATAATTTTCAATAAACTCGATAATACTCTACTTACATATATATGTACTCTTCCTTGTATGCAGGATTCGACGTAGTAGATTTTTAATTAATAGTACTCAATAGGTTCCTCGGCGACAATTAAAAAAAGGGTCATAGTTTCTGTTTGTGTCTTATACTCGAATAATAAAGTTAATTGAATTATTGAAGACATTCCTCATTGTTCCATCATAACAGATGTCAACATACGGAAGGGGTTCCATTAAGTTGTTGAACAAAGTTATAGGTTAAGCAACCCTCTAAATGAGTGAACGATCACTTCTCTACTAGGAATGAAGCATTGCCTGGTATGGGTCCAATCCAGGACATAGACAGCTTCTCACCACTCCAAATTCCTCAGATGGGTATTTGGAGTGGTGAGACGCTTTCTATGGCCTAGATTGAACCCATATCGGGCAATGATTCATTCATAGTAGAGAAGTGATCGTTCATTCATCTAGAGGGTTGCTTAACTTGGAACTTTGTTCAATAGCTTAATGGAACTCCTTCGGGATGTTGTCATCTGTTATAATGGAACAGTGAGGAATGTCCGCAGTAATTCAATTAACTTTATTAATAGAGTATAGGACACAAACAGGAACTACGACCCTTTTTTTGTTCGATTTCTGCCGCGGAACCGGTTGGAGTACTATTAGCTTCAACTGCAACTAATATGAAACTTATAGATGATACTCTCCATTTGCTCTTCAATACACTCATAAATATATATATGTAATATACTTTGAAACTTAGAAACCCGTTTGACATTCACTCAGTAGGAGTGAATGCCAAATAGTCCCCAGTTTGGGACTGTTACTGGATGTTATGTCTCTCACTTAGGTCGGTGCTAATTCACAAGGTGCGTACGTGTTTATAATTTTTTGAGGATTTTTCAGCTGGTGTCTCTACATATGTTCTTCGAGTGCATACTTAGACTAAGTTTTCTTGGTCTATTTCGTGTACTTGAAGACCATAGGGAGGTGATGCTGAAATTTTCTTAAAAATATTATAAACACGCACCTTGTGAATGGCACTAGTGAGGAGACGCATCCAGGAACGGGATAAAAGCCTAACCCCGGTAGAGTGGAGATATATACTAGGTAAACTAAATACATGCATATATATTCTAATTGGGTATTTTCTTCAATAAAAGATGTCGGTAAACCGGAGTTGGATGTAAAGTAGGATACCAATTGATGGGAGGGGATTAGTTGATTTGCATCTTAGTGAAGGGGTGTCCAATTTCATGAACAAAGCAATAGAACATGTTGATGATCCGAACGGAAAGATGAGATGCCCGTGTTCCAAGTGTAAGAACATGATATAGAAGACTTCCGATGAAGTTAAATTTGACTTATATTCACGTGGGTTTGTGGATGGGTATTCGGTATGGATTCATCACGGGGAATCAGCTGAGTTTAAAGAGCGGACATATAGTACTGTAGACCACTCGGATCACGGGGATTCGCAAGCAGATAACTATGACGTTGTGCAGATGTTAGTTGATGCGTATGGCCCTACCAATATTGACTGGGCTGAAACCGAGCATGCTTCAAGCAGTTCTCAACAAAAGCCAAATGATTCAGCAGCTACTTTCTACAAGTTGCTATCCGAATTGGGTGTTCCATGTATCTCGGAAATGACAAGCACACGGGCTTTTCTGCGATTCTGAAGCTTTTACATTTCAAGAATGAGCATGACTGCAGTGAGAGAGGATTCAATGATTTGCTTGATATTCTCACCGACTTCTTACCCAGGGATAATACGTTGTCCGCGAATTACTATGAGGTGAAGAAGATGGTTAAGGGGTTGAATCTCGGGTATGCGAAGATCGATGCTTGTGAGCAGGATTGCATGTTATATTATGGGGAGGACAAAGATAAGGTGCAGTATGATATTTGTAACTCGCCAAGGTACAAGATCACAAAACGTGGAGGGAAGGAGAAACATGTTCCCAAGAAGATTTTACGGTATTTTCCTCTCATAGAAGTTGCAGTGACTATTCATGTCTCTGCACACCGCCAAAGATATGAGTTGGCATAGAACAAGGGATGTCAGTGTTCGGTCGGTGACTCACCCGAGATGGAGATGAATGGAAGAATTTTGATGCCAATTTTCCACAATTTGCCGAAAAAGTTAGGAATGTCAGGCTTGGGATGGCTACAGATGGATTCTATCCATTTAATAATTTTAGTCAGCCTTATTCTATTTGGCCAGTGATTATGGTAGCTTACAATCTTCCACCGTCAATGTGCATGAGGGATCCATATCTTTTCTTGACCTTACTTATACCGGGGGATAAGAGTCCTACAAAAGACATTAACGTGTACCTCAGACCGTTAGTCGATGAACTTAAGATCTTTGTGGGAAGCGGTGTTCGGACTTTTGATAAATCTGTCAGGCAGTAATTTTGTGATGAAAGCGACCTTGTTGTGGACTATCAACGACTTTTCCAAGCACTTGGGATGATTAGTGGTTGGTCGACTCATGACAAGTTATCATGTCCAGTCTGCATGGGGGATGTGCAAGGCACTCAACTACGTCATGGTCGGAAAACTAGTTTCTTTGGGCGCTCGTAGATTCTTGCTTCTTTGAAGCACGAGTTATAGAAAGATGTCTACACAATTCAATGAAAGATAGAGAAGAAAGGGGTTGTTGGTCGCTTCATCGGGCAAATACATATTAAATCAAGCTAAATGATCTAACATTTCCATCCCCTAGGAAGGAGCATGGTACGTTGAGAGCTATAGGATATGGGAAAAGTCATAACTGGACTCACTCACCAATTTGGTTTGAGTTGCCATACTGGGTCACACTAGCACTTCGTCATTGTATAGATGTTATGCATACAGAAAAGAATGTATTTGAGAACTTGTTTTACACCGTACTAGATACAAGTGGTAAAACAAAAGACAATGATAAAGCACGTAAAGACTTGGAGGAAATGAATATCAGACGGGAATTGTGGCTCCGAACTAACAACACAAAACCAAAAGCTCCATTTTGTCTTACCAAGCAACAGGTTGAAAACTTTTGCAAATGGCTTAGCGCATTGAAGCTCCCAGATGGATATACTTCTAACATATCTCGTTGTACTAAGGTTGAGCAGTTGAAAATTAATGGGTTCAAAAGTCACGACTATCATGTATTCATGTAGAAGTTGATGCCAATTGCATTTCGTGAGATGTTACCCAGGAATATTAATGATACTTTTACCGCACTTTCAAATTTCTTTCGGGATATTTGCTCAATTGTTATAAGGTATAGTGATGTGGAGCAGATGGAGAAAAACATAGTATTGACAATGTGCAAGCTCGAAATGATTTTACCACCGGGGTTCTTTGACGGCATGGAGCATTTGCCTATTCATCTGCCATATGAACTTAAGCTTGGAAGACCGGTGCAATATCGATGGATGTATCCATTTGAGAGGTAATATCACATATATTGTGCAATATTTGTCATCTTTATATTTAACTTATCAGGTAATATATATCACATACTTTTATGTGACAGGTATATATATATATATACAGAAGAGGAAGAGACAGAATTAGAGGATGAAAATGATTTTGACTCTGACGGGTTTGACGGCGTACTACTTCTTCACTAATTGGTGTTTTGTAAATACTATACAACTAAAATCAATCATTATATATATTTCCCACACATAGGATGGCCATTTGATCGTTCATCGTATCTATGTCTATTATTTCAGTAGTACAGCTATATATGCCTCAACATAGCTGTGGAGGTGGCAGTGGTGGCTGCCGCTCCGGATCGGGTGACGGCTCCCAGGGAGGGTCGTCTTTAGATGCTAGTGAGTTGATTTCTTTTTTGGCCCAGTAACATTATTTTCATAACTATATTACACATTCATTTACTATTTTTGGACAATGTCATAACTATATATATATATATCAACATACAGATGTTAGACGTCGGCATTCGCGAGGGCCTAACCTCGGTCGATTAGGTCGTCCACCGGTAATGCCCGACACAGTTCCAGTTAATGTCAGCTCGTCTGTGTAGGTTTCAACTATAATATATCACTTATGTTCAATTAGAATGATATTATCATATGATTAATAAATTTTGTATTCTAGTATTATGGATCACTGCCGCTAAGGTAATGATCAGACACGCCATCTGCTGGCGCGATCTCCCTCTTGGGTCGCATGCGATTTAGTCAGTACGCGCGTTACGATGCCGGCTTCATGGCTACAGTGTTGCGGAAGTTTCACGTAAGTCGACTTACATATATTAAATCAAGGTCCATGCATGTTATTTACATATTGTTCAAATAATAAATTATACGTATGTTATGTCAGTTTGATAGAATACTACTGAGATCGAGGTAAGATCACGAGAGGCGGATGGTGATGCCGTTATCATTGCCCACATCTCGAAGAATTATGCCGGTTGGTTGTACGAGATGCGACAAAGGGCAGTCCGGGCGATAGAAGAAACGCCCGGGACTACTTTACGAGATCATCATACGTAAGAAGATCAAATGCGACATAGGACGCAATAATGCGTCTTGGGATGATCTTTGCGTTCAATACAAAGTCGAGCAGATGAAGAAGAATCGCGAAGAAGTTGCGAGTTATACATACTTACGGCTCATGATCGTTTCGAGGAGGTTAAGTCGGCATGTATTTCTCTTTAGTTTAGTTTAATCTTATATTGCAACTATAGTAAATTAAGGTGATTTTATTTAATGTATATGATCTAGGCCATGCGGAGTAGGCTTGGCCGACCTCTACTATGATCGAGTTACGAGATAGAGTCAATACGCCGAAGGGCTCTACTACGGGGTCGACGATATCTCCAGCAACACTAGCTATACGGGTAATACATTTACTATAACAGATATTATTTAAGATAATATTACGTAATTTATATGATGATACCAAGATAACTCACTTGTATATCAAATTACGTGAGGCGGTTTGAGAAGCTTCACAACCGGTAGATATAGGTAGAGTTCTTGTCGCTAGAGGCGATCTTTGAGACGTTAGATTCCACCGTCCCTCCGCCCGAGATTAGTTTATCTCAGGACGAGGAGACGGCTCTTTGGGTCGCGTCTCAGGATACTCCCACTAATACTACCGGCCGGTATCAGTCTTTGAAGTTACCAAGGATACCACTATATCTGCTCGCCAGGAGGTATAATATTTGTGTTTATTTCAGATTTATGAATAAAGTAAACTTGTAATATTATTCATGTTATATTTATATTTGTAGGCTCTAGCATTACGCGTCCCGAGAGCCCCGTGGGACCATCATCACATCGGTATTTGGCTTAGATGATGCTTTGTTCCAGTGTGTTATGATTGCGGTGTCGGAGAGGTTTGAGATCGATCCATTGTTCCATCGTCGAGACCCCTTGGTAGTTCTCGCCTCCATCGACAAGGCAGACGTTGCTGGTGGTGCCACCGCCGAGAAGTACTGGTATCCCTCCGGGAGCGATGGGCGCGATACGCGACAGATTATTCGGATGGTGGTTACCTTAGTCGAGGACGCGTTTGGGCGATGTTGAGTCGGTATTTCATTTGCTCAGTATATTTCATTTAAATACAAATATATATTCGCATGTTATTTAATTTTCATTTAGTTATCTTTAAGCTGAATCATATATATGGACTAATGAGTTACATTATATTGTATCAATAGGGTGACGAAAGCGTAATCGACGAGCGGGATGACGATTTTCATACTCTCGAAGCGGCGTCCCTTGCTTAGATGATGATCCTTCTCACACCAGGGGCTCTACTAGCTTGACTTAGTTTACATTCTTTTGTAGTTTAAATTCTTTTGTATTAATGATACATAACTTTTGACGTACATATTGTAGTTTAAAGTACCTTATCATTAATTACTTTGGTTTTGTTGCGGTTTGACACTTAGCTTAATTTAGCTTAATGGGATGTTTGTTGTAGTTAGTTTAGATTAATGGGATTAATGCGGTTTAGTTTAATTTACTTTGATTAATGCGGTCTTACATTTCATTACTTTGGTTTGTTGCGATTATGCAAGTAGTAATGGGATGTTTTTGACATTTAACTTAATTTAGCTTGTATATGTGATGTTGGGAAAATAGGTTCAGGTACAAGTACAGGTACAAGATGTGGGTTAAATCCCTGGATATTGCAAAAACAAAAAAATTATTTAAAAAAAAATAGTAATCTCGACGGAATATTGGTAGTATCGACGGATAACCGTCGAGGTTACGGTTCTTCCCATTTTCGGTATATTGCCGCGTGGCATACATAGCCTCGACCGAATACCCTCGACCGAATAACCTTGATGAACTAATTATAGAGTCGACGGAAGTCCGTCGCGCGTAAGCTGATTTTCCTTTTTTACCATGCTGCCACGTGGCATGCTTAGGATCGACCGAATATCCTCGACAGACACATTTCCGTCGGCGATATATTAACACCGACTGAATATTCGGACGCCAATAGTTCCGTCGACCGGAAGTATTCCCAACCGAAGAATCGACGGACTTATTTTTGACGTGCTTATATACGACCGAACTTCCGACCGAATATTCCGTCGGTAATGAGGTTACCCTCGACGGAATAGCCTTAGTGCCGACCGAATATTCCTTCGTAAATAAGCCTCTTTGTTGTAGTGCACAAACATGATTCAACCACTCAGCTAGACATGCTAATTAAAGCAGTGTTACCTGAAACGTGGTTCATTTCGGTATGCGGTACGAATACGGATATGCGGTACGCTACATAATTAAAACACAATAGGCTAGGGTATATTTATATAGGTTCTTATAGTTAGGAATTTTCTTAGAATCTAAATGTAATAACCTAAGTTTTGTAGAATATTTTTAGTTGAAATCGGTGAGTTGATTGTTATATAAATAATTTAGTACAAATGTTTGAGCATCCAATGCTAACGTAAATATTAATATTTGTGCAATTATTGGTAAAATAACAAATGAATTCTTTGGTACTCTAAATTTAGAGTATTGGTATGTAAGAGTATTGTTTGGGTAAGCAAGTACCAATATGCAGTCAACTAGGTCAACGAGAGAATTTGGTAACTCTGTGCTAAACGACCTCAAGTATAAAGTGTCCCAATGTTACCAACATCACAATTCCATACAGTACACAAAACGAAATGGGAATGGGATTGTGCGTACGGGACCTAGGGTTAAGTTTCTTCAGGTTGCTTAGTTGGTATAGAATACATAACTCTCTTAAAAGATATAGTAAACGTTGAGATTATTGTAGTCCCATATATGCTCATTTGGAACTACATATTAACCCCAAAAGGTATGGTACCTTATGCATATATGTCCTCCTAATCTTTTTACTTGTGCTCTGATATAGGGTTTTATTATCACGTGGTACCTCAATTGTTAAATATGATTGAGTCAGTGTCACAATATGCGCATTTTTGAAGATAAATGTGTTCTGTAAGCCGACTAAACCAAGCAACTTGAACTTAAATAAAAAATAGTAACCCTAGAATCACACAATCTCACGCTTACGAGTCACACTGCTCTGTTTCACTTTTACGCTCTGTTTCTGAGTTTTAAAACGGATAGAAAAGATGAGAAATGGACGAAAAATTTAAGTTTTCTTTCCAATTCTAATGTTTCTGAGTTTTTTAATAAACGGAAAAGAAAAGAAATGGATAGAAAACTTGGCTACTTTTCCTGTCAAAGTTTTACGTCATCAAAATTACTTTGATTTGAATGAGGAAAAGAAATTGGAATAAGTAATATTTTATAATTTCCATATTATCCTCAACTTTTAATATAATAAATTTTAAATTACAACCCATGTCCTCAATTTTAAATTCTCTATCCTTTTCTATTAAAAACTCAGAAACAACACAAAGGAAAACTTCAAGTTTTTCAATTCTTTTCTTTTCTGTTCGAATTTAAGTTTTCGATTCTTTTCTTTTCTGTTCAAAACTCAAACCTCAGAAACATAGTGTTAGTCACTCCTTCCTCCACCCTTAGATTCTCATTATCCCATGATCTTCCACGAGGTTATTCCAATTAAGTAATCTTTCTTCTCAGTTATTTTTTTTTCTCTAATCCTAAAACTTAATTTTTCCCAAATTTTTAACCCTGACATCTTTCCATTCATATTTTTTCATCTTTTCCATTCATGATATTTTCTTGTTTTAGATTCGTGTTATCTTCATTCTTCAACAGACTTATCATCTTGATTTCTGTTTCATTCCCAAGATATTTTTCATAATTTTAATTTTTTTTAATCATTATTTCTTCTTATTTTCTTAATTTTCTGAATTTAGTGTGCCTTTTTTTCTTTTTTCTTTTTTTTATGGGTATTTTACTTTATCTATGGTTTGCTGCAATTCGAAAAATCCAATCTCTACTCTTTACTGCTTTTTATAGAGTTTTTAATGATTTGTATGTTGATTGTATGAATTATGATTGTCTTGATTGAAGAACTTCAAAATTTTCTTGTTTCAATTAATTTTGTCAAGGATTATATTAAATTTCTGGTAAAGTGTTGTTTTATACCATGTTGATTAGGGTGTTTAAACCGATAAAAATAAATACCCAAACCATTGTTGAATGGTTCTGTTTGGTTTGGGTTGAAGAGGCTAATTGGCTTTTGGTTTAATATCCTTTCAAACCTATGTAACTGTTTATAAAATCTCTTACAAACCATCCAACCCTACCAATGAACAGCCCTGATGTGGAGTAGAAGATCAAAATATTAGTTATTCTCTCTCCGTCCCCAAAAGGATGAGCAAAGTATAATTTGTACATATATTAAAAAAAGTAAAAATAGAGGAAAAAGAGTAAAAAAGTTTCAAATTTATTTGTATCTTTAGTCATTCTTTTGAGGACGGAAAGAGTATTTTATATTACTCCCTATGTCCAAGATAAAAAGTCTTCCATTGACTTTTGTGGTCAAATTAACTATTTTTAAAATTAATAATTGAACATATGTATTTAGATTTTCAAAGAGACAAACATTGAGATTAGTATTGAATTGCATGTAGATTATGATATTTATAGGCTTTTTGCATATATATAAAAGAATAATAAGATATATTGATTTAGAAAATAGTTAATTTGACTATAAAAGTCAATGGAAGACTTTTATCCTGGGACGGAGGGAGTATTACTTAGATTCAATGTTAGAATATTTTATTTCCTTATGTGGTCTCTACTATTTATGTAATTATTGGGTTTACATATTGTATTAATTTAATCATTTTATTTATGAATTTGGTAATTAATTACGTGGCCTATAAATAATATTACTGATAATACTTGGCATAATAAGCCCCAAAGTTTCATAATCTTGATAGACGATTTTGACCCTTAGCTATTCTATAAACAAAACAGTTAGGGTTTGGTCTCAATCGTCGTCTCAAGAACTTTATACACACCTATACATCCATCGAAAGATTGTGAGAGGCAATTGAAGACTTTCACCCTTAAACACAGCGGAAGCGTAATACATACAAGATGACTTCTCTCAATTCATGTAAGTACTTAATATTATAATTAATTGATTTTATTTTATTCTATGCAATAGTACGTTTTGATATAATTTATTTAACATTTGGTATCAGAGCTATGGTTATACTATTGTATAGAATAAATTAATTATGTTGTTATGCTATAAATTTTAATTCCGCATAAACTATCTATTGGTATAATATAAAATTATTCATTATGTTTCATGAAATTGAATTTCCGAAAGGAATATAAATTTTGTTTCCGTTTGTAATTAGTGATTCCTTATTATATTGATCATGAAGCAATTTTCTTACATACTTTATTCGACTTCATGTGTCGTATCCATTAAATTCATTTATGTATTTTGATTCTTTTAGTACTCTCCTTTTGGATATCAATTATTCTATCCTATATGAGATTATACCATCATGTTATAAGTGTTAGGCATACTGCCCCGATGCCCACTTATTATTCTTATGGGGAAATTCAGTCATTTGGCTATGGACGTTTACTGATTAGTCCATATAATATTATTTTATTTCATGCCATTATGTTTTAGTGGTAGAATTTATATGAATATTTTTGTAATTAATTCATATTCATAATTATAAATCTTAATTTAAGATTATAGAAAATGATATGATATATTATCAATTAGGATTTTTAAGTTGTTACATATAAATTATAAATAATGTTAATTTTCAAATTTGATTAATATGTTGTTTTAAATAGAATTAAGTTTGATCATAATAATTTACATGTATGTGTGACTTTTTTATTTTTAAAATTAATAATCAGCTCAATGGAGGATTATTAATTGAAATAATTAAATATTAAGAAAAGTTGCATAATGTTACATTTAATAAATGAAGATTTTAATTTTTTTACCCAACAGAAAAAATTAGAATTAGAATTTATTAAATGGAATTTTATTGCATAAGTGACATGTTTATTTCGTTTTTTGCCCACGGTAATGCGTGGATAAATGTGTTGTGTATTATTTTATGCAGATGTTATTAGCATATTATTAATTGGATCAACGAAAGATTGATAACTATGCACCAACATCTTATTAAAATCTATTTTTTGGATGTTGTAAATAGATTTTATGTAACTAACTGCTTGCCCTACAGTTACTTTTATTATGATTAATTATTAATTATTGTTATACATTGTGGATTTCTTTTAGTTTTTTGTAAGCATGTTTATAAGCTTGATTATGTTTCAGTATTGACTCCAACTAGTATTTCTGGGTAACTCTCTGGAATTGAAGCCTTGATTGGAATTAATTTTACTGCTTGGAAAGACCAAGTGAAAATTGTTGTCAGCATTATAGATTTGGACTATGTACTACGAGTGGATCCTCTTGCTCCACTTACAGCTACTAGCTCAATTGAACGAAAGGCTATTAATGAAAAATGAGAGCGATCCAACCGCATGTCACTTATGATTATGAAAAACTCTATCACGATAGCCATTCGATGAGCCATTCCTGACTCTGAGAATGCTAAAGAGTACTTAACTTCAATCGAGGAACAATTTAAGGGTTCTTCTAAAACTCATGCAAGTACCATTATTTTGAAAATGCTCACTAGCAGGTATGATGGGGTTAGTGGAGTGCACGAGCATATTATGATGATGAACTATATGGCCTTTAAATTAAAGGGTATGGGCGATTTCTGAGGGTTTTCTTGTTCACTTCATATGACTTCTCTTCATGCATAGTTTGATCCATTTAAGATCAATTATAACACGCAGAAAGAAAATTGGAAGATGAGCGAGTTAATTGCCATGTGTATCCAAGAGGAAAAAAGGCTTAAGATTGAAAAACCTAATGTTGCTCATTTGACTACCACTGGATCCCATAAGAAGGCTTATAAAAATGGCAAAGGGTTTTAAGAATAAGGATAAGCTAATTTCTACCAAAATAAATAAGGCAAATTATTCAGATAACAACTCTGAGGCAGATCCTAAATGTTGCTTCTGTAAGAAGCAAGGACACATTCAGAAAAAATGCTCTAAATTCAGAGAATGACTTGAAAAGAAAGGTATGTCATTCAATTATGTGACTTATGAATCCTTTCTAATTGATGTTCCTTCTAATACATGGTGGCTTGACACTGGTGTTATGGTTCACATTACTAATTCATTGTAAGGATTATTTTCAAAGAAAGCACTCCAGAAGGGGAAAAAAACCATTAAAGTTAGAAGTGGAGAGTCTATACAAGTTGAAGATGTAGGAACTCTTCCTTTAGTTTTGGAGAGTGGTTTCACCTTGTATCTATAAGATACTCTTTATGTTCCCAGTATAACTCAGAATTTAATTTCTGTATCTAAACTTGACGTTGACGGTTTTTTGTTTAAGTTTGGGAATAATAAAATAATTATTTATCATTACTCTCATGTTATTAGTTCTGGCTCTTTAGAGGGAAACCTCTATAAGATAAATTTGGATAATGTCTTTATTGAATCCTTGTTAACAATGAATGTGATAGAAAGTACCTTTAAAAGTGGAAATAAGAGAAAACTATATAATAAGAATTCTTCAAAATTGTGGCATCAACGCTTAGGCCATATTTCAAAAGACAGAATGCAACGTCTTATAAAGGATGGAATTCTTCATTCATTAGATTTTTCTGATCTTAACCATTGTATTAAATGTATAAAAGAAAATTTTGAAAAAAGTAATAAGAAAAGAGCCACTAAAAGTGGTGCACTTCTTTAGGTGATTCACACTGATATGTGTGAACCATTTTCTCCTGGAATTGGTGGACACAAATCTTTCATTACGTTCATTAATGACTATTCTCATTATACTTATGTCAACCTGATTAATTAAAAATCTAAATCACTAAATATGTTTAAAGTTTTCAAGGCTGAAGTTGAAAATTAACTTGACCGAAAAAATTAAAGTAGTGAGATCAGATAGAGGCGGAGAGTATTATGGTAAACACTCCGATACAAGTCATAATCCTGGTCCATTTGCCTTATTTTGTCAAGAAAATGGCATCGTCACTCAGAATACAATGCCTGATACATCACAGAAAAATGGTGTAGCTGAGAGGCGAAATCGTACCCTTATGGATATGGTACGTAGTATGTTATGCAATTCTAGCTTATCTATATTTTGTGGATTAAGCCATTAAAGATAGTTGTTCATATTTTAAATCAGGTTCTTAGCAAATCTGTCCCTAGCACTCCTTATGAAATTTGGACAGGTAGGAAACCTCGTTTAAAATACTTACGGGTGTGGGGTTGTCCAGCCGAGACTAAGATTTTTAAACCACAAATAAAGAAACTTGACTCTAAAACCATTAGTTGTCATTTCAATGGATATCCTAATAGATCTAAGGTTTTTTTTTATTTTACGTACTGTCCCTTGTATACCACTAGAATTGTTGAGACTAGGCGTGCAGAAATTTTAGAGAATGGTGATTTAAGTGTGAGTGGTGAGCCTATAAAAATTGATCTTGAAGAAAACATGATTTATGTTTCTAATCCTATAATTCAAGAAGGTGAGGCACAACAACCTTCTATTGAGGAAAATGATGCCCCTGAGCCACCACCTAATGTTGAACCCAACATTATTGAAAATCATATTCTTAAAATTGTGCAACCTTTACGCAGGTCTGAAAGACCTAGAAAACCTATTAATTTTGATGATTTTATAACTTATCTTAATGAGATTGACTATTATTCAAGTAAAATTAATGATCATATCTCCTATAAAGAGGTCATTATGAGCGTTCAATCAACTTAATGGTTTGAAGTTATAAATGATGAGTTGAAATCAATGGAGCTTAATAACGTTTGAGATCTTAAAGAATTACCAAAAGGTTTTAAACCTGTTGGTTGCAAGTGGGTCTATGTTGACTTGTTAATATTCTAACCTTATTATTTTGATGATGACCATATATTTTGTACTAAATTGATTATTGTGAAATTTCAGGAAGTTGATAAAAGGATTGTTGATGAAAGACTTTGAAGTCTTGTGTCCTAAGAAATTAATGTAAGGTCATTGCAAATATCCGATTTTTCAATACAAGGTTCTAGGACATTTTATGTGTGCATTAAAAGTGATTAGTATTTTGTGCATGCTTAGAGTTTTTATGATATAATGCTAACTAGTTTTAATGTCCGATTTTAAGTGGTTGGTAGTTATATATTGCCATGCATGCTAATCCTTGAAAATAGCTATCAGGAAGATGAAGGATTTATTGTGAAAATATTGCCACCTCTTTTGATGCATATATCTCGGTAATATAAGATCATAATTATTCTGTTTAACCTTTTATTATAGAATGATTATATAAATTGAAAATGCAGTATGATATATGTGGCGGTAGAGTCATGATTATACTCTTTCTTTAGTGGATCAGTTTTAATAAGTCAAATGCGCACAATTCTTGGAACTCAAAGATAATGATTATCCTGGAGATTTGGATTATGTTACACTTTCTGTTATTTACGAAACTAACACTCCATTATATCTTTTAAAGATTGTTTAAAGAGGGAGTGATTATCTCACTTAATATTTATCACTTGAGGCGGCAGTTACTGAGATATACTCGGAACATTCTTAATGGATTACCTTTGAGAAAGTCCAACAAATATTTGTTATAACCAAAGATATATTGGATTAGTTCTAACGGGAATATATTGTTATTTGATTTCAACGGAACTATTTTATCTTTTGGGAATGCAACGGTAATAATTGGGCCATAAATTCAACTGAGATAACTGTGCTAATATACAACACTTGAATTAATCTTTGCACTAATATACTTGAAAGATATTCAATTATTTTCGGTGCAAACTTACAAGCTGTTGTGCAAGTATATCGATACTATTTTCAGCAAGTTTTCGTGAGCTTCTAATTGGTGATCTCTTTTATTCTTTGATCATTGCATACATTAGTTGAGCCTTGCATTGTTAAATTGCTTATTTGCTTTGATCATTAGACCTCTATATTTGTAATCTTATTTTTTAGACTAAGTGTTGTCTAAAGGAATTTAATCATGGTAGATTAAGGTTTGTTTACAAACAGGTTCAAGGAAGCATAGGTGCTTAAGGGGTGCATTGGTGCACAAGGAGTAAAAGTGCTCAAGTGAATTATTGTAATTTAAGATTTGATAGAATCTGTTTTGTAACAAGAGTCAATTTAAAGAAATAAAGTGAGTCTCCAATACTAGTTGGTATTGGACGTGGACTAGGCTATTATTATAGAGGGTAATAGCTGAACCACGTAAAAAATCTTGGTGTTGATTTTATTACTTGCTTTACTTTAATTACTCACAA
This sequence comes from Panax quinquefolius, assembly GCA_020205615.1. NCBI lineage: Eukaryota > Viridiplantae > Streptophyta > Magnoliopsida > Apiales > Araliaceae > Panax > Panax quinquefolius. The sequence goes on along the minus strand of CM035157.1, from coordinate 35,155,643 downwards.
AAGTTAGAATATTTGCATTATCTTAAAATAATTCATTAGCACCAAGTATTTTCACTAATTTATTAATTCAGCAAGATATTTTCATAAAATCAAAGAGTCAATTCGGTAGGCCATATTAATCCAACAAGTTGCATTCATTTATTTAGTAGGCTGAATTCTATAATTTGGTTTAAAATTTAAAAAATTGGTCATAGTTTGTTCCCACAGTTATTCAACCCCCCTTCTAAGTATGCCTTATCTGAATTTCATTTGGTATCAAAGCTTGGCTCTACTTATCTTGGTCTTAAAGGTGACTTGTAGGGAAAGATTTTGACATGGCACAATTCGGGAACAACAATCAAGAAGGTCAATCAACAAATAGATCTCCTCTACTGTATGGAACAGAAAACTACAACTTCTGGAAATTTCGAATGAGGATCTACCTTAAAAGAGATCCTTGGGAATGGTGGGTCGTGGATAATGGACCGGTTATTCCAAGGAAAGATGACGGTACTCCAAAGACTTTGCTAGAGATGGACTCAACTGAGACTTTCATGGTTTCCTATGATTCAAGGGCTATGAACACATTACTTAGCGGCATGGTACAATCCAAGATTGATAAAGTTTCCTCATGCAACACAGCTAAGGAAATTTGGGACACTCTAGTGGAAGGAACATTCAAGGTTCGAGAAGTTAAACTAAGCATGCTCATGCATGACTATGAAATGTTCAAGCTTGAAAAAGATGAAACCATAAAGATGGCTCAAGCAAGGATCCTGGTTCTTCTGAATTCTTTAAAGCTACTTGACAAATCCATTCCACAAAGTGAGATTAACCGTAAGTTACTCCGGGCTATGCCCAAGAGGTTTGCTTCTAAAATTACTACTCTTCAAGAGTCCTCTACTATTTCTACTATGGATACACAAACTCTTTTTGGTGAACTTGAGGAATATGAACATCAGTTAAAGAGATATGATGATGAGGAGGAAACTCCTCAAAGAATGGTTTTAGCTCTTAATGCAGGAAATGAAGAGCTTGATGATGATTCGGATAAAGAGATAACCATGATGTCAAGGAGACTCAAAAGGACTACTACAAAGGGAGAGTAAAAGGAAAAATACCTTCAACTTAAACAAAGTCAAAGGAAAGAAAACTGAGGAGACATGTTTCGAATGTGGACGTCTAGGGCACTTCAAGAAGGACAACTTTCAACTAAAGAACAAAGAAAAAACGACCTTCAAGGATAATAAAAGAAACAAGGCACTTGTCACTTGGAGTGATGAAGAGGAGTCTGAAGTTGAGGTCGATGTCAAGGATGAAATAGCTCAAGTATGCTTCATGGGAATAGAAGGTGAATCAAACGAGGTATCAAGTTATGAGTTTAATTCTTTGAAACAAGAAAATAAAAAATAAAAAGAAAAGAATGCATATTTGAAAGACTTGGTAAATACATTAATGAGTGAGGTTGATTCTTTAATAGATGAAAAAGAGTCTACCTATAAAAAAGAAAAGATTTTGATTGCTAAGATTGATTATCTAGATAATTATAACAAAATATTTTTCAATAAGGTAAATTATTTGAATAATGAAGTTCAAAAATTGACTAATGAACTAAAAATGAGATATGTATGTATTGATGCATTTAGTGATAAATCTCTTGATAAAATCTTTCCTAATAATGAACTTCAAAAGAAAATAGATTCACTAAAATTATCTCTTGCTAAATTTGTTCAAGGTGAAGAAAATTTAAATGTTATATTGGGTAAACAAAGACCTAGTTTTGAAAGACAGGGAATTGGTTATAATTCTATGCATAAAAAGGGTGATATGAAAATGCTAAAATCAAAATCATGTTTTAGATTGAATTATTGTTTTCCTTTCACAATGTGTAGAAATTGTGGTATTAAAGGTCACTTGGATATAAACTATTTTAAGAAAAATAAGATTAAAAAGGTATGGGTTAAAAAGGATGATTCACGTGCAACTAACATTAAAGGACCCAAAAAGATGAGGGTACCAAAAGGATGAATTATTTTTCTTGACAGGTATGTCTCAAGGAAAGGGTTCCATCTCAAAAATGGATTCTTAATAATGGATGCTCTCGTCACATGACTGGTAACAAATCAAAGTTCGTGGAGCTAAAAATCAAGAAGAAAAATGGTACGGTTACATTTGGAGATAATCGAACTTGCGAAATAATCGGAAAAGGTAAAATAGGCAATGGTAAGGTCAATATTGATAATGTACATCTTGTTAGTGGACTTGAATTTAATCTTATAAGTGTTAGTCAATTAATGGATAATGGTCATCAAGTTAGTTTTGAAAAAGAAAAATGTACAATTTCTCATGATACTAACAATACTACTCTAGTTGCACAAAGGGAAGGAAATATATATACTATTGATTTTGAGCAACAGGATGAAGAACTATGTTTTGCATCTGTGTAAGATGAGGCTAATTTATGGCATAAGAGGATGGAACATGTTCACATGGAGTTAATCAAAAAATTATCCTCAAAGAATCTCGTCAAAGGGTTGCTAAAAATAAAGTATGAAAAGAAGGGAATATGTGTTCCTTGTCAACTCGGTAAACAAGTAAGAACATCGTTTACGGCAAAGAACATGGTATCAACTTCTTCTCCTTTGCAACTACTTTATATTGATCTATTTGGACCAGAAAGACATGCTAGTATAAATGGTAAGTTTTATGCATTTGTAATAGTAGATGATTTCTCTAGATATACATGAGTACTATTTTTGATAACTAAAGATGAAGTATTTAAAGAATTTGAGAAATTGATAAGAAATTTGGAAACAAAATATAGTCTCAAACTTGTAAAAATAAGAAGTGATCATGGTACTGAATTTCAAAAAGACTTTATAATATTTTGTGATAAAAAAGAAATTAGCCATGAATTTTCAGCCCCAAGAACCCCTCAACAAAATGGAGTACTGGAAAGAAAGAATAGAATATTAGAAGAAACAGCTAGAACTTTGCTACAAGAAAGTAAACTTCCTAAAAAGTTTTGTACCGAAGCTGTAAATACCTATTGTTATGTTTTGAATAGAGTACGTATTAGTCCAGTTATTTTGAAAACTCCTTATGAACTCTTAAATAACAAGATTCCTAATATAAGTTATTTCAAAATTTTTGGATCTAAATGTTTTATTCTAAATACTAGTGATAACTTGAGAAAATTTGATGTTAAGTCTTATGAAGGAATTTTCATTGGTTATTCACAAAATAGTAAAGCATATCGTATATTTAATATTAACAAGATATGTGTTGAAGAATCTGTTCATATTACATTTAATAAGACTCACAATGATCTTCCAAAAGAAAGAGATGAGGATGCAGGAAATTTGGAGATCTCAGTGAATCCAACAAACCGAAAAAGTCTATTCAGCAAGCCGAATGGACAAATCCAGCTGAATTGGAAAACTCGCAAGGAGTGGAACAAGGAACAACACAAGAGTGTGAAATAGATTTCCCCCAACAAGAAGAGGTAATACATGATGTTCAAATGCTAAAGACCGCAAGATATCTCAAGAATCATCCACCGAAAAACATCATTGGAGATATAAACAAAGGAATCACTACAAGGAGAGGATTTCAAAATCAATGTGCATTCTCTACACTATTCTAGATGAAAGTTGGCTAATGGCAATGCAAGAAGAACTTCAACAATTTGAACGATGCCAAGTCTGGGAGCTTATGCCCCCTCCTAAAGATGTTTCTATCATTGGAACTAAGTGGGTATTCAAGAATAAGCTTGATAAGTATGGCACAATCACTAGTAATAAAGCAAGGCTAATAGTTCATGGATACAATCAACAAGAAGGAATTGACTACGATGATGGCAGAATACGTGGCTTATTATCATGCTACTTGTCACGCCGTATTATTGAGGAATCTTATTTCAGGACTTAAGGTTGTAGATTCCATTTTAAGGCCATTGAAAGTATTTTGTGATAATAATTTTGCTGTTAATTTTTCAATAGCACCAGTTCGAGTGGTACTGAACTATACCTCGACACTAAGTACTTATTTGTCAAGGAAAGAGTTAAAGATCAAAGTGTTGTCATTAAGTATATTAGTACGCATGATATATTAGTGGATCCACTTACGAAAGACTTACCACCCAAGCTCTTTTTAGAGCATGTTGTCGGCATGAGTTTAACCGGTAGTCTTAATTAGTGAGTTATTTTGATGTAAGACAACAATTTTGAGCTCGTTGTTTTGAACTTCACATTATGTTTATGGTTTGCTATTCTCTTTATTGTGCACACTTGAGAACTTGTGAGCAAAAAATTATGTTTTGGATCATATGAATGAGTTTAATCTATTACCACTTATGTAAACTCTATTCATACATGTTATGCTTAATGTTAATCTTTATTCTAATAAAAGTACTAATTGTGTAACTAATGGGGATCATGTGTTAATAGCGACACAAAGATTGTATTAATTCGCATTGGTATTTTTATTTGAACAAGATGTAGATATTAAATTAATACTTGGCCAAATGATTGTAAGCGTTATGTTTTGTATAAAAATAGTATTTCGGCCAAGTGGGAGAATGTTAGAATATTTTATTTCCTTATGTGACATCTACTATTAATGTAATTATTGGGCTTACATATTGTATTAATTTAATCATTTTATTCATGGATTTGGTAATTAATTATGTGGCCTATAAATAATATTACTGATAATACTTGGCATAATAGGCCCTAGGGTTTCATAATTTTGATGGACGATTTTGACCCTTAGCTATTCTATAAATAAAATAGTTAGGGTTTGGTTGTAACGCTCCCAAAACAGGTCCAATCCACCTAACCCATTCTGGGTCGCCACAAAATACATCAACACAATTTTCAAATACAAATCTTCAGATTCTAACTTTTAAACTGTCATACAGAATACGACCACGGTTAAACTGTGAGTTTTAATACAAATATATGTAACTCTCATGGTGCCTCGACCACAACACCTTACAATGGCACTTTACATAAAAGTACAGTCAATAACTGTTTTAGAAATTAAAATCTTTAGAAAATGCTCAAGGAAACCTTCGTACATGGGAGGCCATGCATCTAAGTTATAATAGATATCATATGACTCGAGAATTATCCTTGGTTGACCCAATATACGCCAAAGAAAAGTGAGAAGATTACTATCATGTTCTTTTCAATGGCGAGTCTTCTCTTAACATATATTTATTTCCATCATCTCCAATTGAGAATTATATTTCAACCATACTCTGAGATTATATAGGTAGTGCTCATAGATATAATCAACAAGTGCATGTGCACAACCCTGTCTTATGATAACACGAAGTCGTCTGTCATTAGACATCTTGTATGATAGTGACAAAACACTCTTCCAAAGTTGGGTTCACCTCGCCCTATTCGGTTCACCAAAATCAACGGTTAAAAAGGCATATAAAATACGACACACTTATCTAAAATTCTCAATAAAATTATGTCCATACTATTTTAGGGGAAACCTCAACAGCTATAGACCATCGTTCTATTCCCCTGTTATCTCCGCTTGACCCAGCTACACTCTTATTACCTGAAAAGAATTGTAAAGCAAAAGAGTGAGCACAACTAGCCTAGTAAAGAATATCATGACTAAAGATAATTAAATTATCAATAGCCTTCGTCAGTAATAAATCATAGATTTAAAACATATGGTAGATGATAAAACTTTTCAACCATAGTGGCAGCGGAACAAGCAATCCTTTAGAAGAGTCAAATAGACCATAAAGTCTATTATCTTCTTCATGTTAAAAGTCCACCAACAATGTTTTATCCCTGTAATATCAATCAACAGTTCCTGTCCACAATCATGTGAATAACTCATAATCATAATTATGATTCTAAATTCCTCTTCGCACCCAGGACGAAAATAATTTCCATCACCTGTCTTTACCTGAAACATCAAAGATCATGGTTATACCAAATTTCTTGTCCATAATCATACTAATAAATTCATCTTTGCACTACGGGCCAAAGATATTCATTAACAGTTCATCTTTGTACTACAGGCCAAATATAACTGCATTTTAGAAGAGTCAAGTAGAGCATGATATCTACTATCTTCTACGAATTAAAAGTTTATTATCAATATTTATCGCTGAGACTCAGCTCAATAAATAATCCACATCACCGAATTATCCATGCACTGCGGCCAAAGATATTCGTTAGTATTACATCCATGAATTATCCATGCACTACGGGCCAAGGATATTCATTAGTATCACAACCACGAATTATCCATGCACTACAGGCCAAGGATATTCGTGTTTTCACTAATGGTCATGATCATGCCAAACAACAATTCATCTTTGCACCCTTGGCCGAAGAGAACACATGGTTATGATCATACTAACATCTGTCCATCAATGCACTACGGGTCAATGAAGATTTTTACCACATCATTTGTAACATTACAGGTCATGATTATACTGAATAATCCCTGGTCATAATCATACCAATCAACAGTCCATCTTTGCACGTAAGTCAAAGATGACTTTCATCACAATATAAGCATAAGGATGATGAAAATGATATAAGCATTAATCAAACGAAATCAAGGATAAATATTAAAGACTTTAAATTTATCCAGAGTTTAAAAATATCCAAATTGTCAACATGATACTGCTTTGTGGAGTAAAATTCAAGAATAATATTCATGTATCAAAAATAATTTGGACAGAAAAGAAATATATTTTTCGGGTGATTAGTACCCCGTAAATAGTACTCTATGAATAGTACTTCAGGAATAGTACCTCGTGAATAGTACCCCGGCATGAAAAGTGCCCCAAATACCCGAGTGAATAATATTTGAGTGAATAGTAACTGGGTGAATAGTAACCCGTGAATAGTAACTCGTGAATAGTACTTCGACATGAAAAGTGCCCCGAATACCCGAGTGAATAATATTCGAGTGAATAGTAACCGGGTGAATAATATTCCGTAAATAGTAACTCATGAATAGTATTCCGGCATGAAAAGATCAATAATTATCAAGATAGCTCAGAATAATATTTTCATGAAAAAATACTCGATGAAGCGCAAATATCAAGGATATTCTACTAATTTCACGGAGTATAGAAGCAATACTTTAACAGAATAAGTGTAGAATTAGGAATACGAAATGAAATAATATTACTCACATACTACAGAGTATGGAAGAAAATATTATTTCTTACGAATACTGAAAAAAATAATATCCCTTACCTCAGAAGAAGACTGGATACTAGAATAATAAAGTAATAGACTTCACTTCTTCTTTCTCTCTATAGCTTCTCTCTCTATAGATTCTCTCTCTATAGTTGCTCTTGTGAGTCTTAGTGAATTGGTGAGAATGAAAGAAGAATAATCTTCTATTTATAGAAAATTAATATAGTTTCGATAATTGCACGTTTTGGGGCTCAAAATATTACAGTATAATACCTTCATCTTTTTCTCCATTTTTAATTTAGTCCTACAAGTATTATCCAACTTACACCACCTCCCCTAATATTACATTATGTGAATCAATAGTTCAGTCATGTGAATCAATAGTTCTATACATGTGAAAAAAATAATTACAGTATAGTACCTTCATCTATACCTCTATTTTTAATTTAGTCATGTAAGTATTATCAATCTTGCACCACATCCCCTAATAGTACATGCATGTGAATCAATAGTACATACATGTGAACAAATAGTTATAAGCATGTGAATTAATAGTAATTAATTGCTCATTTATTCGATTAATTACCCGAGTGGTCAATATACCTTATCGAAATAAATGTCAATTTCCACTAACACTAATAATCCCAACACAATAGAAATATCAATTTCATCTTTAATCAACACGAACTTATTCATCATTAATATTATAACTCACAATATTTAACAACCAGATCATTCCCAAGAAAGAGGGGCTTTCGATAAGGATTTCTCCATATCAAGCATGATTAGGTGACCAAAGCTCTCTTGACGGAACTTTCTAACACATCGTCAATAATGCAAATAATAATATGAATAACTTTATTAGTCTCAATTATTGATTTAATAATATAAAATATTATGCAGATGATATTGTGACAATAATTGAATAAATAATATGAGAGAGATATTATCGTGAATTATGTAGTAATAATTGATTATAAGCGAGTGATTTCTCACGTAAGCATCAATAATCAATACCGGTGCTACTACGCAACCATGCCAGCGATATTCATTGTACTTTTACCACGGGTATTTCAATGATCTTTACGGTAAAACTTTTCGTCGTTATTTTTATAAAAGATATTTCTATCATTTTCTAACTCCGACAATACTTCCGTTATGGGTCCACCAATGATTTTGTCATCGTATGAATATTCCCTGTTAAAACGAATATTCTCCGACCAATCGAATATTTTATGACAACTTGCATACTTTGCAAAAAATTTCACATATCACCCTTAACTTTAACCTTTTATCAATTTAACCATTTACTAAATAGAATAATAATTATAAAAAATTTGAATACTTTCATTTCATAAAATTTGGGATCTCACATTGGTCCTAATTGTAGTCTCGAGAACTTTATACACACTTATACATCCAACGAAAGATTGAAAGAGACAATTAAAGACTTTCACCCTTAAGCGCAACGGAAGCGTAATACATACAAGATGACTTCTCTCAATTCATGTAAGTACTTAATATTATGATTAATTGATTTTATTTTATTCTATGCAATAGTACGTTCTGATATAATTTATTTAACATCAAATATTTTAGTTCAATGTAATTTTTTTATTATGTCAAGTGTTAGAATATTCTAGAGTGCTAATTATTTAAGGTAGTAGATACTTACTAGGATTTTATTCTTTATTTAATTAAGTTATTTAATATTTTACGTTCTTCTTAGGTATTAGGGATTTTATTCTTTATTTAATTAAGTTACTTAATATTTTAAGTTCTCCTTAGGTATTAGGGTTTTTCTTATTTCTATATACAAAGTTAAAATCCATCATTATTAGATATTGAACAGTTGATATTATAGAATTTTATGTCTGGTACGTGCTACATCAAGCCTTAGCATTTTCAAGACTACGCCCTGTCAAAGCTTTATTATACACCACAACCCGCCCACCTAGCAACACTAGTTGACATGTTTTAGAATTTTTTTAATACATATTAGGGTTGCAAATAGGGTGTAGATTAAATTGATATTTTCACAAATAAGGTCTATAAACACATCTCAGTTAAGTAATAATATATAATTAAAATGATATTTTCACAAATAAATTTATCAAATTTATGCATCCAACATTTATTCGTCGTGAAAATATAAACTTATAAATTTTACAAGTGAAAATAACAATTTTATTTTTTTAATATTCTTTTACAGAAAAAAAAAAAACCAAATATCACAGCGGTATGACTCGTGTCATTGTTTCATGAAATAGGGTGTGTGTTGGTGTGTTAACGTGGAAAAAAAAGGAAAAAAGAAAAGAAAAGAACAGAGAAACATTAATATAATGAATTGAAAGGAGCCTCACCCATTTCGTCCACACAAAGAGTTTATTTCTTCTTTATTCCGGTATAAAATGACACAACGTTCTAGTTTAAGATGACGCTTCTACTATCATGTCATAATTATTAAAATAAACACTCGTTACTATTTACTCATTATATATATTTATAAACATAAGAAAAATAAGTATATCCTCGAACACCTATCTAATAATTATAATAATAGTAATAACAATAGTAATAATAATAACAACAATAATAACGATAATTATAACAATAATTATTATAATTATAATAATAATAATAATAATAATAATAATAATAATTATTATTATTATTATTATTATTATTATTATTGTTAACGCCAAGATCTTTCGTCACGTCCCAATCACCTAAAACGTCCTGATCCTGCAACGTAAACACAATAAACACTACAAGCTTGACGGTGGCGGTTAAAAGTCGGAGGATAAACTCGAGCGTGAGAATCGATTATGTGAATTCACAAGGTTTATAGAAAGCGGAGGCTATATTGCTTAGTGTATTGATATCAAGAGATAATAATAATTATCGTGTATATCTCGATTCTAAATGAAGAAGTGTATGAGAGCGTCACTCTTAGTGGAGACTTCCGCCAAGTTATACCCTCCTCGCTCAATTACTGTACACCCACTACTACTACTACACGACACATTCCCTTTTGCAGATGGGTTCTACTGACTTCATGTAGTTTATTCTCTTCTTTTGATCAACATTTACTCTGGCAATGACCGATTATAATCCCATCCACATTAATCGTGGCGTGTTCTTTAGTCAACCGACATGCTTTTTCATCATTACAGGTCAAAGATTATAGATATTTAAAATGTCTAAATGATTGATCCATTGACCCGACCCGGTCTTATAAGTTTGAAATGAAAATAATATGATAATTGGGCTTAATGATTTTCATAATTCAATAATAAAGGCCCAATAGAATAAAAAAGAATAAGCCCAATATATTACATTACCCAAAGAGAGATAAAATATCACGACCCAACATCGCCCCTAGTTTTTGTTGAGCAAGAATGTTTAATGGAAAACTATAAACAATCCATGATATTTTACTGAGAATCAATAAATGACAAGATGTAATTAAAAATGTACCCATTTATCGCTCATGAAATGAAATGAAAGGAAGTTAAGGGCCCAATTCAGAAAGACTCTATCCATTAAGTACCAGGACCCGAAACCGGACGCTTCCCATTCAAATTCCAAATTATTACTAGCATTTAATGCACCGTCTTGAACATATGTAAATCACGGTATAAAAGGATAACTTTACCAAATTTGTGGTTTTACTCATTCATTTGAAATTTGAGCGCCTTCTAAAATTTCTGATATCTCTCTCTCTGCAAATCGTTACAAATGGCTTCTCAAAACCCTGATCAAAGTTCTCCCATACTTGTAACACCCATCATTGTGGTTCCACCAAACCCTAATCTTCATGAGGGGACTTCAGGTACGAATCCCAAACAGAAAACCCAGAAAACCCCCTCCGAATACTACAGGAGTACGGAGCGATTCTCGCATGCCAACACTCCTTCTATCATAACTGAGGCTGAATTGAAGAGGGTTCGAACTTGGTTCCACATTCCAGATACCCATGCTGTTAGGGTACCCAGATCTGGTGAGAAGATGTATCAACGGCCTGAAGGATGGACGGCCGTACCAGTGACTTTACTGGAGAAGGGGGTTCGTTTCCCTCTTCACGTCTTCATAGTGACCCTACTGGGGTTTTTGGGTGTAGGATTTTCACAATTGGTGCCGAACTCCTACATCCACATTCTGGCCTTCGTGGCCTTCTGTCATGAATTGGGTGTCGAGCCCTCATTGGACTTCTTCTTCACTGTCTACAAGATAGTACAGTCCAGGGAAAAGGGGTTCAAAGCCCTCAGTAAACATTCTCCGAAGTCTGGAGAGAAATTTGACAGACGTTCGCTGGTGAACACCCCTTCGAGCAATAGGGGATGGCACGAAAAATGGTTCTTCGTCAAAGGCCCTGAAATCTCTTCTCTTCCGAACTGGGCAACTGATGAAAAAATATCTGCTGACTTTGGAGATGTTTCCGAAGAACGGGAAGTGGAAATGATGGAGCTATTTGACAACTTCCCGAAGGAGGAGTGGAAATACGGACTCCTCTCGAAGCAAGCATGGTTATATGACCATAAACGTAAGTACCAGCTTTTTTCATATATATGTATATTTTTTGAAAATATTCCATAAAATATAATTATAACATGGAATTGTTTGATTTATGCGCATATCTTTGATCGCATGAGAGCTCTGTAGAAATAAAGGAGCTCGAAGATTTTTTATCTGGGAAATCTTCGGAAGTAATAGAGGCTACAACAACCGAAGCTACCCCCGAAGTAGATCCAACGCCAGAAATTCATACGGATGAATTTCAACCAGAAGAAACAGAGGCCGAAGAGGTTCTCATACCAGAAGAGACCCTTCACCCTCGACAAAAGAGGAGGGCTACCAGAAAACCCAGGTCAGTCCCTATCGTAACTCCTCTCGAACCCACACTAGAAACAGAACCAACCTCCAAAACCATTCCTCGATCAGGCGGCTTACTTGATCGTCCTGATCGAAGGAGTATACTTAGGACCAAAAAATTAAAAACAAAAATAACTCCTTTAACTGCCGAAGAGCTCAGGGTTCCTCAGTCTTCGGTCATTCCTCCCTTCGTGCCCCCTGTAGAAATACAGATCGAAGAGGACGGTGACCTGGACGAAGGGATTCCAACGTTATCCGAAGAGGAAGCGTACCACAGCTGACCATCCAAGTTCCGCATCCGCTTCAACACCCAAAGAACCTACTTCAAACAAATCTCCCGTAATCGAAACCGTTCATGCTGACCCTACACCCCCCGAACAGCCCACTCTTTCCCCTGAAAGGCCGAGACCCTCTCCCGAACGGCCAGGTCCTTCAGGTCAAGGTTATCATGCCGAAGCTGTGGGATCTCCGACCCTGTGGCCTAGGTTCAACGCCAACTTTCCTTTCGACCTCTTTGGAGCTTTAGATTCGACACCGCGGCGACCACCGATTCAAAGGATGATCACAGAGACGGAAATCTTCTCGACGAGGGTATGAGTTATTTGGCCAAGGTAAATAACAATCACTTCTTCCTCTACATTTCTATTTTCCTTCGAGCATTTTATACGTTTAACTTGATTGTCTTGAAAATATGCAGGCTAATGCTGTCTTCGGACGACTGCGTCCGAGACACATAAATGGAGAGGCCGAGGAAGATTTCATGCGCCAAGAGATAAACATGCTGAAATCGACCTTGGATCGAGAAAGAGCTGGTCAAGAAGATGCTTTTCATACCATCAATGGTCTTCAAATAGAACTGGATCGGGCTAAGATGGATTTGAAGACATCTGATGATGAACTAAGGGCCACAAGAGATGAGTTGGCTGCATCCGAAGCCAGCCAACAAACCTTAACCAATCTGAATGCTGGTTTGGTTGAAGAGAACCTACTCTTGAAGGCGAAAAACGAGGAGTTCTCTTCAGCTAATCGAAGCTTAGTCTTACAACTTGGTGAAGCTGAGACGAAGATCCAGGATGAAGCTCGAAGGCATAAGACCAAGCTTCATAAGCTCCGCCATAAGATAAAAGACCTTGAGGGACGAGGCCCTGTTCTGACTGAAGAGCTTCGAAAACAGATTCAGGCAGAATATAGGGACTCGGATGAAATTAATGTCGAGATCATGAAGGTCTATTCGGAGGGATATGAGGACTGTCGGGAACGAGGGAAAGAGAAGCTATCAGCTGCTCAGTTGGACTCGGCATTGCTCAATTCCGATGATGAAGGCGGTGCCTGAATATTTATCATGTTTTTGGTTCTATGTAAATATTTAAATTTTTCATGCTCATGTAATTAATTTGCAATCGTCTTAAATGAAATGAACATTTTATGCTTATTGATAAATCTTTAACTGTCTTGATTATGACTTCGGTTCCGATCAGTATCTTGTCAATAATTTAGTGTTAATAAGTTGAACTAATAAATTAGATATGGCATATAACAGTTAACTTATGCAATGAAGTGAATTGAATTTTACGATGAGATTCAAGTTAATCGAACTAATGGGCCCGAACTCAACACTTAAACAAAATAAATAACTTATACTACTCTGCATCAGAAGAGTGAGATCAATTATACGTGAAGTAAATTTGAACGACAAATGAGATAAGAACCAAGACATAAGGATTAATAATGACCATTGACTTACCACCCTGATAAGATCAATATAGGACCAAAAGGACACAGGGCTACCATCGAATGGCCAGCAAGTCCTACCATACCTCCTTACACCATAGTGACCATCGGACCAATAGTGACCATTGACTTATCACCCTGATAAGATCAATATAGGACCAAAAGGACTTGGGGCTACCATCGAATGGCCAATGAGTCCTACCATACCTCCTTACACCATAGTGACCATCGGACCAATAGTGACCATTGACTTATCACACCGATAAGATCAATATAGGACCAAAAGGACTTGGGGCTACCATCGAATGGCCAGCGAGTCCTACCATACCTCCTTACACCATAGTGACCATCGGACCAATAGTGACCATTGACTTATCACCCTGATAAGATCAATATAGGACCAAAAGGACTTGGGGCTACCATCGAATGGCCAGCGAGTCCTACCATACCTCCTTACACCATAGTGACCATCGGACCAATAGTGACCATTGATAATTTGTGGAAAAGTGATCTTTTATTGATATCAAACAGTTGTGTACAGACTTCCGATGAACTGACTTAAACTTTATTGAAAATACTTCCGAAGCCTGCCAGCATGCCAAGTATTCTTAATCTCGGAACCATCAAGTGCCTTTAATCGATAAGTACCGGGCTTTGGTACTTCGATCACTTCATATGGCCCTTCCCAATTCGGTATTAGCTTTCCTGTGTTCTGAGGTGTAGAAGCTTTGGCTTCTCTAAGAACGAAGTCTCCCACTTCGAATCTACGTAGTTTGACGCCCTTGTTATAATGTTTGGCCACCCTTCGTTGATAAGCAGCCAATTTGATTAAAGCTTCCTCTCTGACTTCGTCTAGCAGGTCCAAGTTAGTTTTTAGTCCTTCATCATTGTAGATTTCTTTGAATTGACTTACCCGAAGACTTGGAAATCCGATTTCAACTGGGACTAAGGCATCAGTACCATAGGCCAATCGGAAGGGCGAATCCCCCGTAGTAGTCCTCGGCGTAGTTTCGCAGATGCCCACAAAGACGCTTCAAGCAATTCTTCCGCCATCTCCCTTAGCTTCATCCAATCTACGCTTTATTCCGATTCGTGCAGTCGTCCGTTGGTCACCTCAACTTGCCCATTCGGATCGTGGATGAGCCACGAAGTCTTCTTGTCTTTGAATCCCCAAATCGTTCAAAAATTCTTCAAATTTTGAACCCACGAACTGGCGTCCATTGTCCGATATCAATACCTTAGGGATCCCGAAGCGAAACACCACAGACTCCTTTATAAACTTTAAGCACTCTCGTTTCACATTATCGATCAAGTGGTTTCGCCTCTACCCACTTAGTCATATAATCAATAGCAACTATGACGAAGCTAACCTGACCTTTAGCTTTAGGTAACGGTCCCAATATATCCACCCCCCAGATAGCGAAGGGTATAGGAGATAAAATCGAGTATAACTCTTCCAGTGGCTGATGTGGGACCGAACTATTGAGCTGGCATTTTTCACATTTTTTGACGTACTCTGTAGCTTCTTTGAAAATTGTCGGCCAATAGTAACCTTGTCGAAGTACTTTATGTGCCAAAGACTTGGCAGCCATATGATCACCGCAAATCCCTTCATGAACTTCCCGAAGAGCATACTCGGCTTCGGACGGAACCAAACATTTCAATAATGGTGAGGAAAATGCCAATCGATAAAGATCCCCATCAATAAGACTGAAATTAGTACTCTTGTACTTGATCTTCTTTGCCAGCATCTGATCCGAAGGAAGGACGCCATCTGCCAAATACTCGATGTAGGGGGTCATCCAACAGTTTGTTCGCTCGATGCACATCACTGTTTCATGTTGAACACTCGGCTGCTGCAAAATTTCCAAATACACCGATCCATGAAAGACATCTGCATCCGTAGTGGCCAATTTTGACAAAGCATCAGCAGTAGAATTGTCGTTGCGCTCTATACCCTGAAACTCGTATGAAGCAAAAAATTGAAGTTGGTTTCTTAACTCCGCCAGATATTTGATCATTCGGGTTCCCCGAGCTTCATAATCTCCCGATAGCTGTTTAACGACCAACTGAGAATCACTATAGATAATTAACTGTTGGCTTCGAGACTCTTCGCTAATCGGACACTGCTAACATCGCTTTCAGCATCTCGGCCTCATTATTCGTTGCTTTAAACCCGAATCGATGGCTCTTGAACCTTAAATCCTCCGGACTTATTAGAATAATTCTCGCCCACTACCATCGTAGAGGATCCATCTCGCATACAACGCCCACGCCTTCTCGACCTACTTTGAATAACGCGCCATCGCCGATCGAAGATTCACTTCCCAGTAACTTCGCGACGGCGGTGAAAGAGCATTCTACCATGAAGTCGACAAGGGCTTGGCCTTTAATGGCGATTCGGGGATAATACTCGATAAAAATCGGGACAACTCCATAGTCCATGCCGCTAGTCTACCCGAGACCTCGGCTTGCCCATCACTTTCTTCAATGGTCGATCCGTAGAAGCGACCAGAGTCGACCTTGAAAATATCGCGAAGCTTTCACGGCAATTATTAAAGCAAAGGCAAATTTCTCAATGTTAGGATACCGGTTTGAGATCTCGTAGGGACGTGGCCGACGTAATAGACCGGATGTCGCTTCCACGATTTCCGAATCAAAAGCGCCTCCAATCTCGCTAAGAACCGCCGCAAGGTATAAATATAAAGTCTCTGCTAGGACAGGCTTGACCAATAAAGGAGCCGAAGACAGATACGTCTTTATACCTTGGAAAGCATCTTCACACTTGGAATTCCACTGGAATGTCTTCGCATTCTTCGGTCCCTTCAATGTGTCAAAGAAAGGAAGACATCTCTCTGCAGATCTGGCGACAAACCTCCTTAAAGCCGCAATCCTACCAGTCAGACGCTGAACGTCCTTAAATGACTGAGGAGTCTTCATGTCGAGGATGGCCTGGATCTTCTCTGGATTGGCTTCGATGCCCCTTTGACTGATCAGATAACCCAGAAATTTTCCAGCACCAAGGCCGAAAGTACATTTGGTCGGGTTGAGTCGCAGTTGTTGATGACGAATAGTTTGAAAGCATTCCTCTAGATCGTCAAAATGTTTCTGAATTTGCATACTCTTCACGATCATATCATCTACATAAACCTCCATGTTCCTCCCCAGCTGTCTATTGAATATGAAGTTCATCATCCTCTGATAGGTAGCTCCAGCATTAATGAGGCCAAAAGTCATTTTTTTGTATGCATACACCGAACGGTGTGTAATAAACGCTGTTTTTGGAATGTCTTCTTTGCACATGGATATTTGATGATAACCTGAAAAAGCATCCATAAAACTTAATAATGCATACCCCGAAGTGGCATCGATGAGCTGATCGATATGGGGCAGAGGATAAAAGTCCTTCGGACAGGCTTTGTTGAGGTCGGTGTAGTCGATGCAAACCCGCCACTTTCCATTATGCTTCTGCACCAATACTACATTTGCTATCCACTCCGGGTAATCAATCTCGTAGATGAAGTCAGCGGCCAGCAATTTCGCCACCTCTTCATCGATGATCTTTTGACGCTCTGGAGCAAATATCCGCCTCTTCTGACGAACTGGCTTTTTAGAAGGATCTATCTCCAGTTTATGCTCAGCAACTTTCCGGCTAACTCCAGGCATGTCTTGTGACTCCCATGCAAAAATATCAACATAGCACCGTAAAAGTTCCATAAGATTAAATCAAGAGGTTACGCAATCAGAACCAATCCTCACTGTCTTATCCGGCTTTCCGACGACCAATTCAATCTCCTCCGTTCCCCCAGCGGGGATTACCAAGGGTTCTGAGCTACTCTCGGTGAAGGGTTCAATTTCAATTGCCATCGTCTTTCTTTGTTTACTAACCCCCATTCCGGATGAAATGACAGAATTCCGATAACATCTCCGGGCCAGATCCAAGTCTCCCATCACCTCTCCTACTCCATGTGCTGTGGGGAACTTGATTTTGAAATGTGGGATGGAAGTTACAGCCTGAAGAGCTGTCAACGTAGGTCTTCCCAAAATGGTGTTGTAGGCCGAATCTACATGCACAACATAAAATTTACAAGTTATCTCCACTTGCTGTGGGGCCGTGCCGAAGATGACAGGGAGTTCAATAGTGCCTGCCACTTTGACTGGATCGTTGCCGAAACCATACAGAGGAGCCTCCTGTCCGACCTCCATTTTGTGCTCATCGAGATGCATTCTTTGATAAGCATGGGCATAAAGAATGTCCACCGAAGATCCGTTATCTATCATCATGCGTTTCACATCCACTGAGCCCACTTGTGCTGTGATCACCAATGCTCCTTCATGCGGTTCAATAGGCTCCGAAGGATAATCCGCATCTGTAAACGAAATAACAGTTCCTGGGAATGGCCTGTCAACCTTCAAAGTAGCATCTGTTACTGACATAACTGAATCAAGATAAGACCTCCTCTTCTTCCCTACTAATTTCCCAACAGACCCACCAGTTATTACATCAACGACTTGTCTTGGCGGTGGTGGAGCATTTTGAACAGGCGGTACTTGAACTGTTTGAACGGTACGATTAATAACCTGCTGATCTTGACGGTCTTTCTCAGCCACATATTGAATCAGCAAGCCACTTTTAATCTTGTTTTCTACAAAATCCTTTAAATTACAACATTCATTAGTGTCATGACCAAAGCACTTGATGATAACCACAATATTTACGAGGGTTGCCATGTCCCGTTTTGTAATTATCACGAGGTGGTTCAAAGAAAATCGGTTTTTGAAAATCGATCTAAAATTATCGACCTCTCTGTATTCAACTGGGTATAAACCTTATTAACCTTCGGGGTAGGAACAGGTGCACTACTGCTGCCTTGTCGCCACGAGTTATTGTACTTCTTCGAACTACCTTCTGCCCTTTGGTTGTATCCTCCCCCTTTTCTCTGATCAACATCAGTCTTGGGAACCTCTACCTCCTTTAATTGGCTCAAAGAAGGATTCTTCGATCGTTTCATAGCCTCTTCCACAACAATATAGCCCTCAGCCTTGTCGAAGGCTTCTGCTAGGCTCTTCGGATGGTGAAACATCAATTTCTTTACCAATTTTTCCGATTTAACCAGATCCAACCCATTCTGGAATAATCCAACAGCTTGGAGATCATTAAGATCGGACACCGTCCGACCGCTTCCCTAAATCTCTTTACATATTGGCCTAAAGATTCATTGGTGAGCTCATGGGACTTGTGCTAAAGAACCCAGAGGTTTCCCCTTCTTGATTTACTTCCAAAGCAGGCATGGAACTTATCACAAAGTTCAGGTCCACGAGGAGATAGAATCCGATGGTAAAGTCCCCATCCTTGTTTGGCGTCTTTTCTCAAAGTAGTGACAAAAGTGTGACATTTAGCAAAGATCAAGAAAGTCATAGTAATCCATTAGTCGATAAACTGACCGACTATGGTCATAAGGATCTCCTGACCCATCATAACTCTCCATGCGAGGTAACTTTTTGGTAGCATCTGCTTTTTCCCGGAGAATATCAGAGGAAAAAGGGGACGCCTTCTTACCAGAAGTATCTTTCACCTGTTGTACCTCAGCCAATTGTTTCCGGAGTTCTTTCAACTCTCTTACCAGAAAATCAACACCTTCGGGTTGTGATGAGATTTCCTTTTCCTGAGCGACACTAGGCTTTGGAATGGATCGACCCTTCCCTGCCGATCTTACTTCCCTTACGGGACTTCTTGATTTATTAGGTCGTAAAATTTCATCCTCATGATGAGAACGATTGTGACGGTATTCTCCCCTTCGGATTTCTGACATAATTTCTCTCGATCTGCTTCTTCGTCTTTCATCGTCACGATGAATTGATCTAACAACTGTCAGTGCCTTCTTCGAGGCCGAAGGCGTTCTGCTCTTCGATCTCCTCCTACTGTGAGAATGATCCTTGGACACATGTATAGAATGTTCCGGCTCCTTACCCTTCCGACGGGGTATTTCCTTATGCCTACTTCGTCCTTCGGAATGAATATGGCTAGATGCTTCGTCTCTCAACTCATTCACCCGAAGCATTTGTTCGGCTATATCTTCCCTTTGTCTTAACAGAACCTCCAAAGCCTTATCCGCTTCGTCCGCCATCCTCGCCAACTTGGTAGCTCGGTCTTCTTGACCACTTCGGCGATGAGTCTTGGTTGGCGAACCGCCTACCCGTTCCGGATTGGGATCACGCCCCTTATCAGCGTTGAAGACTAACTTCCGTCTGGCTCCACCATGGATCTTCGGACGGAGTTCTTCTGAATTGTTCTTAGAAGCCGTGCTCTCACGAGCACTTTTAGTAGGACCCAAGCGATCCTTTACAGAAATACGAGGCAGTGATGAACTAACAGCCATCGCCTGCCCTTCCGGTGTTCCATCTCTACTCCTCATCGTCTTTCGAAGCAAATTTAAACAAGTGTGATTGAAAAGAGCCCTCCTTCTAGCGCCAATGTTAACGCCAAGATCTTTCGTCACGTCCCAATCACCTAAAACGTCCTGATCCTGCAACGTAAACACAATAAACACCACAAGCTTGACGGCGGTTCCGTCGGGGGATAGCTCAGGCGTGAGAATCAGTATGTGAATTCACAAGGTTTATAGAAAACGGAGGCTATATTGCTTAGTGTATTGATATCAAGAGATAATAATAATTATCTGTGTATATCTGATTCTAAATGAAGAAGTGTATGAGAACGTACCTCTTAGTGGAGACTTCCTTGCCAAGTTATACCCTCCTCTTTTCAATTACATCGTGCCACCCACTACTACCCGACATATTCCCTTTACCCGATGGGTTCTGCCAATCGCATGTAGTTTATTCTCTTCTTTTGATCATTTATTATTACTACCAATCGATTATAATCCCATCCACATTAATGCATGGCAGGTTCTTTAGTCAACCGACATGCTTTTTCATCATTACAGGTCAAAGATTATAGATATTTAAAATGTCTAAATGATTGATCCATTGACCCGACCCGGTCTTATAAGTTTGAAATGAAAATAATATGATAATTGGGCTTAATGATTTTCATAATTCAATAATAAAGGCCCAATAGAATAAAAAAGAATAAGCCCAATATATTCGGCCCAAAGAGATAAAATATCACGACCCAACAATTATTATTATAATAGTAATAATAATTATAATAATTATTATTATTATAACTATAATAGTAATACTAATAATAATAATAATAGTAGTAATAATAATTATAATAATAATTATGATAATAGTAATAATAATATAATAATAATAACAACAATAATAATAATAATAACAACAACAACAACAACAACAACAACAACAATAATAATAATAATTTTTATTGTGGTGGTGTGGTAAATTATAAAATTATTATTAATGATTTGTAAGTTTTGTGTAAATGATTTAGATTTTTCTGAATATTTATTTTTAAAAGAAAATTAATTATTGTGGTGGTGTGGTGAATTATGATAATTGTTATGTCTGATTGTAAGTTATTTTAGGTTGCAAAAAGTCTTTAGGTAATGTAGTATTTTTCGAATTTTAATCTAATTTTTCGTTACGTCGTGCCTTCAGACACGAGCAATTACTAGTTATATATATGACAATACCTACCACTACCAATAACTAAACATACACTTAAAATACCGTAAAATTATTTCATTTCATCTTTCATTTCATTCATTGGATCCAAACACAGCATAAAGTTCGTTTTCAGAATGCATGACCCCGTCTGTGACGCCCCCAAAATAGGTATACATCACCCATTCTGAGTTGTCAAATACATGGTATAGAAATAACTACAAATTTATTAATACAATTGTCGTACAAAATACGTCAACACTTAAACTGTGAGTTTAAATACAAATATTGTCTTCTAGACAATATCCACACCCAAATAAGTCCTCATTACAATTATTGATACTTTATTTTATAAAAATGGTGAGGACTACAAAAATAACTTCTAGAACCATCATTCCATACCCCGACTAGTACTCGCTACATTCTCGCCTCCTGAGAAGAAAAATAGAATAAAAAGGAAAAGGGTGAGCTCAACTAGCCCAATAAAGAATATTATGACTAAGATAATATAGAACAAATTATCGTTAGTCTTTAACAGGGAAAAATCTGAGAGAATATAATGGACAACAAGTTTCAAATCAATATTCACATCGGAAATAATAATTCATAGAAGAATTACGTAGAGAATGAAATCTACTATTATCTATGAATTTAAAAGTCCATCATCAATACTTTATCCTTGTAACATCAATCAATATACATCTTGCATCAAATATTCAACTTTGCACTACAGGCCAAAGATATTCATCAGTTGGTCATGTTTATCTCAACACTTGTACATCTTTGCATTACGGGCCAAAGATATTCATAAGAAAATCAACCATCTTTGCACTACAGGCCAAAGATATTCAGTAATATCAACATTTAGGACTAAGGATGATGAAAAATATTTTAAAGAAAATGAATCCAGTGAAACAAAAGAATAAATATTAAGGATTCGTATTTCGGTTTATCCATGTCCAAAAATACCTCATAAATAACCATAGTGGAGTAAAATTCAAGAATGATCAAAATATGGATACAATCAAAGCTAGTATTCATAATAGATATTTTGGACAAAAAACAAAAATTTAATTTTTCTGTGAATAAGGTCGTATTCGTGAATAGTGACGATATCGTGAATAAGTGTCGTATACGTGAATAGTAACTCCCGACACTAAAAGACAAGAATTTCACAGAAAAATCTTACCAATATTCCTAAGATAATGATATTGAAAGAAATAATATCATTTAAAAAAATATCCCTTACCTCGAAAAGACAAAGATTCGACCATTTGGAATATGAATATAGTCTTTGAAGGAACTTGCATCAGTATAGCAACACTCAAAGTATCAAAATACTCATAAGAATACGCTCGATAATATAGAGAGAAAAGAAGAGAGAAAACTTTAGTTTCTGGTGTGATTTTCAATTCTAACTGAAGCACCCTATTTATAGAAAAATGCTTAGAATACCAAAGCAGAAAAATTAATAAAATATTATTATTTTTAATAAAAATCCTACGCACACCTTAGACCAACTGAATTCAGCATGCTTTCAACATTTGTGGGGTCCACCAAAACAATAAAAACATTTTTCTTTAAAAAAATAACTAAAACTTTCAAAAATCAATTATTCCGGAACTTTGGAACTTCAATAATTCATGATAAATAGCCCTTTTATCAGAAAAATTCAAATCTTATGTCTATTCCATAGAAAATTTAATTATCTACAACTTTACAGAAGAAAGTTTTTCCAAATTTCACACAAAAATTGACCGAAATCCACATACGGACGATTTTACAGGCTATAATCAAATTTCAGTCAAGAAATGCGGTCCACCAACATGAAAAACATGTTTTTAACATTTATTGTAACAAAAATACTCTTCCTCCTCATATACTCATATATCCCACATTCATTGTAAAAATATCACCATTATTATATTATAATAATATAATAATATATTAAATGAATTATTTTATCAAAAAAGATAAAATTTTAATTTTCAACAATTGTCACATTAAAAAATTTTCTCCATCTATATCCACATAAAATCAATATTTTCCTACTCACATAAATCAATAATTAATTATTCACAAATAATATTACAGAATCACAATACTGATAACCAGGCCGTTCCCAGGAAAGAAGGGGCTTTCCAATAAGGATTTCTCCTTATTGGCACGCAATTAGGTGACCAAACCTCTCCTTAGACAGAACTTTCTAGACATTACCAATAATGTTATCTAATAATATTATTCAGATAATATGAATTATTGCTCCGATAATGAAAAATATTGTGTAGTGACAATTATTGAAACAACAGTAATATAAAATATCAACGTAGCAATTATTGAATCAATAAAATAAAATATTGAACAGTAATTACTGTAACCATTATTGAGTAGTGTCTTCTTACTTAATAATCAATAATTGGTGCAATACCGTGTGTTACTGTGTTTTAACCACCAAGTATTCCAACAATATTAACGATAACAACTACACCGTTATTTATAAACAACTTATATTTATCGTTTTCCTCATCCAATCGCTTTTCGTTATGGGGCCCATTACACAAAGGTCGCTACCGTCGCATTTAATATTCCCCGAAGCAAAGAATATTCCACGACCAAACGAATATTCCCCGACAACAATGAATATTTTATAACCACTTGCTTATTTGAAATATTTGCGCATTTTACCCATAACTAACCACATTAATCAAATCAACCCTTACTATTTCAAAATAATAAATAGAGGAAATTAAATTTCATTTATTAATAATTTGGGGTCTTACAACCTCCCCTCCTTATGAAATTTTGTCCTCGAAATTGACGTACGTACCTGGTGTTTCGAAAATGTGAGGATACCTCGCTTTCATTTTTGTTTCCAACTCCCAGGTCATTTCCTCAATAGCATGGTTCCTCCACAAAACTTTGACTTGTGGTATGACCTTTGTGCGTAGGACATGCTCCTTTCTATCCAAGATCTTGACAGGTACCTCCTCGTACGTTAAGTCTTCGGCTATCTCGTCCGGTTCTAACTCAATAACGTGGTTCGGGTCTTTCACATATTTACAAAGCACAGATATGTGAAAAATATTATGAACACGAGACATATTTGGAGGTAACACGAGTCTATAGGCCACATTTCCTACTCTATCAAAAATCTGAAATGGACCAATAAATCGTGGATTGAGCTTTCCTCTCTTCACAAATCTTGTAACTCCCTTCCATGGAGCAACTCGCAACAATACATGATCCCCAATACTAAATTCTACGTCCTTTCGATGAAGATCCGCGTAACTCTTTTGTCGATCCTGTGCCGTTTGTATACGTTGTCGAATCATTTAGATCTTTTCCGTAGTCATACGTACGAACTTGGGTCCCAACAATGTTGCTTCACCCACCTCATCCCAACATATTGGAGAGCGACACTTTCGTCCATACAATGCTTCGAATGGAGTCACGCCTATACTTGCCTGATAACTGTTGTTGTAGGAGAATTCCTCCAATGGTAAATACTTATCCCAACTCTCTTTGAAGTCTAGGACACAGAGTCTTAATAGATCTTCAAGAGTTTGAATAGTCCTCTCTGATTGTCCGTCCGTTTGAGGATGGTATGCCAAACTGAATCGTAAATTCATGCCCATAGCTTTTTGCAAGCTAACCCAAAATCTTGAAGTGAATCTTGGGTCACGATCTGAAACTATGGATACTGGCATGCCATGCAATCTCACAATCTCATTTACGTACATACGAGCAAGACGTTCAAGGGAATAAGTCTCCCGTATCGGCAAGAAATGAGCGGACTTGGTTAATCTATCAATAATAACCCAAATAGCATTTATGCCTTGAGAAACCGTGGAAAGACCCGTAACGAAATCCATGGTAATGTGTTCCCACTTCCATTTCGGAATCTCAAGTGGTTGCAATGGACCCTTAGGCACTTGATGCTCCGCCTTTACACGTTGACAAGTTAAACACCTCGTGATAAACTTTGCAACCTCTCTCTTCATATTGTTCCACCAAAATGTGTATCAAAGATCACGATACATTTTGGTACTTCCAGGATAGATTGCAAATGGTGTATTGTGTGCCTCCATCATGATCTTGTACTTCAAATCAGAGTCGTTAGGAACACAAAGTCTGGAATTGACTCGAAGTATTCCTTCTTCATCAATTCTTGCTTCAAGAATAGCACCTTCTTGTACTTTCTTCTTCATACACATCAGCTCTGGGTCTGTGGCTTGAGCAACTTTAACTTCTTCGATTAAAGTCGGTTCTATGCGTATACTTGACATCATCGCATGGGTCCCTGAAGTCTTGAATTCTATCTTCATCTTTTGTAAATCACACAAAATGGGCCTTTGTGTTGACAACATCTCACTCGTTCCCGCATATGATCTTCTACTTAACGCGTCAGCTACCACGTTCGCTTTTCCAGGATGGTATTGAATGGTGTGATCGTAATCTTTCAACAGCTCGAGCCAACGTCGTTGCCGCATATTGAGTTCCTTTTGGGTGAAGAAATATTTGAGGCTTTTATGGTCTGAATATATCTCCACTTTCTCCCCATATAGATAGTGCCTCCGGATCTTTAGTAAAAACGATTGCGCTAACTCTAGATCATGAGTAGGATAATTCCTCTCATATTTTTTAAGTTGTCATGAGGCATAAGTCGTGAATTTCCCATGTTGCATGAGAACACATCCTAACCCTTTGCACGAAGCATCGGCAGAGATAACAAATCCATCCGAACCAGATGGTATTGTCAGAACAGGTGCCGAAATGAGTCTCTTCTTAAGCTCTTGGAAACTCTTCTCGCATTCCTCGCTCCATACAAATTTTATATCTTTCTGAGTCAGCTGAGTTAACGGAGTAGCAATTCGAGAAAATCCTTCCACGAATCTTCGATAATAACCGACTAAGCCCAAAAAGCTACGTACTTCGGTCACCGACTTCGGTTACTCCCAACTTTGTATTACTTCAATCTTCGCTGGGTCCACAGATACTCCATGTTTTAACACCACGTGGCCAAGGAATGCTACTTCCTCAAGAAAGAACTCGCATTTCTTCAAATTGGCATATAGCTTGCTTTCACGAAGCCTTTGGAGTATCAGCTTCAAACGGTGCTCATGATCTTCACGGCTTTTGGAATATATGAGGATGTCATCAATAAAGACAACAACGAACTGATCTAAATATTCCTTGAATACTCGGTTCATCATATCCATGAAAGCCACAGGAGAATTAGTCAATCCAAAAGACATGACTAAGAATTCATAATGCCCATACTGAGTTCCGAAAGGCGTCTTTGGAATATCCTCGATTCTAATTTTTAGTCGATGATATCCGTAAGCTAAGATCGATCTTTGAAAAGAATTGTGCTCCTTATGGCGGTCAAACAGTCATCAATACGAGGTAGTGAATACCTATTCTTGATAGTGACATGGTTTAATTCCCGTAGTCAATACAAAGTCGCATACTCCCATCTTTCTTCTTTGAATAAGC
Source organism: Panax quinquefolius (assembly GCA_020205615.1). Classification (NCBI taxonomy): domain Eukaryota; kingdom Viridiplantae; phylum Streptophyta; class Magnoliopsida; order Apiales; family Araliaceae; genus Panax; species Panax quinquefolius. The sequence continues at coordinate 35,128,779 of CM035157.1, read as the reverse complement.
AGGAGCACCCCAAGGAGATGTACTTAGATCTAATGAAACCGATGTCCAACAACTCTTGTAGTTGGACCTTTAACTCCTGAAGTTCAATAGGAGCCATTCGATATGGGGTTTTAGAAATGGGATTTGTACCAGGTTCAAGATCAATAAAGAATTCAACCTCACGTTCCGGGGGTAGACCGGGAAGTTCATCAGGAAATACGTTAGGAAATTTACTAACAACAGGAATATTATTCAAATTTGACGTGTCTTTATTCAAATCCATAACATGGGCAAAGAAAGCTTGACATTCATTTTTCAATAAACGAATAGCTTTATGACTTGATATGACAGTGATTGATTTTAGTGGTTTAGTTGCTTAAATTCGCACAACAGGTTTGTTAGGAATATAAAAACTAACAACCTTACGAAAATAATCAATTTTGGCATGATGAGTAGTTAACCAATCAATCCCTAAAATCACATCAAAAGCAAGTATCTTTAAAGAGATAAGATCAACAGGTAATGTGATGGTGCCAACTTGGATCAAACAAGATTTATAAATAGTGGATGTAATGAAAGTTTCTCCTAAGCAGAGTCTCCACAGATAGGTCAAAGTCTAATTTCTCGAAGTCAAGTTTAAATGTTGAGCACTGGCGAGAGAGATAAATGAATGGGTAGCACCAAAGATTCAGTAATGTATAAACTTCGCAAGAATTTATGATTAGCTTACCCGTGATCACCTCGTTTGGGTTCCTTGCATTTTGACCAGTCACAACAAACGCTCTTCCAGGAATCGTTGACTTTGACTTTTCTGGGACAGTGTGACGCCCCCAAAATAGGTCCACACGACCCATCCTGAGTCACCAGATATCACATTATAAAACTCAAATACAAACTTCATTTATACAATTGGTGAATACATACGTAGAATCGACCATTATTAAGTTGTGAGTTTTAATACAATATTGTCTCGTAGACAGTATCCAAACTCAAATTGTTACAATGCCATATAAAAATACAGCAACAAATATTTTAATACCCCAAAGAAGAGCAAGAAGATTACTATCATATTCATTCTAATGAGGTGCACTTTTGACGCTTTCAAAGTCGGGTTCTCATCACCCTATTGTTGTTCACCAAAATCAATTATTAAGTGACGTATAATATACGACACACCCATCTTAGGTTCTCAATACAATTATATATTGCATGTCATGTCGTTTTATAATGTATTAAAAAACTTCGACAGTCTCGGACCATCACACTATTCCCCTGTTATCCCCCGCTCGACCCAGCTACACTCTTATTACCTGAAAGGAATTGTGAAGCAAAAGGGTGAGCACAACTAGCCCAGTAAAGAATATCATGGCTAAGATAATTAATTTACCAACAGCCTTCATCAGAATAAATCAAAGATTTAGAACATATGGTAGATAATAAAACTTTTCAACCATAGTTGCAGCGGAACGAGCAATCCATTAGAAGAGTCAAGTAGAACATAATGTCTACTATCTCCTCTAGATTTAAAGTCCATCATTGATATTTTATTCCTGTAATACTCATCAACAGTTCTTTATTATACTTAAGACAAATAGAACTTTCATCGCTTGTCTTCACTTAAACCACCAAAGATGTTAGTTAAATCCACAATTCATATTTATAATAATGTGAATTAACAATTCCTCCTTGCCACAAAGGCTTAATAGAACATTTACTCAATATCTTTACCCAAAAGGCTAAAAATATTCAAATGTAATAACAATGATCATACCAATCAGTTGTCTATCTTTGCACTACTGGCCAAAGATATTCAACTATAAAACTAACGGTCATGATCATACCAATCAATTGTCTATCAGTGCACTACGACCAAAGACATACAATTGTTAACTAATGGTCATGATCCTGCCAATCACATCATTGAATTATCCATGCACTATGGCCAAGGATATTCGTTAGTATCACTAGTGGTCATGATCACGTCATACACCTATCCATCTTCACACTACGGGTCAAAGCTATCAAACAACATATCATCTTTGCACTACAGGCCAAAGATATTCAACAACATATCATCTTTGCACTACAGGCCAAAGACATACAATTTGTAAAACCAATAACCAACAAAGATAATAAAGAATGGAATAATAAAAGAATTTCACCATGTATGCAGTGATTGTGATGTAAAAAAGTTATTCCAACATAATAATAAAGAATGGAATAATAAAAGAATTTCACCATGCGTGTGTAATCCATGATGCATAAAAGTTATTCTAATGAGAATAATAAATAATGGAACCGTGTCATGCGTAATCGCACGTATGGGATATTCCAACATAATAATAAATAATGGAACTGGTCAAAGCGTAATACGACCTACGTGATATTCCAATAGAATAATAAAAATGGAATAACAATGAAATCACCATGCATGCGATAGATCGCACGCAGACGAGTTATTCCAACGAGAATAATAAATAATGGGACCAAGTCAAAGCGTAATATGACCGATAGGATATTCCAATAGAATAATAAAGAATGGAATAACAATAGAAATCACCATACATGCGATAGATCAAGCATGCACGAGTTATTCCAGCGAGAATAATAAATAATGAAATAATAGAAGAATTTCACCATGTATGCAATACTCAGATAAAACAAAGTTATTCCAACATAATAATAAAGAATGGAATAATAGAAGAATTTTACCATGTATGCGACATATCAGATAAACAAAGTTATTCCAACATAATAATAAAGAATGGAATAATAGAAGAATTTCACCATGTATATAAAGATTGCATAAATAGGTTACTCCAACATAATAATAAAGAATGGAATAATAGAATAATTTCACCATGTATGCGGTACTTCGCATAAACAGGTTATTCCAACATAATAACAAAGAATGGAATAACAACTCTTACGAGTATTGAAAGAAAATAATTCTCATCATGAATACGAAAAAAATAATATCCCTTACGAGTACAACAAACAATATCCCTTACCTTTAGAAGAAATTGGATATTAAAAAAGTGAAGTAACAGGAAACTTTTCTTCTTTCTCTCTATAGTTTCTCTCTCTAGAGTTTCAGTGAATTCGTAAGAAATAATGAAGGAATGAGCTTCTATTTATAGGAGAATGGACTGAATAATAACTAATCCATGAACGGTCCAGATTGATTTACTATAAAATATTCTAATAAAACAAAATCTTTTAAATAAAATATAATATATTCTATTTATAATCTAATAAAACGAATAACTTTATAAAAGTATTACATTTTATATAAAAAAAATTACTATGCAAAAAATACTATGCGGGCACTATACAACACTATGCTTAATAAAATATAATATATTCTAATTATTGTCTAATAAAACAAATAACTTTATAAAAGTATTCTGCTTTATATAAAAAGATTTTACTATGCAAAAAAACACTATGCATAATAGAATATAATTTATTCTAATTATTATTCTAATAAAACAAACAACTTTATAAAAGTATTACATTTTTTATATAAAAGATTTTACTATGCAAAATACTATGCATAATAGAATATAATATATTCTAATTATTGTCTAATAAAACAAACAACTTTATAAAAGTATTCATTTTATATAAAAAAAATTACTATGCAAAACACTATGCATAATAGAATATAATATATTCTAATTATTGTCTAATAAAACAAATAACTTTATTAAAGTATTACATTTTATATAAAAGCTTTTCTATTTTAATACCTTAATAAAACAAAATTTATATATATATATATAAACTTCCGTGACTTCATAAGCATCAATAATCAATACTGTGTGCTACTATGCAACCACGCGTATTACTATACTTTTATCACAAATTATTTTATAACAACTTGTTTACTTTGAAAAAATTTCACATATCACTCTTAACTTTAACCTTTTATCAATTGAACCATTTATCAAAATAGAAAAATTGAATACTTTTATTTCATAAAATTCGGGGTCTCACAGACAGCCTTTTGAGTCACCACCCCCGCTGGACTTGGTTTCGCTACCGTACAATCTCGAGCGATATGTCCTTCCTCTCCACAATTATAGCATACCTTGAACTGTTGTGGACAGTTTGATCGATATGTCCCCTCTTTTTCGCATTTATAGCATACTGAATAGGTGATCATTCTCTCTCCTTAGAACCGGTTGTTGTTGGTCTTTGACATCTTCACATTATCATCATTGAATCTCCTCTTTTTAAAATCTCCCCCCGACTCGCTTCTTCTATTTTCATGGCCATGATTACCACCTTTGTCCGTATTTTTCTTTCTCCATTTGGTTATCGTTGTTTACGATATTTGTTGTCACCAAGAGTATGATCCCGGTTGTGGTCCCTCGGTTGAACGTACTTTCGTTATCTCGCTCTAATAATTGAGCCCTATTGACAACATGTCTGAATAGAGAAAATTTATAAGAAATGAGATATTGGTGTACGCCGGTTTCAAACCTCTCAAAACATCCGCGTTATACGTTCCTCATTCTCCACCAAATGAGGTGCAAACCTGGATAACTCTGCAAACTTCTCCTCGTACTGGGAAACCGTCATGTTGTTTTGTTCCAGTCTAATAAACTCCACTTCCTTCATATGACGAATACTTTCAGGAAAGTACTTGTCATTGAACAGTTTTTAAAACGTCTCCCAAGACATGCTGAGTGTGGCTGGATGGGTACGCTTCACGATTCCACCATGTCGCCTCATTACGGAACATAAAAGTGGCGAATGGAACCTTCTGTTCCTCCGTGCATCCCAAGACATCGAATATCTTGGTAATTTTCTTGACCCACGTCTCCACCTTAATCGGATCCGGCTTTCCCTAGAATTCTGGTGGTCCCAACTCCTTGAACTACTTGGCTCTGATAAACCGTGAATTGCTATCATTTCCTCCTGTATTTTGAACACGAGTCTCCCTCGTCTGATTTTGCATGAACTGTAAAAAGCTTCTAAACATTCCATCATTCATCGTCTGATCAGTGGTGTTGTTTACAGGAGGAACATTGTCGGCATGTTGCTTGTTTTCCTCATTGGTGAGTAAAGGAGTCTCCACGGTCTCATTTACTCCACTGTTAACATTCTCATTTGCCATTCTCAAATACTGCCATAAAACAAGGGTTAATTAAACAAATTAACATATCATATAATATCCCTATATTATAACCGACCAACAAATAAGCTTAGTTAGGATATACTAGCGAAGGATTTACTCGTCTCTCCCCTCCTAGTTCTAATCCCCGATCTCCGCCCGAGATCATATCCCTAAGCTCTGATACCAACTGTGATGCCCCCAAAATAAGTATACATCACCTATTCTGAGTTGTCAAATACATGGTACAGAAACAACTTCAACTTTATTAATACAATTGTCGTACAAAATACGACAACACTTAAACTGTGAGTTTAAATACAAATATTGTCTTCTAGACAATATCCACACCCAAATAAGTCCTCATTACAATTATTGATACTTTATTTTATAAAAATGGTGAGGACTACTAAAACAACTTCTAGAACCATCATTCCATACCCCGACTAGTACTCACTACATTCTCGCCTCCTGAGAAGAAAAATGGAACAAAAAGAAAAAGGGTGAGCTCAACTAGCCCAATAAAGAATATTATGACTAAGATAATATAGATAAAATTATCGTTAGTCTTCAACAGGGAAAAATCTGAGAGAATATAATAGACAACAAGTTTCAGATCAATATTTGCAGCGGAAATAATAATTCATAGAAGAGTTACGTAGAGAATGAAATCTACTATTATCTATGAATTTAAAAGTCCATCATCAATACTTTATCCCTATAACATCAATCAATATACATCTTGCATCAAATTTTCATCTTTGCACTACAGGCCAATGATATTCATCAGTTGGTCATGTTCATCTCAACACTTGTACATCTTTGCACTACGGGCCAAAGATATTCATAAGAAAATCAACCATCTTTGCACTACAGGCCAACGATATTCATTAATATCATCATTTAGGACTGAGGATGATGAAAAATATTTTAAAGAAAACGAATCCAGTGAAACAAAAGAATAAATATTAAGGATTCGTATTTCGATTTATCCATGTCCAAAAATACCTCATAAATAACCATAGTGGAGTAAAATTCAAGAATGATCAAAACATGGATACAATCAAAGCTAGTATCCATAATAGATATTTTGGACAAAAAACAAAAATTTAATTTTTCTGTGAATAGTGCCGTATTCGTGAATAGTGTCGTATACGTGAATAGTGCCGTATACGTGAATAGTAACCCCGACACTAAAAGACAAGAATTTCACAAGAAAAATCTTACCAATATTCCAGCATAATGATATTGAAAGAAATAATATCATTTAAAAAATAATAATATCCCTTACCTCGAAAAGACAGTACTTCTGACTGGAATACTGAATATAGTGATGAAGGAAACTTGCACCGTATAGCAATACTCAAAGTATCAAAATACTCACAAGAATACGCTCGATAATATAGAGAGAAAAAGAGAGAGAAAACTTTAGTTTCTGGTGTGATTTTCAATTCTAACCTAAACACCCGATTTATAAAAAAATGCTTAGAACACCAAAATAGAAAAATTAATAAAATATTATTATTTTTAATAAAAATTATACGCACACCTTAGACCAACTGAATTCAGCATGCTTTCAACATTTGTGGGGTCCACCAAAACAATAAAAACGTTTTTCTTTAAAAAAATAACTAAAACTTCCAAAAATCAATTATTTCGAAACTTCAAAACTTCAATAATTCATGATAAATAGCCCTTTTATCAGAAAAATTCAAATCTTATGTCCATTCCATAGGAAATTTAATTATCTACAACTTTTCAGAAGAAAGGTTTTCTAAATTCCAAATAGAAATTGACTGAAATCCACATACGGACGATTTTACAAGCTATAATCAAATTTCAGTCAAGAAATGAGGTCCACCAACATAAAAATATGTTTTTAACATTTATTGTAACAAAAATACTCTTCCTCCTCATATACTCATATATCCCACATTCATTGTAAAAATATTACCATTATTATATTATAATAATATAAAAATATATTAAATGAATCATTTTATTAGAAAAGATAAAATTTTAATTTTCAACAATTGTCACATTAAAAAATTTTCACCATCTATATCCACATAAAATCAATATTTTCCTCATCATATAAATCAATAATTAATTATTCACAAATAATATTACGTAATCACAATCATCGACAACCCAGTAGTTCCCAAGAAAGAGGGGCTTCCAATAAGGATTTCTCTCATCTTTGGCGCATAATTAGGTGACCAAACCTCTCCTTAGATGCGAACTTTCTAGACATTGCCAATAATGTTTTCTAATAATATTATTAGGATAATATGAATTATTGCTCCGATAATGGAAAATACTGTGTAGTGACAATTATTGAAACAACAGTAATATAAAATATCAACATAGCAATTATTGAATCAATAAAATAAAATATTTAACAGTAATCACTGTAACTATTATTGAGCAGTGCCTTCTTATGTAATAATCAATAATTGGTGCAATACCGTGTGCTACTGTGTTTTAACCACCGAGTATTCCAACAGTATTAACGGTAACAACTACGCCGTTATTTATAAACAACTTATATTTGTCGTTTTCTTCATCCAATCGCTTTCCGTTATGGGCCCCACACAAGGGTGCGCCGTCGTACGAATATTCCACGACCAAACGAATATTCCCCGACAACTATGAATATTTTATAACCACTTGCTTATTTGAAATATTTGCGCATTTTATCCATAACTAACCAAATTAATCAAATCAACCCTTACTATTTCAAAATAATAAATAAAGAAAATTAAATTTCATTTATTAATAATTTGGGGTCTTACACCGTCCCTCTTTCATTAAATTGTGTTAGTACTTGTTTGTCTACTGATTAGTCAAAATATTTATTGCATTTGAAGTTTTAAATGTTTTGATAATCTTTTTTTAATTTATTGGCTGTTGTGAAATGATAGATAAAACAAATTAAGAAGAGAACAAAATATATATATATTAATAATCTATTGCATTCAAGTGGTCATCCACAATTCTTTTGTTATCAAATAAAACTCTCGGATGGGGTGTGTCATAAGCTTATTTCCTTATCTCTATTTATATATGATATATATAGGGCTATATGTATATATATACTACATATATATATAACATATCGCTTATGGCGATGAGTTTTTTTGGGCTAGGATGACAATTCACTGTCATCGTAGTAGCTTTCATATGAGATATGGCGATGTGAAGCCGTCATTATAGCCCAAAAAATCGTCATTTAGTAGGGGTTGTCTACTACATGAGTGTATATACATTTTTCCTATATATAGCATAAACTAACCTTCTGCATTAAAACAACTTAAAGCTGCATTAAAGTAACTTAAAGCCTTTTAAGGCTCAACCATTTATTTTGGTGGTTACCTTCCAATTACTTTATTTCTAACACTCCCCCTTGGATGACCACTTCCTAAAAATATGACTCCTTAAAAACCTTACAGAAAAAACCCTGTGAGAAAAAATTTGGCTAAGGAAAATACTAAAATATTCTTGTATAATTTTTAGTGTCATAGGATTTTCTCATTAAAACCTTGCAAAGAAAAATTCAGTGAGAAAAAAACTTTAGCGAAGGAAAAAGAGTACAATCTGCATATATCCTTTAGAAAATTAACTCCCTTTCATGAGTACCACTATTCATGGTAAAAATATTTTTAAGTCGACGCATGCCAATGTTGTGCACCATCTTCTTAACATTCGCAGCTGGTAATGGCTTAGTGAACATATCAGTCAAATTATAACATGATCGTATCTGCTTGACATCAATATCACCACTCTTCTGAAGCTCATGTGTATAAAAAAATTTGGTGCAATATGTATGGTTCTGTTAGAATATATTGCATAATTATAGAGATATTGCATGATTGTAGTTTCCATAAATCTGGGTGTTCGCATTATTGTAATTTAGGAATTACCTTAAATGTATTTAGGATACTTGTGTATATATATCAACCTATGTAATAGGGATTATCAATCCAATAATATACAATTCAGTTTTCTACATAGTATCAAAGTTTGGTTCATATCAGACCTGTTCTTAATTTTTTTTCCATTCTCTGTTTTCGCTGTCGACCATAAAATCCAGTAGAAACCTTGCAAGATCTGTTGGTTTGGAGAAATTGAGGTCATATTAGGGTTCTAAAGCGACAAGCGATCTAATCGGATTTTTAAATTGTTTGACCCACTGTCGCACGCGCCACTACGTGTCGTCCCACTCGCCGACTGCTGACACCACGCGCTGCTCTGCTGACGCCACTCGGTGCGACTTCTTCCAACTTTGTCTATTCTCTCTCCTATTTCCATCTACAGTAGTATTGAGGTGTTTTGATAAGGTTTACACCCTCTTATTTTCTTCAGTTCACTTTGTTTGTAAGGCATCTTCGTCTGTTTTCAAAAATTGGCTAATTGAGCCTAAATTGGACAATTATTTCTTCAAATATCTGATGGGTTTTGTTGTTGTTTCTGTTATTGATTGATTCTATACTCGTTTGGGAACACTAATCTTGCCAAACGATTTTTGGACTTTAAAAATTTGGGGCTGCACTCAAGGTGCTCGACAGTTTGCCTGAGTGGGATTAGATTTGTGTTTGGCTTTACTGCTCTACCAATGTTGTTCCCTTGCTTCTGTTTATAGCAACTTCTATTGACTTGGGATCCTTGTTTTTTTGTTGATTCAGTTTGGGTCTTATAAAGTGAATTCTAAAAGTTAAAATTATCCTTGTTGTTGGACTAACTCTACTTGTTTTGAGCCTTTATCCTTGTTGATATGCATTCTTGTTTCTCTTTTACATCATTATGGTATAATCCAGTTCCATTAATAATGTTGGTACTATTTCTCATTTTGCACAATTAAGTACAAACTCTTGTGTTCTTATTGTCTCATCTACTTGTCCTAGTTGGATTATAGACACAGGTGCCTTTGAGCATATGATTGGGTCTTCCAATCTCTTTACTTCATACACGCCCCGTTCTGGAAAAGACAAGGTTCGAGTAGCTGATGGATCCCTGTCTTCTATCTCCGGGAGCGGGTCTATTATTTGTACTCCTTCATTAAAATTATCATATGTTCTCTATATCCCTTCATTTACTACAAATTTACTATATGTTCAACATCTTTCTGAATCCTTACATTGTTCCATTAACTTTTTCCCAACTCATTGTGTTTTTCAAGAATTGGTGACAGGATAGAACGATTGGCAGTGGTAGTGCAGTTGACAGTCTCTACTATTTAGATGATACCTTGTCTAACTTGCCCTCTACTTAGGCTCTTCACTCTACTTCTCACCCATGTTTCACCTCTCTCCATCAATGACATCGCCATTTGGGACATTCTTCTTTTTCAGTATTGGACTCTTTATTTCCATCCTTAGTTAAACATTGTAACATAACTCAGTTTTTGTGTGAACCAAATGAAATGGGTAAACACAAACGTTCTACTTATTTTGCTACTAATAGTAGACATTTTGAACCTTTTGCCATTATCCATATTGATGTGTGGGGACCCTCTCGAGTTTTCTCCCGTTCTGGTCATAAATGGTTTGTTAGCTTTATTGATTATCATTCTTGTGTCACTTGGATTTACCTTATGCGGTCCAAAAATGAGGTGTTTGGTTGTTTTCAAGACTTTCATAACATGATTCAAACCCAATTCGATGCCAAAGTCAGAATTCTCCATAGTGACAATGGGCATGAATATAGTAATAATAATGTCTTTGCATCTTATCTCTCTCAGCTTGTCATTATTCTTCAAACCTCTTATGTCCAAACCCCAGAACAAAATGGAGTAGCGGAAAGAAAAAATTGACACTTACTAGAAATTGCTCGCACTCTTATGTTCACTATGTCAACCCCTAAACTTCTTTGGGATGATGCGGTTCCGACTGCTGCATTTCTTATAAACCGCCTTCCTTCTAGAGTTCTTAGGAATAAAAGTCCCATCTCTTTTCTCCAACACACGACCAGTCCTTCTCCTTCACCTCGAGTTTTTGGTTGTGTGTACTTTGTTCATGATAAATCTCCTACTCGGGAAAAATTAGATCCCAAAGATATTAGATGTGTTTCATTGGTTATTCTCCAACCCAAAAAGGTTATAAATGTTATCATCCTCCTTCTAACAAAATCTTTATCACCCGAGATGTCTCTTTTTGGGAATTAGAACCTTTTTATTCTTCTTCACCTTCTCCTTAGGGGGGGAATGTTATTAATGAGGACAAGCTTCCTGAGGCTAGTATTACAAGCTCTACTTTCCCTATTACTCTTCGTGTTCCTGTTGTTGTTTCTGATAATTCTACACAGGGGGAGTTACAGTGTACTAGACAGAATGAGCCTGAGCCTGAGCCTGAGCCTGAGTTAAGGACTTATGCTCAAAAAGGCAAGAATAAGGTTACTGTTTCTGTACCACTACACCAACCTTGGTCTGAACCTAGTTGTGACAATGCTAATGGTGAGAAGAAATAATTAAAACTTACAGAAGAGCTTTGCAGATCTTCAAACTTCAGACTTTTATATATATAATAGTGTACACGAGAGAGAGAGAGAGAGAGAGAGTCAACTTAAACACATGATTTATTCTTAAGAAAATAGATTAATTTTATTCAAAGAGAAATAAAATTTCTTACAACAGAACAGAGAATTTTACAACCTTCTTTACAGGAATCTTAATCTTACTTGTTCTTTTAATGATACTGGCATTCCTACTTGTTCTTCTGATGATACTGACATTCTTATTGCTCTTAGAAAATGGGTTAGAGCTTGTACTCAACATCCCATTTCTAATTTCCTAGCCTATAGCAAATTATCTACATCATATCACTCTTTTGTTTCTTCCTTGTCTTCAATATCGGATCCTCAGGGGTGGAAAGAAGCAATTAGTGATTAGAATTGGAAACAAGCTATGATTGAGGAGATGAATGCCCTAAAAAAGAATGATACATGGGCACTAGTCATTCTTCCTTACAGAAAAAAATCAATTAGCTGCAAGTGGGAATATACAGTCAAACAAAATTCTGATGGGACAGTTGAGAGACTCAAAGCCAGACTAGTTGCAAAAGGATACACTCAAACCCATGGGATTAATTACTAGGAGACATTTGCTCCTGTAGCAAAGATGAACTATATTCGTGCCATAATCTTATGTGCAGCAAATTTCAGCTGGGATCTTCAGCAATTAGACGTAAAAAATGCATTCCTTCACGGTAACTTGGAGGAGGAAGTGTAAATGGGCATACCTCTTGGTTTTGCTTCATCTGTCACTGTGGGTAAGATTTGTAAGCTACGAAAGGCTTTGTATGGTCTGAAGCTATCTCCTAGAGCCTGGTTTGGTAGACTCCATAGAGCAATGATAAGGTTTGGGTACAAGAAAAGTCGAGCAGATCATACTCTTTTTGTCAAACAAATAAAGAGAAAGATTACCATTCTCATTATTTATGTTAACGACATTGTGGTGACAGGGGATAATAAAGATGAGATGGTTATTCTCAAAGCAAGACTGGCCAGAGAGTTTGAGATCAAAGATCTTGGTCCTTTGAAATATTTCATTGGTATTGAAGTTGCAAGATCTTCTAGTAGGATCTTTCTATCTCAAAGGAAGTATATTCTTGATCTGTTAACTAAAGCTGACTTGTTAGGATGTAAGCCTGTTGATTCTCCTATTGAATTTAATCATCATCCGGTAGGAGGCACAAGACCTACGGTTGATAGAGAAAGGTATCAACTTTTAGTGGGACGATTGATATACCTTTCGCGTACTAAACCTGATATAACTTATGATGTGGGAATAGTGAGTTGGAATATGCATGATCCTCGACATTGTCACATGAAAATTGTTTATAGAATTCTGAGGTATCTCAAATCTGTTCCTGACAAAGGTTTATTATTTGCACCACATGGTCATATGAGAGTTAAAGCTTTTCCCGACTCGGATTGGGCTGGTTCTATAGAGGATCGCTGTTATACATCAGGTTACTGTTCATTTGTTGGAGGTAATCTTGTTACGTAACGTAGGAAGAAACAATCTGTGGTGGCAAGATCCAGTGATGAGGCTGTGACAAACAATATTTTTTTGTAATTAATTTTTAAATATTTATTGAATTAAATAAATATTTTGTTGATTTATTTATTGAGTTATATAAATATTTGATGGAATTATGGTAGATTAATTTAAATAAATGTGTTACATTAATTAAATTAATGAAGAATAATGTTATAATTCAAAGTGTGAATTTAATTGAGATTATTAAATTAAATGAGTTGTTAAATAATTTCAGTATTGTTCTAATTAATTAAATAATTAATTAGAGATTTATTGAGAATATAAATTATGTGTTATATTGAATAAATGAGAATTTTAATTATGTGATGATGTAATTTAATGGGTAATATTGCCTTTTATTTAATTGAGTTTAAATAATATTATTTGATTAATTAAAGCGTGATGAATAAACTATATAATAAACAAGTTAATTAAAATAAATGGAAAAGGAAACAAATAAGTAACAAACCAAACATGGCCTTATCAACATGGGAGCAGTTAAGGCCAGTGTGCGCTTAACCGCTCCCCATGTTGCGCCAGTTAATGCCAGTTTATGTTATGTGTATTATATCTGTAGTACGTCAATTCATATTGCTAAGTCTGGAGAGCATAACACAGAGAGAATAGAGAGAAAATTTGAGAATCATTGAGATTAAAGAAGTTGGAGAATTAAAGAAGCCTTCTTTCACTTTCTAGCAATCTAAATAGAGAAATCAAGGGTAATATATCCCTTAATCTAAACTTTTAATTTATGTTCTTAAAGTTTTTCATGAAAATTGGTTTTAACTCTCTGTAATTGAATTTTTATGGTTAATTGTTGATTATACGATGTTGTATATGTTTATTAACATGTATAGTTTAATTATATATGATTTATATGTGCTTTAAAGTAATCAAATCTAAGTAATTGTGTAAGACCCCAACTTATTATAAATAAAATTGAATTTTCTTCTATTCATTATTCGAAATTAAAAAGGTGTTAATTTGATATAATGCTTTGGTTATGGGTGAAATGTGCAAATTTTGCAAAATAAGCAAGTGGTTATAAAATATTCATTTCTGTCGAGGAATATTCATTTGGTCGTGGAATATTCTTTTTGTCGGGAATCTCCGTACGACGGCGCAGTCATTTGTGGGCCCCATAACGGAAAACGGTTGGATGAAAGAAAACGACAAAGTATGAGTTTTTATAATTAACGACATAATTATTACCGTTAACACTATTGGAATACCCGGTGGTTAAAATACAGTAATACGCGTGGTTGCAGAAAGATAGCACACGGTAGACAAGACAAGATATTTGTGACGACCCCAAAATAGGTCCATTCCATCCAACCCATTCGAGTCGCCAAATACATGGTATGTAAACAACTACAACTTTATTATCACAACAATAAAACTGTGAGTTTAAATACAAATATTATCTTCTAGACAATATTTATACTCAAATAAATCCTCATCACATTTATTGATACATTATTTTACAATAATGATGAGGACTACTAAACAACTCTCTCTAGAACCTTCATTCCATACCCCGACTAGTACTCGCTACATTCTCGCCTCCTGAGAAGAAAAATGGAACAACAAGGAAAAGGGTGAGCTCAACTAGCCCAGTAAAGAATGTTATGACTAAGATAATATACAATAAATTATCGTTAGTCTCTAACAGGAAAAAAAATCTGAGAATACAATAGACAACAAGTTTTAGATCAATATTCGCAATGGAAATAATAATTCATAGAAGAGTTACGTAGAGAATGAAATCTACTATAATCTATGAATTTAACAGGTCCATCATCAATATTTTATCCTCGTAACATCAATCAATATTCATCTCAAATCAAATATTCATCTTTTGCACTCTGTGCCAAAGATATTCATCAATCCGTCATTATGTTCATTTAAACACTGCTCATCTTTGCACTAAAGGCCAAAGATATTCATCGATCGGTCATGTTCATTTAAACATTGCTCATCTTTGCACTATAAAGCCAAAGATATTCTTCAGAAATCATTCATCTTTGCACTACTGTGCCAAAGATATTCTTCAGAAATCATTCATCTTTGCACTAAAGCCAAAGATATTCAATACTATCATCATTTAAGACCGAGGATGATGAAAATACTTTTAAAGAACGAATCGATTGAAACAAAATGACAAATATTATGGATTCGTACTTTTAAACAATCAGGAGTTCAAAAATACTTCATAAATAATCATAGTGAAGTAAAATTCAAGAATGATCAAAAACATGGATACAATCAAAGCTAGTATCCGGAATAGATATTTTAGACTAAAAGAAAAATTTTCATTTTCGGATTGAATAGTCTTGAAAGATTCGTGAATAGTGTCAGATACGTGAATAAGGCCAAGTATCACGTGAATAGTAACTCCGACACCAAAAGATAGAAATTTACAAAAAACATTTTCACGCTTTCATTAATAGTACTCGTGAATAAGTAACTCGTGAATAGTAACTCATGAATAGTAACTCGTGAATAGTAACTCATGAATAGTAACCCGACATGAAAAAGTTCCAAATTTGATAAAAAGTACCAACCAATATTTCAAAGATAATGATATTGAAGAATTAATATCATTCGAGAAGAAAATAACATCCTTGCCTCGAAAGACAAGAGATTTCTAGTTGAAACACGGATATAGTGTCAAGGAAACTTGCAACCGCCTAACAATACTCAAAGTATACTCAAAATACTCACAAGAATACGCTTTCGATAATATAGAGAGAGAAAGAGAAAACTTGTTTCGGTGTGATTTTCAATTCTAACTTAGCCCTCTATTTATAGAAAATGTTAGCCTTACCAAGCGGACTTGACCAAGCACCGATGGCTTTACCGCTACTATTGCCACCCACCACATTTGAAATAAAATTCAGCACATTTTTCACCAACCACAAGTGGGGCCCACTCAATTCTAGAATTTTCCACCAAAATCAATTATAAACCCTAATTTCCGAATCCGACACCTCTTAAAATTCACAACAAATCATTCGTGCATTTTTAACGGTTCAAAATTTGTGGACATATACTCAACTTATGTATGTATAACATACCCAAAAATTACCACAATCCAACGGTCGGATTAAAATTATAACCCCGCAATATATCTCAAAACCCCCGATTTGATTTTAATACCTCCAATCCGATAAAATATCGATAAAACACCTCAACATTAATTCCTTCATTAATAACCACATAAATAAATCCATCATTTATATTCATATAAAATAAATATTTCCTTATCATATGAATCAATAATTAATTATTCACAAATAATATTACGTAATCACATTTACGACAACCAGTCGTTCCCAGAAAGAGGGGCTTTCAATAAGGATCTCTCCTTCTTGGCGCGCGCAATTAGGTGACCAAACCTCTCCTTAGATGAACTTTCTAGACATTGCCAATAATGTTATCTAATAATATTATTCAAATAATATGAATTATTGATCCGATAATGGGAAATATCGTCCGGTGACAATTATCAAAAGCAATGAATAATATAAAATACCAACGCAAAGAATTATTGAATCAATAAAATAAACTATTGAACAAGAACTCATCGTAATAATTATTGAGTAGTGCCTTCTTACGTAAGGATCAATAATTCA
Organism: Panax quinquefolius; assembly: GCA_020205615.1. NCBI lineage: Eukaryota > Viridiplantae > Streptophyta > Magnoliopsida > Apiales > Araliaceae > Panax > Panax quinquefolius. Next base: position 35,112,005 of record CM035157.1, on the reverse strand, counting down.
ACAATGCGTGCAATACTGGTGTGCTCTTCGTGCAAACCACGCCAGACATCGTATTTTAACCACCGGGTATTCAGCGGTCTTAATCAGAATAACTACGATCTTTAACGGTAATAACTACGCCAATTATTTATAACCACCCAAACTTTGTTTTCCTCATCCAATCGCTTTCCGTTATGGGGCCCACACATGGTCAATGCTGCGTCAGATGCATTAATATTCCCCGATAAAGCATTTAATATTCCACCACCAAACGAATATTCCCCGACAACAATGAATATTTAATAACCACTTGCTTATTTTGAAATATTTATGTATTTAACCCTTAACTATCCACATTAATCAAATCAACCCTTACTATTTCAAAATAATAAATAAAGGAAATTCCTTTTATTTAAAAAAATTTGGTCTTACAACCTCCCTCCTTATGAAATTTCGTCCTCGAAATTGGACGACGATACTGTGTGTTTGAAAAGTTAAAGATACCTCGCTTTCATTTTCGTTTCCAACTCCCGTGTCATTTCCTCAATAAGCATGGTTTCTCCACAAAACTTTAACTTATGGTATAACCTCAAGTACATAGGTCATGTTCTTTCCTCTACAAAATCTTGACAGTACCTCCTAAGACGTTAAGTCTTGGCTATCTCGTCTCCGTTTCTATCTCAATGACGTGTTTTGGGTCGTCCACATATTTACGTAACATCGACACGTGAAAAAGCGTTATGAACACGCGCCATACTTGGTGGTAAAATGAGTCTATAGGCCACGGTTCCTATTCGATCGAGAATTTCAAATGGATTAATAAATCGAAGGTTTGAGCTTTCCTCACCTCACCGATTCTCGCTTTTAAAATAACAACTTCTTGCACCTCCTTCTTCAAATTCATCACTCGGTGTGTAGCTTGAATAGCTTTAACTTTATCGATTAAAGTCGATTATACTCAGTATATCATCACGCATCAGTATATCATCACGTGGGTACCCGTAGTTTTCATCTCCATCTCTATTATTTGTATATTATACGAAATGAGTCTTTGACAATATTGTACTTTCGACTTGTATACGATCTTCTACTCAACACGCCGTCACTACCACGTTCGCTTTTCCAGGATGGCATGGTCAGAACATATGCTGAAATGAGTCTCCTCTTGAGTTCTTCGAAGCTCTTACCACATTCCTTGCTCCATTTAAATTTTGTATCTCTATGAGTCACCACGTTAATGGAATAGCGATTCGAGAATATCCTTCAACGAATCTCCGATAATAACCAACTAAGCTAGAAAACTACGATTTCGCCATCGACTTAGGTTGCTCTCAACCGTGACTCATATCCCAATCTTGATAAGACGTCACAATGACACCTATCGCTTTACTATCGCACGAATATGGTGTCCCTTACGAGAGTCTCTTGGTGCATTCCACAAAGGAAGTCACAAGATAAAGGCTCAGTACCAAATTCTATAGTTGAATTTTAACTCTCGAAGTTCAATAGGAGCCATTCGATATGAGATTTTAGAAATGAGTTTTGTCTTTGGGTTCAAAGTCGAGACAAAATTTAATATCGGGCTTTGGGAGTAATCCAAGAAATTCTTGAAATACGTCAGAAAAATCAATAACAACAGAATATTATTCAAATCGACGTGTCTTTATTCAAATCCATAACATGGACTAAGAAAACTTGACATCCGTAATAAACGAATGACTTCATGGACGATATGAAAATGTTTGACTACAATGGTTTGATTGCTTGAATTGAATAACAAAGTTGCTTAGGAATATGAAAACTAACAACCTTACAAAAGCAATCAATTTGGCATGATGAGTAGTTAACCTTAAAATCACATCAAAAGCAAATATCTCTATAGAAATAAGGTTAACGGTGTAATGTGATAGTGCCAACTTCAATCAAGCAAGATTTTTAAACAACGGATGTAATGAAAGTTTCTCTAACTGAGTCTCCACAAATAGGTCAAAGTCTAATTTCTCCGTAGTCAAGTTCAAACGTTGAGCGTAAGCAAGAGAGATAAAAGAATGGGTAGAACCAGAATATCTAGTAAGGTATAAACTTCGCAAGAATTTATAATTAACTAACCCGTGCTAACTTCGTCGTTCTCTCGTATTTTGACCTGGCCACGACAAACGCTCTTCCGAGAATCGTTGACTTTGACTTTTCCGGGACATCCTTTTGAGTCACCGCCTCATTGCACTAGGTTTCGATATCGCATAATCTCGGCGATATGTCCTTCTTTTCCACAATTATAGCATACCTTAAACTGTTGTGGGGGTTTCAATGATATGTCCCTCTTTCCGATTTGTAACATACGACCGATGGTCTTTCTCCTCCCTTGGAACCGGTTACACTTTGGCGTTAGCGTCTTCACATGGTCGTTGTTGAATCTCCTCTTTTTAAAATCTCCTCCCAACTCGCTTCTTCTATTTTCATGGCCACGATTACCACCAGAGTGGTTACCGCCTTTGTCCGTATTCTTCTTTCTCCACTGGTTATCGTTATTCTGATGACTGTTATCTTTGGTATGATCCTGGTTATGGTCCCTCGGTTGAACGTACTCGTTATCTCGCTCTAACAACTGAGCCCTGTTTACAACATCTGAATAGAGAGAAAATTTATGAGAAATGAGATACTGACGTATGCCGGGTTTCAAACCTCTCATAAACATCCGCGTCATACGTTCCTCATTCTCCACCAAATGAGGTGCAAACCTGGATAACTCCGCAAACTTCGCCTCGTACTGGGACACCGTCATGTTATTCTGCTCCAATCTAATAAACTCCACTTCCTTCATATGACGAATACTTTCAGGGAAGTACTTGTCATTGAATCTATTTTCAAACGCTCTCCATGACATGCCGAGTGCAAATTGAATGGGAACACTTCCGCGATTCCACGATGTCTGAATCGCTTCGCCACGGAACATAAAAGTAGCGAATGGAACTTTTCGTTCTTCGCATCCCAAGACATCGAATATCTTGGTAATTTGCTTGACCCATGTTTCCGCCATGATCGGATCTCGCTTTCCCCAACTCGGTGGTCCCAACTCTTTGAATCGCTTTGGTCAGTGACCACCGTGAATTGCTATCATCTCCTCTCTGTATTTTGAACACGAGTCTCCTCGCCTAATTTTGCATGAAGCGCAAAAAGCTTCTAAACATCCCTCGTTCATCATCGCTTTCGGTGGTGTTATTCACGGGGAGGTACATTGCCACTGTTGCACGTTCTCCTCGTTGTTAAGTACGAGCATCTCCACGGTCTCATTCACTCCATTGTTAACGTTCTCGCCAGACCATTCTAAAAAACTATCATAAAACAAGGGTTAATTAAATAAATTAACAAATCACATAATACCCCTATAATATGACCAACCAACAAATAAGCTTAGGTAGGACACACTAGCAAAGGATTTACTCGTCTCTCCCCTCCTAGTTTTATTCCCCGATCTCCGCCAGAGATCATATCCTAAGCTCGATATTAACTGTGACGACCCCAAAATAGGTCCATTCCATCCAACCCATTCGAGTCGCCAAATACATGGTGGTACGAAACAACTACAACTTTATTATCACAACAATAAAAGCGTGAGTTTAAATACAAATATTATCTTCTAGATAATATTTATACTCAAATAAATCCTCATCACATTTATTGATACATTATTTTACAATAATGATGAGGACTACTAAACAACTCTCTCTAGAACCTTCATTCCATACCCGACTAGTACTCATTACATTCTCGCCTCACGAGAAGAAAAATGGAACAACAAGGAAAAGGGTGAGCTCAACTAGCCCAATAAAGAATGTTATGACTAAGATAATATACAATAAATTATCGTTAGTCTCTAACAGGAAAAAATCGATAGAATACAATAGACAACAAGTTTCGGATCAATATTCGCAATGAAATAATAATTCATAGAAGAGTTACGTGAGAATGAAATCTACTATAATCTATGAATTTAACGATCCATCATCAATATTTTATCCTCAGAACATCAATCAATATTCATCTCAAATCAAATATTCATCTTTGCACTACAGCCAAAGATATTCATCAATCCGTCATATTCATTTAAACACTGTTCATCTTTGCACTAAAGGCCAAAGATATTCATCGATCGGTCATGTTCATTTAAACACATGTTCATCTTTGCACTACTAAAGCCAAAGATATTCTCTTCGAAATCATTCATCTTTGCACTACAAAGCCAAAGATATTCTTCAGAAATCATTCATCTTTACTACTGTGCCAAAGATATTCAATACTATCATCATTTAAGACCGAGGATGATGAAAAATACTTTTAAAGAACGAATCCAAAGTGAAACAAAATGACAAATATTATGGATTCGTACTTTAAACAATCCGAAGTTCAAAAATACTTCATAAATAATCATAGTGAAGTAAAATTCAAGAATGATCAAAACATGGATACAATCAAAGCTAGTATCCGAATAGATATTTTATTTAAAAGAAAAATTTTCATTTTAGGTGAATAAGTGCCGTATTCGTGAATAGTGTCAGATCACGTGAATAGTGCCAGTATACGTGAATAGTAACTCTCGAACACCAAAAGATAGAAATTCCACAAAAAAACATTTTCACGCTTCATTAATAGTACTGCGTGAATAGTAACTCGTGAATAGTAACTCATGAATAGTAACTTGTGAATAGTAACTCATGAATAGTAACCCCGACATAAAAAAGTTCCAAATTTGATAAAAAGTACCAACTAATATTTCAAAGATAATGATATTGAAGAATTAATATCATTTGAGAAGAAAATAACATCCCTTACCTCGAAAGACAAGATTTAGTTGAAACACGGATATAGTCTTTCAAGGAAACTTGCACTGCCTAACAATACTCAAAGTATACTCAAAATACTCACAAGAATACGCTCGATAATATAGAGAGAAAAAAGAGAAAACTTGTTTACGGTGTGATTTTCAATTCTAACTTAGCCCTCTATTTATAGGAAAATGTTTAGCCCACCAAGCATTTTGACTGCTACCGATGGCTTTACCGCTACTATTGCCACCCACCACATTTGAAATAAAATTCAGCACATTTTTTCACCAACCACAAGTGGGGCCCACTCAATTCTAGAATTTTCCATCAAAATCAATTATAAACCTAATTTAGAATCCTACACCTCTTAAAATTCACAACAAATCATTCGTGCTTTTTAACGGTTCAAAATTTGTGGACATATACTCAACTTATGTATGTATAACATACCCAAAAATTACCACAATCCAACGGTCGGATTAAAAATTATAACCCCCATAATATATCTCAAAACCCCGATTTGATTTTTAATACCTCCAATCCGATAAAAATCTCGATAAAACACCTCAACATTAATTTCTTCATTAATAACCACATAAATAAATCCATCATTTATATTCATATAAAATAAATATTTCCTTATCATATGAATCAATAATTAATTATTCACAAATAATATTACGTAATCACATTTATGATGAACCAACATGTTCCTCAGAAAGAGGGGCTTTCCAATAAGGATCTCTCCTCATGGGCGCCGCAATTAGGTGACCAAACCTCTCCTTAGAGCGTAACTTTCTAGACATTGCCAATAATGTTATCTAATAATATTATTCAAATAATATGAATTATTGATCCGATAATGGGAAATATTGTCGGTGACAATTATTGAAACAAGAATAATATAAAAAATACCAACGCAACAATTATTGAATCAATAAAATAAACTATTGAACAAGAACTCATCGTAATAATTATTGAGTAGTGCCTTCTTCACGTAAGGATCAATAATTCAACAATCTTTGCGGTAATACCGCAATGCTTCTTGTGCAACCACGCCAGACATCAGTATTTTAACCACCGGGTATTCCAATGATCTTAATTCAGAATAACTACGATCTTAATCTGTAATAACTACGCCGTTATTTATAACCACCCAAACTTTATCGTTTTCCTCATCCAATCGCTTTCAGTTATGGGGCCCACATTACGGTCGCTGGTCATCGCATTTAATATTCCCCGACAAGATTTAATATTCCACGACCAAACGAATATTCCCAAACAACAATGAATATTTAATAACCACTTGCTTATTTTGAAATATTTGCGTATTTAACCCTTAACTATCCACATTAATCAAATCAACCCTTACTATTTCAAAATAATAAATAAAGGAAATTCCTTTTATTTAAAAAATTTTTGGTCTTACATTATTGAATTATTGATTCATACGTAAGAAGGCACTACTTAATAATTGTTACAGTAGTTATTGTTCTATATTTTATGTTATTGATTCAATAATTGTTGCGTTGATATTTTATATTATTGTTGTTTCAATAATTGTCACTACACAGTATTTTTCATTATCAGATCAATAATTCATATTATTTGAATAATATTATTAGATAGCATTATTGGCAATGTCTAGAAAGTTCTGTCAAGGAGAGGTTTGGTCATCTAATTACGCGCCAGTAAGGAGAAATCCTTATTGGAAAGCCCACTCTTTCCAAGGAACGGCCTGGTTGTCATAATTGTGATTCTGTAATTTTATTTGTGAATAATTAATTATTGATTTATATGATAAGAAAATATTTATTTGATGTGGATATAAATAATGGATTTATTTATTTTATGTGGTTATAAATGAAGGAATTAATGCTGAGGTGTTTTATCAGTATTTTGTCGGAAGGGAAGTATTAAAAATCACCCATTTGTGGATTTCGGATATTTTTTATTTAGAATTTGGAATAACTTAAAGCTACAAAATTGTAGAGAATTCGATTTCAGGTAGAATGGACATAAAATTCATATTTTTCTGATAAACGGGCTATTTTCTATGAATTATTGAAGTTTCAAAAAATAAAATAATTTTTATTAATTTATGTGTGGGACCCACTTTTGTTTTTCAAGCATATGGGCTGCTATTTTGTTTTTCAAAGAAGGCATGCTAGACTTGTTCAAAGCATGCGTAGAAAAGTTGTTAATTAAATAATATTATTTTATTATTTAGTCTCCTATGGTGTTCTAGCATTTTCCTATAAATAGACGCTTAGGTTAGAATTGAAAATCACACCAGAAATAAGTTTTCTTTCTCTCTAGATTCTTGAACATATTTTTGTGAGTATTTTGATACTTTGAGAGTTCTTTGTTTTAAGATAAGTTTCCTTTGACTTTCTATCCGATATTCGATCGTAAATACAGTTATTTTGAGGTAAGGATGTTATTTTCTTCTTAAATGATATTATTTTCTTCAATATCATTATGCCAAAATGTTGGTTTGAACATTTTAATCAAATTTGGAACTTTTTGTTTCAGGGTTACTATTCACGTATACAGTACTATTCACGTATACGACACTATTCACCGAAAAATGAAAATTTTTCTTTTTGTCCAAGATGTCTATTATGGTTACTATCTTTGATTGTATCCATGTTTTGATCTTTATTTTTGAATTCTACTTCACATTTGGTTATTATGAAATATTATTAATCTTGGATAAAAACCGTTATACTGAATCCCCAAAGATTTGTCCTTCCGTCTCACTAGATTCGCTTTTCTTTAAAATATTTTTCATCATCCTCGATCCCTAAATGATTATATTATTGAATATCTTTGGCCCTGTAATGCAAAGATGAATGATTAATCGATGAATATCTTTGGCCAGTAAGGCAAAAGATGAACAGTGTGTGAGATGAATACGACCAACCTGGTGATATGAAATGAATATCTTTGGCCTGTAGCGCAAAGAAGAATATTTGATTAAAGATGTATATTGATTGTTGTTACAGGGATAAAATATTAATGATGGACTTTTAAATCTTAGAAGATAGTAGAACTCATTCTCTACGTGACTTTTCTAATGGATTGATGTTTCCGCTGCATTTGTTGATCTAAAACTTGTTGTCTATTATATTCTATCAGATTTTTCCCTTTTGAAGACTAATGATAATTTGTTGTATATTATCTTAGTCATAATGTTCTTTACTGGGCTAGTTGAGCTCACCCTTTTCCTTTTTGTTCCATTTTTTCTTCTCAGGAGGTGAGAATATAGCAAGATCGAGTCGGGGTATGGAGTGATGGTTCTAGAAAGATGTTTTAGCTGTCCTCGCTATTTCTGTAAAATAGTGTATGAATTATAATAATGAGGACTTATTTGGGTGTGGATATTGTCTAGAAGACAATATTTATATTTAAACTCACAGTATGTGTTGTCGTATTTTGCACGACAATTGTATTATTAAAGTTGTAGTTTGCTTTCTGTACCATGTATTTGGCGACTCGGAATGGGTGTTGTATTCCTATTTTGGGGACGCCACGATTGGTATATCGAGCTTAGGATATGGTCTCTGGTGAGATCGGGGAATAGAACTAAGAGGGGAGAGATGAGTAAATCCTTCGCTAGTGTGTCCTATCTAAGCTTATTTTGTTGGCTCATTATAATATAGGATATTATGTGATATGTTAATTTGTTTAATTAACCCTTGTTTTATGGCAAGATTTAAGAATGGTCACGAGAACATTAACAATGGAGTGTATGAGACTGTGGAACAACCTTTAGTCACAAATCAGGAGAACGTGCAACATGAAGACAATATTCCTCCTGTAAACAACGCTACCAAGCAAACGATGAATGATGGAATGTTTAAGAGCTTTTTGCAGTTCATGCTTACGGGTGAAAATGATGGCAACGCACGGTCTATCACAGCCAAGCAGTTCAAGGAGTTGATACCACCAGATTTCTAGGGAAAGCCCGATCCAATTAAGGCGGAAACATGGGTCAAGCAAATTACCAAGATATTCGATGTCTTGGGATGCACGGAGGAGCAGAAAGTTCCATTCGCCACCTTTATGTTTCGTGGTGAGGCAGATTACTGGTGGAAATCCGTGAAGCGTACCCAGCCAGCCGCACTCAACATGTCTTGGGAAAGATTTCAGAAACTGTTTAATGACAAGTACTTTCCAGAAAGTATTCGTCATATGAAGGAGGTAGAGTTTATTAGATCGAGCAGAATAAATGGATGATTTGTCCCAAAGACGAGGCGAAGTTCGCGGAATTATCCAGGTTTGCACCTTATTTGGTAGAAAATGAGGAACGTATGACGCGAATGTTTCTGAGAGGTCTAAAACCCGAGATTCGTCAATACCTTATCTCTCATAAATTTTTTTCTATATTCAGATGTTGTCAACAGGACTCAATTATTAGAGAGAGATAATGAGTATACTCAACCGAGGGACCACAACTGTGGTCATCTTTGATGATAGCGATCATCAAAACGATGATAACCAATGAGAGGAAAAATACGGACAAAGCAGAACCACTCGGGTGGTAATCGTGGCCATGATAATAGGAGAGGTGAGTCAGTGGAAATTTCAGAAAGAGGAGATTCAACAACGACGGAAGACATCAAAGACCAAAGACCAAAGACCAACAACAAATTCTAGGGAAGAGAACGACTGCCAGTTAGATGTTACAAATGCGGGAAAGAGGGAAATATCAGTCCAAACTGCCCACAACAATCCAAGGTATGTTATAATTGTGGAAAGGAAGGACATATCGCTTGAGATTGTACTATAGCGAAACCAAGTTCAGCGGGAATGGTGACTCCAAGGGCTGTCCCGGATAAGTCAAAATCAGCGGTTCCTGGAAGAGCGTTTGTTGTGACTGGCCAAAACGTGAGGAACCCGAACGAAGTGATCACGGGTAAGCTAATCTTGAACTCTTACAAAGTTTATACCTTGCTAGATACCGGTTCTACCCATTCTTTTATCTCTCCTGCTTGTGCTCAACGTTTAAACTTGACTCCGGAGAAATTTGACTTTGATTTATCTGTTGAAACTCCGTTGGGTGAAAACTTAGTTACATCTATAGTTTATAAATCTTGCTTGATCCAAGTTGGCACAATCACATTACCTGTTGATCTTATCTCTTTAAAGATACTTGCTTTTGATGTGATTTTAGGAATTGATTGGTTAACCACTCATCATGACAAAATTGATTATTTTCGTAAGATTGTTAGTTTTCATATTCCTAACCAACCTGTCATACGAATTCAAACAACAAAACCACTAAAATCAGTCACTGTGATATCAAGCCACAAAGCTATTCGTTTATTGAAAAACGGATGCGAAGATTTCTTAGCCCATGTTATGGATTTGAACAAAGACAAGTCAGATTTGAATAATATTTCTGTGGTTAGAGAATTTCCTGATGTATTTCCTGAAGAACTTCCCGGTCTACCCCCAGAACGTGATGTTGAATTCTTTATTGATCTTGAATCTGGTACAAAACCCATTTCTAAAACCCCATATCGAATGGCTCCTATTGAATTTCAGGAGTTAAAAGTCCAACTACAGGAGTTATTAGACATCGGTTTCATTCGTCCTAGTACATCTCCTTGGGTGCTCCTGTTTTATTTGTAAAGAAGAAAGACGGGAGTATGCGACTTTGTATTGACTACCGAGAATTGAACCATGTCACCATCAAGAATAGGTATCCCCTACCTCGCATTAATGACCTGTTTGACCAGTTGCAAGGAGCACAATTCTTTTCAAAGATCGATCTTCGTTCTCAATATCATCAGCTGAAGTCTGAATAATATTATCGGAGCAATAATTCATATTATCGGAGCAATAATTCATATTATCTGAATAATATTATTAGAAAACATTATTGGCAATGTCTAGAAAGTTCTGTCTAAGGAGAGGTTTGGTCATCTAATTACGCTAGGTAAGAAGGAGAAATCCTTATTGGAAAGCCCCCTCTTTCTAGAAGGCGCACTGGTTGTCGAGATTCGATTCGTAATATTATTTGTGAATAATTAATTATTGATTTATATGATGAGGAAAATATTAATTTTATGTGGATATAGATGGAGAAAATTTTTAATGTGACAATTGTTGAAAATAAATATTTTATCTTTTTCTGATAAAATAATTTATTTAAATATATTATTTTAATAATATAATAATGGTGATATTTTTACAATGAATGTGGGATATATGAGTATATGAGAAGGAAGAGTATTTTTATGGCATTAAATGATTAACACATATTTTGTGTGTCGGTGTACCGCAATTCTTGACCGAAATTTGATTATAGCTTGTAAAATCTCTCGTTTGTGGATTTCGGTCAATTTCTGTTTGAAATTTGGAAAAACTTTCTTCTGCAAAGTTGTATAAAATGAAATTTCCTATGGAAAGGACATATGATTTGAATTTTTCTGACCAAAAGGCTATTTATTATGAATTATTGAAGTTTCGGTATATCGGGTCTGAATTGATTTTTGGAGTTTAAATGATTTTTGTTAGAAAAACGTTTTTTGCACTTTGGTGGCCCTCACTTGCACATGTTAATGGCTGAATTCAGATCTTCAAAGGTGGGCTTGACAAAAAAATTTAAATATATTAATATTATATTAAATTTTCTGCTTTGGTGTTCTAAGCATTTTCCTATAAATAGGGTGCTTAGGTTAGAATTAAAAATCACACCAGAAACTGAAATCTTTTCTCTCTTTCTCTCTCAATATATTGAGCGTATTCTTGTGAGTATTTTGATACCTTGAGTGTTGCTATACGGTGCAAGTTCCCTTCAGCATTATATCTAGTATTCCCGTCAGGAGTACCGTCTTTTCGAGGTAAGGGATGTTATTTTTTTTAAAATGATATTATTTCTTTCAATATCATTATACCAGAATATTGGTAAGATTTTTCTTGTGAAATTCTGATCTTTTTATGTCAGAGTTACTATTCACGAGTTACTATTCACGAGTTACTATTCATGAGTTACTATTCACAAGTACTATTAACGAAGCATGATAATTTTTCTTGTGAAATTCTTGTCTTTTAGTGTCGGGGGTTACTTATTCACGATATCAAGACTTTATTCACGATATCTCAAGACTATTCATGAATACTAAGACTATTCACGTAAAAAATTAAATTTTTATTTTTTGTCCAAGATATATATTATGGATACCAGCTTTGATTATATCCATGTTTTGATCATTCTTGAATTTTACTTCACTATGATTATTTATGAAGTATTTTTGAACTCGGTTTGGTTAAAGTACGAATCCTTAATATTTGTTCTTTTGTTTCATGGATTTGGTTTTTCGTAAAACATTTTTCATCATCCTCAGCCCTAAATGATGACATGTTGTTGAATATCTTTGGCCTGTAATGCAAAGATGGTTGATTTTATTATGAATATCTTTGGCCCGTAGTGCAAAGATATACAGGTGTTGAGATGAACATGACCGACTAATGAATATCTTTGGCCTGTAGTGCAAAGATGTACAGGTGTTGAGATAAATATGATCGACTAATGAATATCTTTGGCCTGTAGTGCAAAGATGAATATTGATTGATGTTACAGGGATAAAATATTGATGATGGTTTTTTAAATTCATAGATGATAGTAGATTTCATTCTCTACTTAACTCTTCTAATGAATTGTTGTTTCCGCTGCAGTTGTTGATCTAAAACTTGTTGTCGGTTGTATTCTATCAGATTTTTCCCTGTTGAAGACTAACGATAATTTGTTGTACATTATCTTAGTCATAATATTCTTTACTGGGCTAGTTGAGCTCACCCTTTTCCTTTTTGTTCCATTTTTCTTCTCAAGAGGCGAGAATATAGCGGAACTAGTCGGGGTGTGGAGTGATGGTTCAAGATAGTTGTTTTAGTAGTCCTCACTATTCTGTAGAATAGTGTATCAATAATTGTAATGAGGACTTTATTTGGGTATGGATATTGTCTAGAAGACAATATTTGTATTTAAACTCGCAGTATATATGTTGTCGTATTTTGCACGACAAATGTATTAATAAAGTTGTAGTTATTTCTGTACCATGTATTTGGTGACGCAAAATGGGTTGGATGGAATGGACCTATTTTGGGGGCGTCACATGCTACCTCGAATTAATGACCTGTTCGACCAGTTGCAAGGAGCATAATTCTTTTCAAAGATCGATCTTCGTTCTGGATATCATCAGCTGAAGATTAAAACTGAGGATATTCCAAAGGCGCCTTCGTAACTCGAGACGGGCATTATGAATTCTTAGTCATGTCTTTTGGATTGACTAATGCTCCCGCCGCTTTCATGGATATGATGAACCGTGTATTCAAGGAATATTTGGATCAGTTCGTTGTTGTCTTTATTGATGACATCCTCATCTATTCCAAAATTCGTGAAGATCATGAGCACCATTTGAAGCTGATACTTGAAAGACTTCGTGAAAACAAGCTTTATGCCAAGCTGAAGAAATGCGAGTTCTGGCTTGAGGAAGTTGCATTCCTTGGGCACGTAGTGTCGAAACATGGAGTATCTGTTAACCCGGCGAAGATTGAAGCAATACAAAGTTGGGAGCAACCAAGTTCGGTGATCAAAAATCTGTGACTTTCCGGGCTTAAATTGGTTATTATCAGAGATTCATGGAAGGATTTTCTCGAATCGCTACTTCGTTAACTCAGCTGACTCGGAAAGATATAAAATTCACATGGAGCGAGGAATGCGAGAAGAGTTTCCAAGAGCTCAAGAGGAGACTCATTTCAGCACCTGTTCTAGCAATACCATCCGGTTCGGATGGATTTGTTATTCACAAATGATGCTTGAAGCAAAGGGTTAGGATGTGTTCTCATGCAACATGGGAAAGTCATAGCCTATGCCTCGCGACAACTCAAAGAATATGAGAGGAATTATCCTACTCATGATTTGGAGTTGGCAGCAGTCGTATTCACGTTGAAGATATGGAGACACTACTTGTATGGGGAGAAAGTGGAGATTTATACGGACCATAAAAGCCTCAAATATTTCTTCACCCAAAAAGAACTCAACATGCGGCAACGACATTGGCTTGAGTTGTTGAAAGATTACGATCACAATATTCAATATCATCCTGGAAAAGCGAACGTAGTAGTTGACGCATTGAGTAGAAGATCATATGCAAGTACGAGTGCGATATTGTCAACGCAAAGGCCCATTTTGTATGACTTGCAAAGGATGGAGATAGAGTTAACGACTCCAGGGACCCACATGATGATGGTGAATATACGAGTAGAATCGACTTTAATCGATAAAGTTAAAGCTGCTCAAGCTACGGACCTGGGCTGATGCGTATGAAGAAGAAAGTGCAAGAAGGAGCTATTCCAGAAGCAAGAATCGATGAAGAAGGAATACTTCGAGTCAAATCTAGACTTTGCGTTCCTACCGATTCTAACTTGAAGCATAGAATCATGATGGAGGCAATCCATCCTGGAGTACCAAAATGTATCATGATATTCGACATACATTTTGGTGGAACAATATGAAGAGAGAGATCGCGGAGTTTATCTCGAGGTGTTTAATTTGTCAACGTGTAAAGGCGGAGCATCAAGTGCCAAAGGGTCCATTGCAACCACTTGAGATTACAAAATGGAAGTGGGAACACATTACTATGGATTTTGCTACAGGTCTTCCCAAAGTTTCTCAAGGCATAGATGCGATTTGGGTTATTGTTGATAGATTAACCAAGTCTGCTCATTTCTTGCCGATACGTGAGACTTATTCCCTTGAACGTCTTGCTCGTATGTACGTGAATGAGATTATGAGATTGCATGGCATGCCAGTATCCATATTTTCAGATCGTGACCCAAGGTTCACTTCAAGATTTTGGGTTAGCTTGCAGAAAGCTATGGGCACGGATTTATAATTCAGTTCAGAATACCATCCTCAAACGGACGGACAATTAGAGAGGACTATTCAAACCCTTGAAGATCTATTAAGACTCTGTGTTCTAGATTTCAAAGGAATTGGGATAAGTACTTGCCACTGGTGGAATTCTCCTACAACAACAGTTATCAAGCAAGTATAGGCATGGCTCCATTTGAGGTGTTGTATGGACGAAAGTGTCGTTCTCTAGTATGCTGGGACGAGGTGGGAGAAGCAACGTTGTTGGGACCAGAATTGGTACGCATAACTACAGAAAAAATCTAAATGATTCGACAACGTATTCAAGCCTCACAGGATCGACAAAAGAGTTATGCTGATCTTTATCGAAAGGACGTGGAATTTAATATTAGAGATCATGTACTGTTACATGTTGCTCCATGGAAGGGAGTTACAAGATTTGGAAAGAGAGGAAAGCTCAATCCAAGATTTGTTGGTCCATTTGAGATTCTTGACCGAATAGGAAATGTGGCCTACAGACTCGCATTACCTCCAACCATGTCTCGTGTTCATAATGTTTTTCATATATCTATGCTTCGTAAATATGTGAAAGACCCGAACCACATTATTGAGTTAGAACCAGACGAGATAGCCAAAGATTTAACGTACGAGGAGGTACCTGTTAAGATCTTGGATAGGAAAGAGCATGTCCTACGCACCAAGGTTATACCATAAGTTAAGGTTTTGTGGAGGAACCATGCTGTTGAAGAAATGACCTGGGTGTTGGAATGAGAAATTAAAGCGAGGTACCCTCACCTGTTCAAAACACCAGATACGTACGTAAATTTTGAGGACGAAATTTTATAAGGAGGGGAGGTTGTAAGACCCTAACTTATTATAAATAAAATTGAATTTTCTTCTATTCATTATTCGAAATTAATAAGGTGTTAATTTGATATAATGCTCTGGTTATGGGTGAAATGTGCAAATTTTGTAAAATAAGCAAGTGGTTATAAAATATTCATTTCTATCGGGGAATATTCATTTGGTCGTGGAATATTCTTTTTGTCAGGAATCTCCATACGACGGCGCAGTCATTTGTGGGCCCCATAATAGAAAACGGTTGGATGAAGGAAAATGACAAAGTATGAGTTTTTATAATTAACGGCGTAATTATTCACCAATTAACATTGTTGGAATACAAATTGGTTAAAATATAGTAATCTGGCGTGGTTGCACGATAGCACACAAAGATATTATGCAAGATTGTTGAATTATTGATTTGTACGTAAGAAAGGCTTTACTCAATAATTGTTATAGTAGTTCTTATTCTATATTTTATGTTATTGATTCAATAATTCTTTGCGTTGATATTTTATATTATTGTTGTTTCAATAATTGTCATCTTGCATGATATTTTCCATTATCAGATCAATAATTCATATTATTTGAATAATATTATTAGATAGCATTATTGGCAATGTCTAGAAAGTTATGTCAAAGAGAGGTTTGGTCATCTAATTACGCGCCAGTAAGGAGAAATCCTTATTGGAAAGCCCCCTCTTTCCTGGGAACGGCCTGGTTGTCATAATTGTGATTCTGTAATATTATTTGTGAATAATTAATTATTGATTTATATGATAAGAAAATATTTATTTAATGTGGATATAAATGATGAATTTATTTATTTTATGTGGTTATAAATGAAGGAATTAATGCTGAGGTGTTTTATCAGTATTTTGTCGGAAGGGAATTATTAAAAATCGCCTGTTTGTGGATTTCGAATATTTTTTATTTGGAATTTGGAAAAACTCAAAGCTACAAAGTTGCAGAGAATTCGATTTCAGGCAATATAGACATAAAATTCGTATTTTTCTGATAAACGGGCTATTTTCTATGAATTATTGAAGTTTTGAAAAATAAAATGATTTTTATTAATTTATGGGTGGGTCCCACTTTTGTTTTTCAAGCATATGGGCTGCTAGTTTGTTTTTCAAAGAAGGCATGCTAGACTTGTTCAAAGCATGCGTAGAAAAGTTGTTAATTAAATAATATTATTTTATTATTTAGTCTCCTATGGTGTTCTAGCATTTTCCTATAAATAGACGCTTAGGTTAGAATTGAAAATCACACCAGAAACAAGTTTTCTTTCTCTCTAGATTCTCGAACGTATTTTTGTGAGTATTTTGATACTTTGAGAGTTGCTGTTCGGTACAAGTTTCATTCGGCTTTCTATCCGATATTCCGATCAGAAGTACCGTTATTTTGAGGTAAGGGATGCTATTTTCTTCTTAAATGATATTATTTTCTTCAATATCATTATGCTGAAATGTTAGTTTGAACATTTTAATCAAATTTGGAACTTTTTGTGTCGAGGTTACTATTCACATATACAGTACTATTCACGTATACGGCACTATTCACGAATATAACACTATTCACCGAAAAATGAAAATTTTTCTTTTTGTCCAAGATGTCTATTATGGTTACTATCTTTGATTGTATCCATGTTTTGATCTTTATTTTTGAATTCTACTTCACATTTGGTTATTATGAAATATTATTGGTCTTGGATAAACTGTTATACGAATCCTCAGTATTTGTCCTTCTGTCTCACTTGATTTGTTTTCTTTAAAATATTTTTCATCATCCTCAGTCCTAAATGATTATATTATTGAATATCTTTGGCCTGTAATGCAAAGATGAATGATTAACTGATGAATATCTTTGGCTTGTAGTGCAAAGATGAACAGGTGTTGAGATGAACATACCACCATTTGGTGATAATGAATGAATATCTTTGGCACAGAATATGCAAAGAAGAATATTTGATTAAAGATGTATATTGATTGTTGTTACAGGGATAAAATATTAATGATGGACTTTTAAATCTTAGAAGATAGTAGAACTCATTCTCTACGTGACTCTTCTAATGGATTGATGTTTCCGCTGCATTTGTTAATCTAAAACTTGTTGTCTATTATATTCTATCAGATTTTTCCCTGTTGAAGACTAATGATAATTTGTTGTATATTATCTTAGTCATAATGTTCTTTACTGGGCTAGTTGAGCTCACCCTTTTCCTGTTTGTTCCATTTTTTCTTCTCAGGAGGTGAGAATATAGCAGGATCGAGTCGGGGTATGGAGTGATGGTTCTAGAAAGATGTTTTAGTTGTCCTCACTATTTCTGTAAAATAGTGTATGAATAATTGTAATGAGGACTTATTTGGGTGTGGATATTGTCTAGAAGACAATATTTGTATTTAAACTCACAGTATGTGTCGTCGTATTTTGCATGACAATTGTATTATTAAAGTTATAGTTTGCTTTCTGTACTATGTATTTGGCGACTCAGAATGGGTGTTGTATTCCTATTTTGGGGACGTCACAAATTGTGTTTAATTGGAATTTTATAGTTTATAGAGTAAGAACATATGAATATGACTTAAAAGTACAAAAATTCATGCTTCAATTGCATATTAATCGGTAAATTGATGAATGATTATGTTTATACATGTATAAAAGAAAAGAACGAAACTTGTATGGACTGATTTGGTGATATAACAAATCGGTAATTCGTGATTTTATGAAATTTGACGAAACTTTGAAAAATAGCAAGAACATGAAAATTATGGCTTTAAATCTCGTTGTTTATGTGACTTAAGTTGTTAAAAGCATGCTAAGAGTGTTATAGAATGTTTCTGTTAAGTTTATAGTGTAAGACCCCAACTTTTTATGAATAAAGATTTAATTTTCTCTAAATATTATTTTGAATAATAAGGTGTGATTTGATATAATGTTATAGTTATTGGTGATATGTTCAAATTTTGCAAGTAAGCAAGTTGTCATAAAATATTCTTTTTGTCGGGGAATATTCGTACGACGGCACAATCATTGGTGGACCCCATAACGGAATGACTGTCAGATATAGAAAGCGACATAAATAACTTTTATATAAAAATAACGGCATGACTTTTACCGTTAAACTATTGAAATACCTGGTAATAAGAGTATATTAATACGCATGGTTGCGCAGTAGCACACGGTATTGTACAGTATCTCTGATTATTGATGCTTACGTAGGAAGTCACTCAGTTTTACCCAATTATTGCAATAGTAGTTGCTGCTTAGTATCTCATATTATTGATTCAAATATTTTCACAGTATCATCTGCATAATATTTTATATTATTAAATCAATAATTGAGACGACACAGTTATTCATATTATTATTTGTATTATTAACAATGTCTAGAAAGTTCTGTCGAAGAAAGGGGTTAGGTTATTTAATTGCGCGCCAATAAGGAGAAGTCCTTATCGGAAAGCTCCCTCTTTCCTGGGAATGATCTGGTTGTCAATATTGTGAGTTATAATATTAATGATGAATAATTGTTGAAAGATTAAAAATGTGTTTATTGAAGATAAGTGATTTGTGATAAATATTTATTCATTTTTTTGATATAAATAGAGGGGTTGTCATGAAGTATTTATTGTAAGTTTGGCTTATTACATGGAGCCCCACTTACTCATTTTTTAAAACTATCGGTATAAAGTTATCTCAGTTTTGTTTTATTATTATTATAATAGTAATAAAATAGAATTTTTTTTATATAAAACATAATACTTTTTATATTATATATAAAGTTATTTGTTTTATTAGATTATAATTAGAATATATTATATTTTATATAAAGTTTTTGTTTTAATAGAATATTTTATTACATAATGATGAATAATAAAAATCAGAAAATTACGCGAATTTGCCGAATTCTTCGCCTGTGATTTTTTTCTGTGCATCCGTGATTTTCTTAAGTTCCTGCCATTCTCCTATAAATAGGATGCTTAGTTAAGAAATGAAAATCACACCAGAATCAAAGAATTCTTCTTCTATAATATTGTGCGTATTTCTTTTGAGTATAAGGAAACTTTTAGTGTAGCAAATAGTGCAAGTTTTCCTCAAGAATATCTCTTATATACCAGTCAGATTTACTCTCCTACTAAGGTAAGGGATATTATTTTCGTTCAATATTCATAAGAAATATTATTTTCTTCCATACTCTATAGTATGTAAGTAATATTATTTCGTTTCATATTCCTAAATATACACTTACTTTGATAAGTATTGCTTCTATAATCCCTGAAATTAGTATAATATCCTTGAGTTTTGCACTTCATCTAGTATCGTTTCATTGGAATATTGGTCTGAACGTTCTTATTAAATTTTAATATTTTCATTCGGGGTATTATTCATGACAAAAATTTGTTTCTTTTTTGTCCAAATTATTTTTGATATATGAATATCATTCTTGAATTTTACTCCACAATTAACTATCATGTTGACAATTTGGACATTCTTGAACTCAAGATAAATTGAATTATAAATCCCTAATATTTATCATTGATTTCACTTGATTGATTCTTTATATCATTGTCATCATCCTCATGTTTATATTGTGGTGATTGTTGAATAAAGCATTGTATTGAATGATTTTATTCGTTGAGGACTAAGGATATTTATTCTACATTATATATGATTTGATATGATATATATGAATGAATATATGCGTGAATAAGTATGATATTGCATTACATAGAAAAATATATATGAATGAATATCAAGTATGCTTACATTAGATAGAAAATCCTTTGATAGATAATAAAAACATATGTACAAGGACTTAGAATGAATTGATCAAATATGTTAGGTTGATCCTACATAAGCAAAACAGCTTTGTAAAGTCCTTAAAAAGAAATGATGTACAAGGATTATAAATATAGAAAGATCAACCATGTTAGGTTGATCTTATGATGTAATAGATAGGCTTATCTGATCATCGAGCACTGCACCAAAAATCGTAGTCTGCCAGAAGAGTCAAGGAAAACTCGAGAGCTATCAAAGTAGAATCGTAGTCTGCAAGATAGTAGATCTCGGAGTCCGTAGACTGCCAGGAGAGACAAGGAAGGATAGTAGTGTGTCGAGTAGAGCTTCCTCGGAGTCGTAATCTGCTGAGGAAGTCATGTTCAGAATCGTAAAGACAGCCTGCCTACGAGCCGACCGAGCATCTGCCAAAACAAAGTCAAGAATCGTAGAATACACTCAGAGTCATAAAGTCTACTGATGTCGAAGCCAAGAATCATGGACTACACTCAAAGTCGTAGAATCTACTGATCGCATCAGAGGCAGAGATCGTAGTCGTGCAAGATCAGATGAAGACAATAAGCACAATGACAGAAATCATAGAGTATCAAGATCTGATCTCAGAGTCGTAGTGTCTCTGGTGAAGGTAGAAGTGAATCGTAGAGTGTAGAAACGAGACTTCAACAGATGTGCTCCTGGCGCCAAGGAAGAATC
Organism: Panax quinquefolius; assembly: GCA_020205615.1. NCBI lineage: Eukaryota > Viridiplantae > Streptophyta > Magnoliopsida > Apiales > Araliaceae > Panax > Panax quinquefolius. Next base: position 35,090,987 of record CM035157.1, on the reverse strand, counting down.
GTGAGAGAAAATACGATTCTCAACAAATGAGCACTCCTAGAATATCAAAGGAATGAAGCCTACGGTTTATCTTGCAAAAATACATCCCACAGAAAGGAAACGAGAGAGAGCACTCAGCGAATGGCATGCAAGCTAACGGAAGATCTAAGCATCAACCCAATCGACATCCAGTTGAGTTGTGAAGCTATTCGAGATGAAGTCTTCCACAAGATGATCATAAGAAGACTTGATGGTGACTAAGGAAAGTCGACAAGGCGATAAGTTGTCGTCAGTGGTAAGATGACAACGATCTTGGAAGTAACCGGGATCGTAGTGTTTACCAAACAAAGAAAAAGAAGCGATGGAGTGTACATAGAGATCTTGGTCGACTTTTGAAGAACAAGGCTAAAGTGATTAAGCATTGGGTCAGTCCATTGATGATAAGTGAACGGGAGATCATAAGGAGAAAGCAAGTTGGACACGCCACAAATCTGAAGTGTCTTGCTATTCAGAAGGGGCCAGAGCGAAGAGTCAAGCCATCAGTATCTAAGAGCAGTAGAGGCAAACAAGAAGTGTTGAAGCACTGCACAATAGAAGGAATTGGTGTTCTACACTGAAGATCAAATGAACACTCTTCAAAGATCATAGTGTTGACTCTATATGTCAATGAGCAACAGTCAACAAGACACTACGATCAGGTTTAAGAAAGCATGCATAAGAATCGTAGAGTTCAGTCATCCGAAGATTGAAGCATTGGCAACGATTCAATCTGAAGGTTGGTATTCGGATAAGAGCTTATTAAGAGCATCGATGCAAAAGGACAACCTCTGATCGAGAAATCAAAAGGGGGAAATAAAGTCGTCCACCTGCCCGAGACATCAAAGTGATATCTCTGATGGGGTAGGTGAAATAGTAGACTGTAGTGTCAGAAAGTCAGACAAGGGGATGTCATATCACATCTGCAGTCTGCACCAAACAACTCGAGATCTGCGAAGCATTTCAAAGAACTTCCAACGGCTACTTTCCAACGGGAAGATTGGGAAGGAGTATAAATTAGCTAGAGCTTCAAAGATCAAAGGTTGTTGGAGTTGCTAAGTTTGGAGAAATGGTGGACTGATCTAACCAATGAAAAATAGTGAGTGACCAATGAAGGTCCGAAGGCTCACTCTACGATCCACCAAGAACACTTAGAAACAGACAAAGAAAGAAGTAGAAGTGAGAGTTCTACAATGTAGAAGTGAGAATTCTACTATAAAAAGAGTGTTCTGAACTGCCGAGAGAAAGAAGAGCATCAATGTCATCTTGATGTCCATCATGGGAAGACTCTAAGTACCAGAGAGAAGAGCCTACAGTCATCTTAGCAAGTCCATCATGAGAAGGCATCAAGTATCAAGAAAGAAGATCACCAACGCCATCATGGTGTTAAGCATGAGAAAGTTTCTAAGTACCTAGCAGAAGAGCTTACAGTCATCTTAGAAACCCATCGTATGTGACCATCAAGTATCAAGAAGAATGATCTTTAAAGCGGTTCATCGAGGATTTTCGAAGTGGTTGAGTGGCGAAGAAAGTTGAGCATCATCTGACACTCAACTGCACTTCAAGGATGATCACGCCAAGTTGCTAAGCATGAAGATTTTGAGCTTAAAGACATCTTAGCGACTCGGCACCAACAACAACAACAAACAAACAACTCAACAACAAAAGCCGGGGCTTGAGGGTCCTTGTGGGAGGACTAAATGAAGTTCAAGCTGCTTTGGGTTTGAAGAGTTCTAGGGAACTAGAGAAGTTCAAAGGTCTTGGCCTTGAAGAGTTCTTAGTGAACTGAAGTTCCAAAATTTGTTGGCCTTGAAGGAATCTTAGTGATTCGAGGTGTTGCCCTTTCTTGGTGGAAATCTGCTAGTTGAAAGCGAGAAGAGTGGATTAGGAGCTTGAGTCTACGAACCACTTAAAACCCCTTGTGTCTTTTACTTTATGTCATTTACATTATGTACATTACTGCTCTAAGCTATATGTATGTTTTAACTTGCTTACTACTGAACTAACTCTACGAACAATGTATGTATGATTATGAATATATCAATGAAGGGATCTTTTACTTATTCATTTGTGCTTGAAAAGATTCTTATGTTTGTCGTATGTTAAATCATTAGCAATACAAAATAAAACGAGAAAAGTATTTGAAATTAAAAAGGATCTATTCACCCCCCTTCTAGATCTATATGTGCCTCATTGGGAACTAACAATTGGTATCGAGAGAAGGTTCTCATGCTATATATTCAAAAGCTAATCGCTTTGAGTGCGATCCTGAGGCACAAACATTGTTCTAAACTTGGTTTAGTAGTAAGTCACTTGTTATATCTTGAGATGAGCTCACACGTTGGAAATATTGTATGCAGGTAAATGTGTATATATACTGAAGACTTTCAGATTGGTCCATATTCTCTTGATTGCCATATCAACAAAGACCAATCCTTGCATGATCGATCTTGTAGTCGAAGACCGAGGCTAGAAAGCTCAAGAGACATCAGAGAAAAAGAGTCAAACATCCACCTGACTGAAAAGATGAAAAGGCCATACATGCTTAAGAAATGATTATCAAAGAAGAAGAAGAACTTCTCGAACATGTATCGCCAACCAAAATTTGGATGTAAACCTTGTGAAATCAAGGATGTCAAAGAACTACAGATGCTGAGATTTTCTTAGCTTGCATCTTCAAGACCACGACTGATTGATTGAAGGTCAACTAGAGCAACAAGTTATCGAAGCAAATGAGAAACTATGCACATCAATGCCTAACCTCGGTATATCTAAGATAAATAATTTGTTAAAAGCTGCGGTAGAAAGGTACGGTTCCTCACTAATATAATTGTGTACATCATGTATTGCACCTCCTTATGAACTATAACAATATTCTTTCGAGGAATCATAATCTACCTAAAAAGGTGAAGAGAGAGAGAAAGTACTTTGAGGGTGGAAACTCAAATGCTTACAAACTTTCTCTCCATCCAAGTTTTAGGTTGAAGATGACATCTTGAAAGAAATGAAATGGGTCATAAGAATATCAAAGGTTAAATTAATCTAATGTGGAGTAATCTTTGCTGATGGGTTAGTATGTATGTACAAACCCATGTTCTAAGTGTTTGATAACACAACTAGTATGATCAGTTCTACAAGAGTATCTTGAAGATTCATATAAACTGATCACCTCCATGAATTAACCAGATACAAATAAATCGTAGAGTTAATTCTCACTCTATGAACATTTAAACCCTGTGAACATAACTAAGCTAATGATGAAACCATCAAAGAAAAAGAGTGTTTTTATTAAAATGGCAAATCTTACACACACTCACCATCATGCATCTCAAAATGTATTATCTAAATTTGTTATATGCATGAATATGACTGTTGGTGATCAATATGATGATTATCCAAATATATGAGGAGCAGGGGTTTAGAAAACTAACCTAGCGAGGACCCATTTAACCATGGGTACCAAAAATAGAAATTTATAACTGCGGTACTTGGTCTATCTGGCCACACTAAGGAATCTTTGAAGCGAGAAGACTTGATCGAGAAGATTCAACCGGCGAGAAGGCTTAAAGACATATTGAAATGATTACGATAAAATTTCTATATGTAAAAGCTTTGACCTTGAAGACTTCTTTGAGCTAATCTGAATGAAGCTCACATGGTTCTTGATCCTTATATGGAAGCGGGCCATTCGACCAAAGAGATAAAAAAGGTCTTATATGCTCAATCATGAAAAGCATATTATATGAGAAGAATCCTCAAGGAAGCTCACATCGGAGGATCATCGAGCATCAAACATGAGGAACTCATTATGGGAGCGAGAACTCCACAAGCACAAAAGTGACAAAGAAGACTACGTTCGTAGTCTTTGTCAAATGATCGTAGAATGATCGATCCACGAAGATATCCATGTCTACGATGTAAACAGATTTGATTGTCAATGGTGATTCGATCGAGAAGGAGATATATGAGGATGCCTCTAATACACATGAAGAAAAAGAAATCACACCTCTCGAAAAAGAGAAATATCAACCATGGGGAAGCGGTGATGCATTAAGGAACAACAAGACCTTTGAGATATACTATGAAAAAATGTACCATTCTGAGTCCCAAAAACTTTGTGGTGATGAACCAAATGAAGATCCATAGTTAGTAGGAACGTTTCAAAATGTAATACTGATAACCTATCAGCCACCCAACTCAAAATCGTGGAGTGCCTACGATCAAACACCTGATTGTAGTGTAAGAGCGGGAGGACACCACGATTATAGCAAAGCAATTGTCTAAAGTAGATAGAGGACCTCCCCAGCAGAAAAGGTTAAATGAGATATCAGTGTAAATCACCTCTAAAGTAGTTCATCTGAAAAGCGCCTCAGGGATAAACCTTACCCTTAGCTCACTCTAAGAGGTTGGCCCTTCCTGAGCTACCTTAACCCAGAAGGATTGCTTAGTCAAGTTCATCTCAAGGACCAAGATAGTCAACGATCATAGAGTAGAATTTGAAGAGAACTCAACGATCGTGGTGCAATCTCAACGATCGTAGAAGTAGACTCGACGATCGCGATCTACTAGAAAACACACTAGCTCATGAGTGAGCTCGGAAGAACCAAACAATTGCTCAACCATTGAGTATGAGGAAATAAGGTCTAATGTTGATTGGAAAGATGTCTGCTTTCAAGAAAAGTGCCCAAGCCTTCATAAAAGTACGATAGTGGTTGAGGTATGCAGTTTTCAAGATAAGGACTAGTGTCAAAACCAACCCTTGCAACATCTCTCTCGAAAAAGATCGTTGAGTCGACAAAGGAAAAGCGTAGAGTCATTAGCTACCTCACCAAGATACTCTACGAACCAAAAAAAGGTCAACGGTCGATCCACGTCGATAATGCTTATTCTCTTAAAAGGAATATAAAAGCTGAAAAGTTTATGGGGAGTTCTGACTCATTCTTTGGGCATCGTGCAACCAATGGCTAGTTGACACATCACAGTGTTTATGAGAGTAGAAAGAAGCGCCATAAAGACAAATTCAAAATCTGCAAACAGTTATCAGAAACTATCGAACCTCTCTCCCTCCTATTTTTAAACCCTAGAATCCTCTTCGAAGCCAAAATCAGTTAAACCCCCAAAGCCTTGATCACAATCAGCTATCTCTAATAAATCTTTCTGAATCAAATACCCATATTCCTTGAACTATTCAAATGGAAGATTGGCGAGTAATCAATGGCATTCAGCTCGGAACCAAGTCGTTTGAGAAATCCGAAAAGAAGTTCAGAGACATTCTTGAACTTGTGAAGAAAGCTGGATTTTCAGAATGTCTTGAGGCAAGCATTCGAGTATATACTAAACTGGTTAAGGAGTTCTACTCAAATGCATCCATAAATGCCAGAACCCTTTCTACCAAGGATAAAGATCGGTCTCAAAATTTGAAATCATCGATATCAATCAATGCTTAGGTTTTTCCGACCTAGGGGTGAAAAACCTTGATGAGATCGACATTGAGCAAGCAAAAGGAGATTATGGGGTACCAAAGAAACCCTAGTCGAAGGACATGAAGAAAAAGGAGTTTCTGAAGAATTGAGTTCTTCTTTGAGATAGTGGGAAAATGTATACTATGCAAGAATACTACACATGACACTGTGCTTGATCAGCAGTTGAAGATTATGTCTGCAATAGTTTTGAAGAAGCGAATCAACTTTGGAGCTATCTTGTTCGATCGGATCTCAAATGGATAGAAAAATTTGAGATAAAGAAGTCTCTTGATAGACCCACGACTAAGGTCTTTCATGGAAGATTCTTTGAGTATTGTGATGATGAAGAAAATTTGGGAGGCAAAATCAAGGATGATGAAGGAGAGCCTCTAAATGTTCATAAAGTAATGTCTCCACAGTTGTTCGTGAAGCTGGAAGAAGAACCCAAAGGAAAAAGCAAGAAACTAACAACAAGCGGGAGCGAAGCAAGAGGTCTCTGTAAAGAAGAGGAAGGCGAAAAGAGGTGGAAAGTTCGAGTGCGGTGACTCTGCACCGAGAGTGACCACACCGATGGAAGAGATCCGAGGGTGTGAAGAAAAGCGAGGCTCCACCAAGAAGTCTCTCCAGAAGACAAAAGATGAAGGTGAAAAGGTCTTAATCGCACTAGAGACCACAAAGAGAAGAAAAATGCAGCGCTTGAGGGCCATCAATGAAGAAAGCTAAGGTGGTAAACCAATGAGCATTGATTTCCCAAGAAAGTACATCGACGAAGAAAAGGGCGTAGAAGTCAAGAAGAGAGAGGGGGGCTGATGGTCTCAAGATGAGTCCCCAAAAAACAAATCCAACGATGAAGGTGAAAAGTTGGATTCATGAAAGAAAATGTAAACTCTGATGATGAAAAAGAATATACAAGCCCATGGCTAACTCTCGAGCATTCACTCTCGATGATGAAGAAAAGCTACAAGATGACCCAATTGCATCTCCAAATGCAAATGCTCAAACAAGCCCGGATGATGGGTCAAATGATGTTGATCGAGGAAGAAGAAGGACCTACCCTGCCAATCTTTGAACGACAAGGAAGGTTGCTCGATGATTCAAAGGCCTCGAGAGTCGAAGAGAAGAAGAATCGACTCTCCCATATTTGAACCCCAAGGAGAAGAAAGAGCTACGGACTACTAGCTAAATTTGCCTCAAGAAGAAAAGTGATCACTCTACTGCGATCATTGAAGTAAGTGATGATGAATCTGAATCAAAGGAAGAAAAGTCTTGAAGAAGATGGGACTAATAAAGAAGAAGATGAATCAAGGAAGATTTTCTTTGAAGAAGGTTACGAAAATGAAATTCAATGAAGAAGGAGAAATTGATGAATCGATCGAGAATTTTAGGGCTCGAGGAAAGAGAAGAAATAGAGAAAGATTCTGATTCTATACATCAGGAATCAGAGGAACTAGAATACTACCATGTTCTCTCTCTAGCTAGGATTAACAGGAGAATAGTGGTGGAAGTCTCGAATGAAACCACACGAAGTACCTCCGGAAAGATGGTTTTTTCAATGGATGCCTTGGTTAAAGGCACATCTTGAAAAAGGATGAAAGTTACTCAATTTGGTGCTTCTCTCAGTTTTCAAGCCTGGAACTGGTGTCTCAGAACTTCCCCAGGGTGAAGAAGTTTGCAACAATGATGATCAAAGACTAGCCCCATTACAAAGTCTACAGACATGCTGACAATAATTATATTCCTTATGATCGTAGAGTGGACTCTGAAGGCAGAAGGATTATGGTCAAGAAGATGATCGTAGAGTCTATTCACTCTACCACTGATGGTGTTCAAGTCCAAAATGAGGAGCCTCTGTCTGCCCAAGCACAGCTACGTGACATTTCTTCATCCTCCAATAACGATTGGTATTCAATGATTTTTCAAATTCTCACTACTTTTGAAAATCTGTCAAAGGATAAAAATCGTAGAGTCTAATCTGGTGTTCAACAAGCGGCTGCCCAACCAAATAACCAAATTCCTATGGAGTAGGAACTATTGAAGAATTATGATGAGCTAGTTGAGAAGATATCTCAAATTAATGAAGAGTCAAAGATGGTGTTGACAACAGAAAGAGATAATTCAGTTTAGAACAGACCTCAATATACAATGGCTGATGTATCTCTCAAAATCAAAGAGAGATATCACATCTATCTGAAGGCCATACATGATCAGAAGGCAGAAGCTCTACGAGCACAGAAGGAAAATGAAGAACAACTCTAAGTCATCTCTGACAAGATTGACAACATGAATCAGTCTTTCTCTATGCAACTTGAGTTAAGTCAACAAGAACTCAAGATTGAAGTTGGTAACTCATCTTATCTGATGGAGCAACTTATGTCCAACATGGAACAGCTCTCTCAAGTGATTAATGACAAAAAGGGGGAGAAAAAGAGGCATAGAAAGAGGCCTGACAATAAGAGGCATTCAAGAAAGGATAAAGGAGAGCGAAAGAAGGAAAGAGAAGAAGAAGAAAGAAGAAGAAAGAAGAAGAAGAAGCTGGGTCATCATCGAGGGGAGCCAAAGGATGATGAGCTGTGTTCACAAAGGTGAGAGGGAGGAGGAAGAAGAAGAAGAAGAAGCATACATCCGAGGGGGGGAGAAGAAAAAAGAAATGAAGTCAACATCCCGGGGGAGAAGGAAAGCAAAGAAGATCAAACAGATGAATAGGTGATCAATGCAGACATCCTGAAACATACATGGAGCAAAAAGAGGTACATCTTTAACTAGTTAGGTATGTTCTAGATCTAGGATATAAAATGTCATAGTGTATTAAATTTCACATCATTATAAATGACATTCATGATTATCATTTTAGAAATACAATTTGCTCATTGTATATAAGATTCATTCATAACATGCATATGCACTTATTATTTTTGTCATAATCAAATATGGGGAGATTATGGGGAATAAGCATGTGAATGATATTCCTATTTATATATATGATTTGATTATATATATATATATGAATGAATATGCAAGTATGCTTGCATTAAGAAAAAGTTATAAAGTCCTTTGATAGATAATAGAAACATATGTACAAGGACTTAGAATGAATTGATCAAATATGTTAGGTTGATCCTACATAAGCAAAACAACTTTGTAAAGTCCTTAAAAAGAAATGATGTACAAGGACTATAAATATAGAAAGATCAAGCATGTTAGGTTGATCTTATGATGTAATAGATAGGCTTGTCTGATCGTCGAAGAATCGCACTGAGAAATCGTAGATCGCCGGGAGAGTCAAGGAAAACTCGAGAGCTATCAAAGTAGAATCGTAGTCTGCAAGATAGTAGATCTCGGAGTCCGTAGATTTCCAGGAGAGACGAGGAAGGATCATAGTGTGTCGAGTAGAGCTTCCTCAAAGTCGTAGTCTCTTTGAGGAAGTCGTGTTGAGAATCGTGAGAGACACGCCACTGGTAGCCAAGAGCATCTGCATGAAGCAAAGCCAAGAATCGTAGACTACACTCGAAGTCGTAAAGTCTACTGATGTCGAAGCCGAGGAAAGAATGGTAGACTACACTCAGAGTCGTAGAATCTACTGATCGCATCAGAGGCAGAGATCGTAGTCGTGCAAGATCAGATGAAGACAATAAGTACAACGTTAAAAATCGTAGAGTGTCAAGATCTGATCTCGGAGTCGTAGTGTCTGCACAACCGAAGCTGAATCGTAGAGTGTAGAACTGAGACTTCAACAGATGTGTTCACAACGCCAAGGCAGAATCGTAGAGCAAATATGATTCTCAACAAATGAGCACTCCCAGAATATCCAAAGGAATGAAGCCTCTTATTGAAACTGCAAAAATACATCCCACCTGAAGGAAACCAGAGAGCACTCAACGAATGGCATGCAAGCTAACAGAAGATCTAAGCATCAACCCAATCAGCATCCAGATTGAGTTGTGAAGCCATTCGAGATGAAGTATTCCACAAGATTATCATAAAAAGAATTCAGTAGCAGACTAAGGAAAGTTAGCAGGTACAGTAGCTGTCAAGTGGTAAGATGACAACGATCTTGGAAGTAACCAAGATCATAGTGTTTTCCAAACAAAGAAAGAACCGATGGAGTGTACACGAGATCTTGGTCGCCGACACGAAGAACAAGGCTAAAGTGATTAAGCATTGGGTCGATCCATTGATGATAAGTGAGCGGGAGATCACAAGGAGAAAGCGAAATTTGGACACGCCATAAATCTGAAGTGTCTTCTTTATTCGGAAGGGCGAGAAAAGAGTCAAAAGCCATCGGTATCACGTCGAGAGCGATCGAGAAAACAAGAAGTGTTGAAGAACTGCACAATAGAAGGAAGATGTGTTCTACACTGAAGATCAAATGAACACTCCTCAAAGTCGTAGTGTTGACTCTACATGTCAATGAGCAACAGTTAACAAGACACTACGATCAGGTTTAAGAAAGCATGCATCAGAGTCGTAGAGTTCGATAATTCGAAGATTGAAGCATTGGCAATGATTTAATCTGAAGGTTGGTATTCGGACAAGAGCTTATTGAGAGCATCGATGCAAAAAGACAACCTCTGATCGAGAAATCAGAAGGGTGAAATAAAGTCGTCGACCTGCCAGAGACATCAAAGTGACATCTCTAATGGGGTAGGTGAAATAGTAGACTGCAGTGTCAGAAAGTCAGAAAAGGGGATGTCATGTCACATCTGCAGTCTGCACAAAAAAACTCGAGATCTGTGAAGCATTTTAAAGAACTTCCAATGGCTACTTTCCAATGGGAAGATTGGGAAGGAGTATAAATCAGCTAAAGCATCAAAGATCAAAGGTTCCTGGAGTTGCTGAGTTTGGAGAAATGGTTGACTGATCTAACCAACAAAAAATAGTGAGTGACAAATGAAGGTTCGAAGGCTCACTCTACGATCCACCAAGAACACTTAGAAACAGACAAAGAAAGAAGTAGAAGTGAGAGTTCTACAATATAGAAGTGAGAGTTCTACTACTGAATACGAACTGCGCAAAGAGAGAGAAAGAAGAGATGTCCATCGTGGAAGACTCTAAGTACCATAGAGAAGAGCCTACAGTCATCTTAGCAAGTCCTTCATGAGAAGGCATCAAGTATTAAGAAAAAAGATCACCAACACCATCATGGTGTCAAGCATGAGAAAGTTTCTAAGTACCTAGCAGAAGAGCTTACAAACATCTTAGAAACTCATCATGTGCAGCCATCAAGTATCAAGAAGAATGATCTTCAAGACAGTTCATCAAGGGATTATCAGAAGTGGTTGAGAATGGCGAAGAAAGTTTGAGCATCATGCAACAACACTCAACTGCACTTCAAGGATGATCAAGCCAAGCTGCTAAGTAAAGAAGATGTTCAGAGCTTAAAGACATCTTAGCAGCTCAGCGCCAACAACAACAACAAACAAACAACTCAACAACAAGAAGACAAGGCCTGAGGGGTCCTTTTCTGGAAGGACTAAATGAAGTTCCAAGGCTGCTGGGTTTGAAGAGTTCCTAGGGAACTAGAGAAGTTCCAAGGCTGCTGGCCTTGAAGAGTTCTTAGTGAGCTGAAGTTCCAAGGTCTTTGGCCTTGAAGGAATCTTAGTGATTTGAGTGTTGCCCTTTCCTTAGTGGAAATCCTGCTAGTTGAAAGCAGAAGAGTGGATTAGGAGCTTGAGTCTCTGAACCACTTAAAATCCCTTGTGTCTTTTAATTTATGTCATTTACATTATGTACTTAACTGCTATAACTGCTATGTATGCTTTAACTGCTTACTACTGAACTAACTCTACGAACAATATATGTATGGTTATTGAATATATCAATGAAGGGGATCTTTTACTTATTCCGTTATGCTTGAAAAGATTCTTATGCTTGTCATATGCTAAATCACTAGCAATACAAAATAAACGAGAAAAGTATTTGAGATTAAAAAGGATCTATTCAACCCCCCTTCTAGATCTATATTATGCCTACTGAGGAACTGATAATAATTGTAATGAGGGCTTAATTTGAGTTTTGATATTGTCTACGAGTTAATATTCATATTAAAACTTACAGCTTACGTTTTGTCATATTTTACACGACAGTTAATAATTGTATAAATGAAGTTTGTATTTGAATTCTGTACCATGTATTTGGCGACTCAGAATGGGTTGTATGGACCTATTTTAGGGGCGTCACATATAGTTTATGGGTGAAATAAATTGTGTTGTTTGTGTGAAATTTTGGCCTAAATTAGCCCTGTTATGTGTTCTTCGCAAACTACAGAAATAGAAACTTCTAAGCGGTACCGCTTAGCGATCTTGTTTTAAGATCTTGTCACGCGGTCCCTAGTATAAATGGTATGTATTTGATCGCCATAATTATAGTTTATTTATTTAGCGGCAGCTGAATAGTCGTCAGCCATGACACCAAATCCCGATTCATTCTGAAGTACATAAAGATCTAAGGTTAGAAGAATTTCCCAAAAAGTTTTATTTAATTGTTCAAGTCCAGAAAATGTGATTTAAACCCAATCTGTCAGGAATATGAATGTGAATGATATTCCTATTTATATATGATTTGATTATGATATATATATATATATATAAATATATATATATGAATGAATATGCAAGTATGCTTGCATTAAGAAAAGCTGTAAAGTCCCTTGATAGATAATAGAAACATATGTACAATGACTTAGAATGAATTGATCAAATGTGTTAGGTTGATCCTACATAAGTAAAACAGCTTTGTAAAGTCCTTCAAAAGAAATGATGTATAAGGACAATAAATATAGAAAGATCAAGCATGTTAGGTTGATCTTATGATGTAACAGATAGGCTTGTCTGATCGTCGAGCACTGCACCAAAAATCGTAGTCTGCTAGGAGTGTCAAGGATAACTTGAGAGCTATCAAGGCAGAATCATAGTCTGCAAGATAGTAGATCTCAGAGTTCGTAGACTACCTGGAGAGACGAGGAAGGATCATAGTGTGTTGAGTAGCACTTCCTCGAAGACGTAGTCTACTGAGGAAGTCATGTTCTGAATCGTAGAGACAACCTGCCTACGAGTTGACCGAGCATCTGCCAAAGCCAAGTCAAGAATCGTAGACTACACTCGGAGTCGTAGAGTCTACCAATGTCAAAGCTAAGTCAAAGAATCGTAGACTACACTCAGAGTCGTGGAGCCTACTAATCGCATCAAAGGCAGATATCGTAGTCGAGCAAGATCAGATGAAGACAACAAGCACAACGACAAAAATCGTAATGTCAAGATCTGATCTCGAAGTCGTAGTGTCTGTACAATCAAAGCTGAATCGTAGAGTGCAGAGCTAAGATCTCAACAGATGTGCTCACAAAGCCTAGGGAGAATCGTAGAGCAAAAATGATTCTCAACATTTGAGCACTCCCAGAATATCCAAAGGAATGAAGCATCTGATTGGTAATGATACATCTCACCAAGAAAATCAGAGGGCACTCAACGAATGGCATACAAGCTAACAGAAGATCTAAGCACCAACCCAATCAGCATCAAGATTGAGTTATGAAGCCATTCGAGATGAAGTCTTCCACAAGGAGATCAGAAAAAGACTTATGTAACTAACTAAGGAAAGTCAACAAGTGCAGTAGCTATCAAACAGACAGAAGACAACGATCTTGGAAGTAACCAGGATCTTAGTGTTTACCAAATAAAGAAAGAACTGATGGAGTGTACACAGAGATACTGGCCAGCTTCTGAACAACAAGGCTAAAGTGATTAAGCATTGGGTCAGTCCATTGATGATAAGTGAACAGGAGATCACAAGGAGAAAGCGAGCTGGACACGCAACAAATCTGAAGTGTCTTGTTATTCAGAAGGGGCTAGAGCAAGGAGTCAAACCATCAGTATCTGAGAACAGTCAAGGCAAATAGAAGTAATAAAGCACTACACAAGAAAAGGAAGAAGTGTTCCACATTGAAGATCTAATGAACACTCTTCAAGATCGCAGTATTGATTCTACAAGTTAAGAAGCAACAATCAACAAGACACTATGATCTGGTCTAGGGAGCTATGCATCAAAATCGTCGAGCTCGAGCAACTGAGGATTGAGGCATTGGCAACGGCTCAATATGAAGATTGATATTCGAGTAAAGCTTATTGAGAGCATTGATGCAAAAGGACAACCTCTGATTAAGAAATCAAAAGGGGGAAATAAAGTCGTCGACCTGCCCGAGATATGAAAGTGACATCTCTGATGGGGTAAGTGAAACAGTAGACTACAGTGTCAGAAAGTCAGAAAAAGATGTCATGTCATATCTGCAGTCTACACCAAATAACTCAAGATCTGCGAAGCAATTTGAATAGCTTTTAACGGCTACTTTCCAACGGGAAAATTGGGAAGCAGTATAAATCAACAGAGCTTGAGTGGATTAGGAGCTTGAGTCTCTGAACCACTTAAAACCACTTGTGTCTTTTACATTATGTATATTAACTGCTATAACTGCTATGTATGTCTTAACCACTTACCACTGAAATAACTCTATGAACAATGTATGTATGATTATGAATATATCAATGAAGGGGATCTTTTACTTATTCCATTGTGCTTGAAAAGATTCTTATGCTTATCATATGCTAATTCATGAGCAATGCAAAATAAAATAGAAGAATTTTGAAATTCTAAGGATCTATTCAACCCCCCCCCCCCCCTTCTAGATCTATTGTGCCTATTGGAAACTAACACAATCTAATGAACATGAAAATATATTAAACATTTAATGTGATTCTAAAACAGATTCTTAACATGTCAATGATGTTCTTACGTGTTTTGATATGTCGAACGCATAGTTAACTCATCGTTCGTGAAGTTTAATAATGTGTGAAAACTAAGGTTGTGATTTGATTAATATAATCATAATCATAGTTTAGTGAAAAGAGAAGGTACTTATGATGCCAATAATGTTATAATTAAATGATATTATGAATGTAAATGATATGTAGGATTAAATTGATTAACATGAATAGTAATCGTGTAATCTACGCACGAGGTAAGTTTTCTAACTCTAAACTTTATTTGAGCAAATTCTTATTCTATATTATGATTGAGCAAGTTTCTATTTTTAAACTTTTTTTCAGTAAAATCTTAAATCTTATTATTGTTGAACAAGTTTCATATTCTTATTTTGAATTGTTCAGAGTTTAATCATTCAAATTCATGATTCCAAATGAAATATTCTAACTCATTTAAAGTATTACTATTGTTATACAATGTTCATTCAATTGTATAGAGTTGAGATTCAATCCTTGATTTGAGTATTAATTTCAATATTGTATTAAAACCTTGGATAGATAGCGAATCCTTATTGATTCAACTAATCCTTAGTTGATGATTATTGAACTCTAAATTACCCTTGAGATCAATCCAAACCAAACTTCCTTTGGTGTCGACTCTAATGTCAAAGGTGAGATGAATAACCCTGCTACAGGGGATTGTTTTATGCGATAGCATTAAGATGTTGTGCACATATATGGTACTAAGGGTTGATCCCCCTAGGTACGAGAAGTAAGGTCCATATAGTCTTACGACTGTTAAAGGTTTAATGTAGAAATACTTGAAAGCCTGGGACATAGTTCATAGTCTAGGGACCCTCAAATGTACTTTTGATTCCATTTCTAATCTTGATTCAAAAGTAGAGCTTTCTTTTAGTTCAGTACCCATTTTTTATTCACATGTTATTATTATCATTATTGTTAAACTTGTGGGCAATTGTTGTTCACTTTTGCGTAATAACATTGCAGCTAAGGTTGAAAGAGTTGACGAGCCATCCACTAGTAAGGGCAAAGGCAAAGCAAACAAATGATGAAGACTTATTTATTATTTGAGAATGATTATGTTAAGATTTTCAATGTTATGTTTAAGACTTATTTGTTTATGATGTTTTCGCATTTGATGTATTAAGGTTAGATAACCTAGGATTGATTTGTTTTAGATGTTGTAACCCTTTATTGGGAAGATTCTATTTCAATTTTATTGCTATCATTATTATGAGTAGATAGATGTTAATTATTTTTGGTAAGTGAACACCAAATATGTGGGAAGTTAGAGTACCTGGATTTGTGGGTGTCACAGAGGTGGAATATCGAGCTATTGCCTTGGGTATATGTGAACTAATGTGGCTTCGAATCTTGTTAGAAGATTTGAGTGTTACAACTAAAAGGCCTATGCAGTTATTTTGTGATAATAAGACAACCATTAGTATTTCAAATGACCCAATATAGTATAGAATGAAACACATTGAGATTGACAGTCACTTCATCAAAGAGAAGTTAACTAGTGGTCTTATTTGTTTACCCTTTGTAAAATCAGAACACCAACTTGCTGATATTCTGACTAAGGGTCTTATTATTAAGATGTTTCATCCTTTGTGTTTCAAGTTGGGTATGCGAGTCATCTACACACAAACTTGAGGGGGAGTGTTAGAAGATATTGCATGATTGTAGCCTCCCCTAATTTGAGTGATACAAGAGCATTATCTTCATATACTATTGTTGGACTATTTATGATTGATGATAATCCACAGTTTTCACGAATATGCTGAATTACCGATCTTAACCAAACACATTCACGACTCACTTCGTGAAATGCGATAATCTCAGCATGATTTGAGGGAGTAGAAGAAATTTTTTGCTTAACAGATCTCCATGAAATAATAGTATTTTTATAAGTAAATAAATATCATATTTGTGATCGTCTTTTGTGTGGATCAGAAAGGTAACCCTCATCAATATATCTAACTAACTGTGATTTTGATCTATTTAGATAAAATAATCCAAAATCAGTAGTCCCACTAAGATATCAAAAAATATGCTTAATTCTATTCCAATGTCTCCGAGTTGGTGCAGAACTATACATTTCTAGTAAGTTAACTGAAAATGTTATATCAGGTCGTGTGAAATTTGCAAGATATATCAAAGCACCAAATGCACTAAGACATGGTACTTCAGGACCAAGAGTTTCTTCATCATCTTCTTATGGTCGAAACTGATCTTTCTTAACATCAAATGAATGACCCATCATTGGAGTGCTTAAATGAGCTTTATCCATGTAAAATTGCTTCATAACTTTTTCTGTGTATGTTGATTGATGAACAAGAATTCCATTTCGAAGATGTTCAATTTACGTGTAAGACCCCAAATTATTAATAAATGAAATTTATTTTCCTCTATTTATTATTTTGAAATAGTAAGGGTTGATTTGATTAATGTGGATAGTTATGGGTAAAATACGCAAATATTTGAATAAGCAAGTGGTTATAAAATATTCATTATCGTTGGGGAATATTCGTTTGGTCGTGGAATATTAAATCTTGTCGGGGAATATTCTTACGTCGGTATGATCTTTTGTGGGCCCCATAACTAAAAAGCGATTGGATGAAGAAAGCGACAAATATAAGTTGTTTATAAATAACGGCGTAGTTATATTAATTATCTTTGTTGGAATACCCAAAGGGTTAAAACACACTATCACGCGTTGTTGAGCGAGTAGCTACAGTATTGCACCAATTATTGATTCTTACGTAAGAAGGCACTACTCAATAATTGTTACGAGTAATCTATCATCAAATATTTTATTTTATTGATTCAATAATTGTTGCATTGATATTTTATATTCTTGTTGTTCAATAAATTATCATTACACAAGATTTTCCATTATCGGAGCAATAATTCATATTATCCGAATAATATTATTGGATAACATTATTGGCAATGTCTAGAAAGTTACATCTAAGGAGAGGTTTGGTCACCTAATCAATTGCTTGGCAAGAATGAGAGAGATTCTTATTGAAAGCCCCTCTTTCAGGAACTACTGGTTGCAAGATCTTGTGATTCTGTAATATTATTTGTGAATAATTAATTATTGATTTATATGATGAGAAAAATATTGATTTTATGTGGATATAGATGGAGAAAATTTTTAATGTGACAATTGTTGAAAATTAATATTTTATCTTTTTTTGATAAAATAATTCATTTAAATATATTATTTTAATAATATATTAACGGTAATATTTTTATAACGAATGTGGGATATATGAGTATACGAGGAGAAAGAGTATTTTTGTGGCATTAAATGATTAACACATGTTTTGTGTGTCGGTGGACCCCATTTCTTGACTGAAATTTGATTATAGCCTGTAAAATTGTCCGTTTATGGATTTCGGTCAATTTCTGTTTGAAATTTGGAAAAACTTTCTTCTGTAAAGTTGTAGAGAATTGAATTTCCTATAAAAACTCACGAGATTCGAATTTTCTGATAAAAGGGCTATTTATTATGACTTATTGAAGTTTTGAGTTCAAATAATTGATTTTTGGGAGTTTTAATTAATTATTTTGAAAAACGTTTTTGGTGAGTTTGTGAACCTCATTTAACATGTGCTATGGCTGAAATCAGATTTCAAAGGTGGGCTAAGGAATTTTTTTTTATAAATAATATTATTATATTCAATTTTACGCTTTGGTGTTCTAAGCAATTTCTATAAATAGGTGCTTAGGTTAGAATTGAAAATCACACCGTAAAGCTGAAGTTTCTCTCTCTATATTATCGGCGTATTCTTGTGAGTATTTTGAGTATACTTTGAGTATTGCTATATCTGATTGCAAGTTCAAGTCATAGCCTTTATATTGATGTTTCAACTAAATCTTGTCTTTCGAGGTAAGGGATGTTATTTTCTTCTCAAATGATATTATTTCTTCAATATCATTATCTTTGAAATATTGGTTGGAACTTTTTATCAAATTTGGAACTTTTTCATGTCGAGGTTACTATTCACGAGTAACTATTTACGAGTTACTATTCATGAGTTACTATTCACGAGTTCTTATTCACGAAAGTACTATTCATGAAGCGTGAAGATGTTTTTTTTTGGAATTTCTATCTTTTGGTGTTGAGTTACTATTCACGATATCGGACTATTCACGATATCTGACACTATCCACGAATACGACCTTATTTCATAGAAAAATGAAAATTTTTCTTTTTAGTCTAAAATATCTATTATGGATACTAGCTTTGATTGTATCCATGTTTTGATCATTCTTGAATTTTACACCCTATGATTATTTTTGAGGTATTTTTGGACGTGGATAAAACAAAATACGAATCCTTAATCCTTAATCCTTGTCATTTTGTTTCTTTGGATTCGTTTTTTAAAAATATTTTCATCATCTTGATCTTAAATGATGATATTATGGAATATCTTTGGCTTTGTAGTGCAAAGATGAATGATTTCTTGATGAATATCTTTGGCCCGTAGCAAAGATGAGCAGTGTTGAGATGAACACGACCGATCGATTAATATCTTTGGCCCGTGAAAAAAAGATGAGCAGTGTTTAGATGAACATGACCAATGATGAATATCTTTGGCTGTAGTACAAAGATGAATATTTGATTCCAGATATATATTGATTGATGTTACAGGGATAAAATATCGACGATGAACTTTTAAATTCATATATAGAAGATAGTAGTTTGCATTCTCTACTTAACTCTTCTAATGAATTATTATTTCCGCTGCGAATATTGATTTAAAATTTGTTGTCTATTGTATTCTATTATATTTTTCCCTGTTGAAGACTAACGATAATTTGTTGTATATTATCTTAGTCATAATATTCTTTACTGGGCTAGTTGAGCTCACCCTTTTCCTTGTTGTTCCATTTTTCTTCTCAGGAGGCGAGAATGTAGCGAGTACTAGTCAGGGTATGGAATGAAGGTTCTAGAGAGAGTCGTTTAGTAGTCCTCACCATTTTTGTAAAATAATGTATCAATAATTATGATGGGGATTTATTTGCGTGTGGATATTGTCTAGATGGCAATATCTGTATTTAAACTCACAGTTTATATGTTGTAATAGTAAAGTTGTAGTTATTTCTGTACCATGTATTTGGCGACTCAGAATGGGTTGGATGGAATGGACCTATTTTGGGGGCGTCACATTACGGCCCAAGAAAATTTTTTGTCTTACCAAGATCTTTCATCTCAAATTCATTTTTTAAATAATTTGTTATTTTTGATAACTCTTCTGGAGTCCTTATAAGATTTAGATCATCAACATATACTGCAACAATAACAAATTCATATTCTAATTTCTTGATAAAAAAATATGGACATATTAGATTATTTTCGAATCCTTCTTTCAAAAGATATTCACTAAGACGATTATACCACATGCGTCTGGATTGGTTTAACTCATATAAGGATCTTTGTATCTTGATAAAATGCATACTTTGAGATGTAGAATTATATGATGCAGGTATTTTATAACCTTCAGGGATTTTCATGTAGATATCATTATCTAATGATCCATACAGATATGATGTAACAACATCCATTAATCGCATATTCAAATTTTATTTTGCTACCAAACTAATTAAAAATCTAAATGTAATTGCGTCCATTACAGGAGCATATGTAAAACCCCAACTTTTTATTAATAAAATTGAATTTCCTCTAATTATTATTTTGAATGATAAGGTGTTAATTTGATATAATAAGGTGTTAATTTCCTCTAATCTATTAAGACTCTATGTCCTAGATTACAAAGGAAGTTGGGATAAGTACTTGCCATTGGTGGAATTCTCCTACAACAACAGTTATCAAGCAAGTATAGGTATGTCTCCATTCGAGGCGTTGCATGGACGAAAGTGTCGTTCTCCATTATGCTGGGACGAGGTGGGTGAAGCGACGTTGTTGGGACTAGAATTGGTACGCATGACTATAGAAAAGATCCAAACGATTCGACAACGTATATAAATGGCACAGGATCGACAAAAGAGTTATGTGGATCTTCATCGAAAGAAAGTGGAATTTAATATTGGGGATCATGTATTATTACATATTGCTCCATGGAAGGGAGTTACAAGATTCGGTAAGAGAGGAAAGCTCAATCCACAATTTGTTGGTCCGTTTGATATTCTTGACCGAATAGGAAATGTGGCTTATAGACTCGTATTACCTCCGAGTATGTCTCGTGTTCATAATGTTTTTTACATATCTATGCTTCGTAAATATGTGAAAGACCCAAACCACATTATTGAGTTAGAACAAGACGAGATAGCCGAAGATTTAACGTAAGAGGAGGTACCTGTCAAGATCTTGGATAGGAAAGAGCATGTCCTACGCACAAAGGTTATACCACAAGTCAAGATTTTGTGGAGGAACCATGCTATTGAGGAAATGACCTGGGAGTTGGAATCGGAAATAAAAGCAAGATACCCTCACCTTTTCGAAACACCAGGTACGTACGTCAATTTTAAGGATGAAATTTCGTAAGGAAGAGAGGTTGTAAGACCCCAACTTTTTATTAATAAAATTGAATTTCCTCTAATTATTATTTTGAATAATAAGGTGTTAATTTGATATAATGCTTTGGTTATGGGTGAAATATGAAAATTTTGCAAAATAAGCAAGTGGTTATAAAATATTCATTGTTGTCGGGGAATATTCGTTTGGTTGTGGAATATTCTTACTGTCGGGGAATATTCGTACGACGGCGCAACCATTTGTGGGCCCCATAACGGAAAATGGTCGGATGAAGAAAACGACAAGTTTGAATTTTTATAAATAACGGCATAATTGTTATCGTTAACACTGTTGGAATACCTGGTGGTTAAAGTACAATAATAGGCGTGGTTACACAATAGCATACGGTATTGCACAGTATTATTGAATTATTGATTCTTACGTAAGAAGGCACTACTCAATAATTATTACAGTAATTACTGTTCAATATTTTATTTTATTGATTCAATAATTGCTACGTTGATATTTTATATTATTGTTGTTTCAATAATTATCACTGCACAGTATTTTCTATTATCAAATCAATAATTCATATTATTTGATTAATATTATTAGATAGCATTATTGGCAATGTCTAAGGAAGTTCTGTCTAGAAAAGGAGTTTGGTCACTAATAATTGCTACCGATAAGGAAAAATCCTTATCGGAAAGCCCCTCTTTCCAGGAGCGACTGGTTGTCATAATTGTGATTACGTAATATTATTTGTGAATAATTAATTATTGATTTATATGATAAGGAAATATTTATTTTATGTGGATATAAATGATGGATAGGGAAATATTTATTTTTGTGTGGATATAAATGAAAGAATTAATGCTGAGGTGTTTTATTAGTATTTTGTCGGAATGGAGGTATTAAAAATCATTCGTATGTGGATTTCGGGTATTTTCTGTTTGGAATTTGGAAAAAATTTCTTCTACAAAGTTGTAGAGAATTAAATTTCCTATAAAATAGACATGAGATTCGAGTTTTTCTGATAAAAGGGCTACTTATTATGAATTATTGAAGTTTCTGATTATTGTTTAAATTTTAAAACATTTTGAAAATTTCTAAAATGGGTGGGCCCCACTTTTGGTTAGTGAAAAATGTGCTAAAATTTTATTTCAAAAATGGTGTGCATGAATAGTAGCAGGTAAAGCCATCAGGTAGCAAGTTAGTCTGCTTTGGCGTTCTAGCATTTTCCTATAAATAGGGTACTTAGTTAGAATTAAAAATCACACCAGAATCTAAAGTTTTCTCTCTCTATTATATCGAGCGTATTTTTGTGAGTATTTAGATACTTTGAGAGTTGCTATTCAGTGCAAATTTCCTTCAGCATCATATCCGATATTCCATTCAGAAGTATTGTTCTTTTGAAGTAAGGGATGTTATTTTCTTTGTAAATGGTGTTATTCTCTCAATATCATTATACCAAAATATTGGTATAAATTTTATTATGAAATTTTTACCTTTTCATGTCAAGGTTACTATTTACGTATATGACACTATTCACGTATATGGTACTATTCATTAATACGGTACTATTCACGAGTATTGTTCACGAAGTATGATTTTTCTTGTGGAATTTCTACCTTTTCATATCGGGGTTACTATTCACGTATACAACACTATTTACGTATATGACACTATTCACAAATATGACACTATTCACCAAAAAATGAAATTTTCTCTTCTTTATCCCATATGTCTATTATGGTTACTATCTTTGATTGTATCCATGTTTTGATTGTCATTCTTGAATTTTACTCCACTGTGGTTTATTATGGAGTATTTTTGAACTTGGATTATCTAAAGTACGAATCTCTAATCTTTGTCCTTTTATCTCACTAGATTCGTTCTTTAAAATATTTTTCATCATCCTCAGTCCTAAATGATGATATAACTGAATATCTTTGGCCTGTAGTGCAAATATGAATGATTACCTGATGAATATCTTTGGCCCGTGGTGCAAAGATGAACAGGTATTGAGATGAACATGACCAACTGGTGATACAAATGAATATCTTTGGCTCGTAGTGCAAAGATGATTATTTGATTCAAGATTTATATTGATTGATGTTACAGGGATAAAATATTGATGATGGACTTTTAAATTCATAGATGATAGTAGATTTCATTCTCTACTTAACTCTTCTAATGAATTGTTATTTCCGCTGTGAATATTGATCTAAAAATTGTTGTCCATTATATTTTATTTGATTTGATGAAGGCTGACGATAATTTGTTGTTCATTATCTTAGTCATAATATTCTTTACTGGGCTAGTTGAGCTCACCCTTTTCCTTTTTGTTCCATTTTTCTTCTCAGGAGGTGAGAATTTAGCAGTAACTGATTGGGTTATGGAGTGATGGTTCAAGATAGTTGTTTTAGCAGTCCTCACTATTATGTAAAATAGTGGATCAATAATTGTAATGAGGACATTATCTGAGTGTGGATATTTTCTAGAAGACAATATTTGTATTTAAACTCACAGTTTATGTGTTGTCGTATTTTGCGCTATAATTATATTAATGAAGTTGCAGTTGTTTCTGTACCATGTATTTGGCGACTCAGAATGGGTGGTGTATACCTATTTTGGGGGCGTCACAATTGGTACCAGAGCTTAGGGATATGGTCTCTGACGGAGATCGGGCAATAGAACTAGAAGGGGAGAGACGAGTAAATCCTTCGCTAGTATGTCCTACCTAGGCTTATTTGTTGGTCGGTCAGAATATAGGGGTATTATGTGGTATGTCAATTTCTTTAATTAACCCTTATTTTGTGTCAGTATTTGAGAATGGTAGCTGAGAACGTTAACAATGGAGTGTATTAGTCCGTGGAGACACCTTTAATCACCAACCATGAGAACATACAACAAGAAGGCAATATTCCTCATGTAAACAACACTACCGAACAAACGATGAATGATGGGATGTTTAGAAGCTTTTTGCAGTTCATGCAAAATCAGACGAGGGAGACTCGTGTACAAAATATGGGTGAAAATGATAGCAATGCGCGGTTTGTCACAGCCAAGTAGTTTAAAGAGTTGGGACCACTAGAGTTCTGGGGAAAGCCGGATCAGATTAAGGCAGAAACGTGGGTCAAGAAAATTACCAAGATATTCGATGTCTTGGGATGCGAGGAAATGAAGATTTCATTCGCGACCTTTATGTTTCGTGGTGAGGTGATTCTTTGGTGGGAATCGTGAAGCGTACCAACAATGGTACCGACTCAATATGTCTTGGGAAACATTTCAAAAACTGTTCAATGACAAGTACTTTCCTGAAAGTATTCGTCATATGAAGGAGGTAGAGTTTATTAGACTAGAACAAAACAACATGACGGTGTCCGAGTATGAGGCAAAGTTCACAGAGTTATCCATGTTTGCACCTCATTTGGTAAAGAATGAGGAACGTATGACGTGGATGTTTCTGAGAGGTCTAAAACTCAAAATTCTTCAATACCTTATCTCTCACAAATTTTATCTATATTCAGATGTTGTCAACAGGGCTCAATTATTAGAGCGAGATAATGAGTATGTTCAATTGAGGGACCACAACTAGGGTCATACCGATGGCAACAGTCATCGGAGCAATGATAAGCAATGGGGAGGAAAATATCCGGACAAAAGCAGTAACCACTCTGGTGGTAATCGTGGCCATGATAATAGGAGATGTGAGTCAAGTGGAAGTTTCAAAAAGAGGAGATTCAACAATGACGGGAAGACATCGCAGATAAAGACCATCAACAAATTCTAGGGAGGAGAGCGACCGCCCAGTTAGATGCTTATGAAATCAGAGAGGAGGGACACATAAGTCTAAACTTTTCATAGCCTTCCAAGGTGTGTTTCAGTTGTGGAAAAGATGGTCATATAGCCCAATTTTGTCCAGTAGCAAAATCAAGTTCAGCGGGGATGGTGACTCCAAAGGTTGTCCAAGACAAGTTAAAGTCAACGGTTCCTGGAAGAGCGTTTGTCGTGACTGGACAAAATACGAGGAACCCGAACGAGATGATCACGGGAAAGCTAATCATAAACTCTTGCAAAGTTTATACCTTATTAGATACCAGTTCTACCCATTCTTTTATCTCTCCTGCTTGTGCTCAATGTTTAAACTTAACTCCGGAGAAATTAGATTTTGACTTATCTGTGGAGACTCCGTTAGGAGAAACTTTCATTACATCCACTGTTTATAAATCTTGCTTGATCCAAGTTGGCACCGTCACATTACCTGTTGATCTTATCTCTTTAAAGATACTTGAATTTGATGTGATTTTAGGGATTGATTTGTTAACCACTCATCATGCTAAAATTGATTATTTTCGTAAGGTTGTTAGTTTTTATATTCCTAACCAACCTGTTATATGAATTCAAGCAATCAAACCACTAAAGTCAATCATTGTCATATCAAGCCATAAAGCCATTCATTTATTAAAAAATGGATGTCAAGCTCTCTTAGCCCATGTCATGGACTTAAACAAAAATACGTCAGATTTGAATAATATTTTTGTTGTTAGTGAACTTTTTGACTTATTTCTTGAAGAACTTCTTGGCCTACCCCCAGAACGTGAAGTTGAATTCTTTATTGACCTTGAAACGGGTACAAAACCCATTTCTAAAATCCCATATCGAATGGCTCTTATTGAACTTCAAGAGTTAAAGGTCCAACTACAGGAGTTGTTAGATATCGGTTTCATTCGTCCTAGTACATCTCCTTGGGGTGCTCCTGTTTTATTCGTAAAGAAGAAAGACGGGAGTATGCGACTTTGTATTGACTATCGGGAATTGAACCATGTCACCATCAAGAATAAGTATTCGCTACCTCGCATTGATGACCTGTTCGACCAGTTGCAAGGAGCATAATTCTTTTCAAAGATCGATCTTCGTTTTGGTTATCATCAGCTGAAGATTAAAACAAAGGATATTCCAAAGACTGTCTTCAGAACTCGGTATGAGCATTATGAATTCTTAGTCATATCTTTTGGATTGACTAATGCTCCTGCTGCTTTCATGGATATGATGAACTGTGTGTTCAAGGAATATTTGGATTAGTTCGTTGTTGTCTTTATTGATGACATCCTCATCTATTCCAAAATCCGTGAAGATCATGAGCACCATTTGAAGCTGGTACTTCAAAGACTTCGTGATAACAAGCTATATGCCAAGCTGAACAAATGCGAGTTCTACCTTGAGGAAGTAGCATTCCTTGGGCGCGTGGTGTCAAAACATGGAGTATCTGTTGTCCCAACGAAGATTGAAGCGATACAAAATTGGGAGCAACCGAAGTCGGTAACCGAAGTACGTAGCTTTCTGGGCTTAGTTGGTTATTATCAGAGATTCGTGGAAGGATTTTCTCAAATCGCTACTCCGTTAACTCAGCTGACTTGGAAAGATAAAAAATTCGTATGGAGCGAGGAATGCGAGAATAGTTTCCAAGAGCTCAAGAGGAGACTAATTCGGCACCTGTTCTAACAATACTATCTAGTTCGGATGGATTTATTATCTATAGTGATGCTTCAGGCAAAAGGTTAGGATGTGTTCTCATGCAACATGGGAAAGTCATAGCCTATGCCTCGCGAAAACTCAAAGAATATGAGAGGAATTATCCTACTCATGATCTGGAGTTGGCAACAGTCATTTTTGCATTGAAAATCTGGAGACACTACCTGTATGGGGAGAAAGTGGAGATTTATACGGATCATAAAAGCCTCAAATATTTTTTCACCCAAAAGGAACTCAACATGCGGCAACGACGTTGGCTCGAGCTGTTGAAAGATTACGACCATAGCATTAAATATCATCCTGGAAAAGCGAACGTGGTAGCTAACGCATTGAGTTGAAGATCGTATGCGGGTACGATTGCGATGTTGTTAACACAAAGACCCATTTTGTATGACTTACAAAGGATGGAGATAGAGTTAAAGGCTCCAAGTACCCACGTGATGATATCAAACATACGAGTTGAACTAAATTTAATCGATAAAGTTAAAGTTGCTCAAGCTACAGACCCAGAGCTGATGCGTATGAAGAAGAAAGTACAAGAAGGTGTTATTCCAGAAAAAAGAATCGATGAAGAAGGAATACTTTGAGTCAACTCCAGACTTTGCATTCTTAACGATTCTGACTTGAAGCATAGAATCATGATGGAGGCACACAACACATCATTTGTAATCCATCCTGGGAGTACCAAAATGTATCATGATCTTCGACATACATTTTGGTGGAGCAATATGAAGAAAGAGATCACGGAGTTTATCTCGAGGTGTTTAACTTGTCAACGTGTAAAGGCGGAGCATCAAGTTCCAAAAGGTCCATTACAACCACTTGAGATTCTGAAATGAAAGTGGGAACACATTACCATGGATTTCGTTACGGGTCTTCCCAAGGTTTCTCAAGGCATAAATGCGATTTGGGTTATTGTTGATAGATTAACTAAGTCTGCTCATTTCTTGCCGATACGAGAGACTTATTCCTTTGAACGTCTTGCTCGTATGTACATAAATGAGATTGTGAGATTGCATGGCATGCCAGTATCCATAGTTTCGGATCGTGACCCAAGATTCACTTCACAATTTTGGGTTAGTTTGTAGAAAGCTATGGGCACGGATTTATAATTCAGTTCGGCATACCATCCTCAAACGGATGGGCAATCAGAAAGTACTATTCAAACTCTTAAAGATCTATTAAGACTCTGTGTCCTAGATTTCAAAGGAAGTTAGGATAAGTACTTGCCATTGGCAGAATTCTCCTACAACAACAATTATCAAGAAAGTATAGGCATGGCTCCATTCGAGGAATTGTATGGACGAAAGTGTCCTTCTCCAGTATGCTGGGACAAGGTGGGTGAAGCAACATTGTTGGGACCAAAATTGGTATGCATGACTACAGAAAATATCCAAACGATTCGACAACGTATACAAACGGCACATAATCGAAAAAAGAGTTATGCGGATCTTCATCGAAAGGACGTGGAATTTAATATTGGGGATCATGTATTGTTACGTATTGCTCCATGGAAGGGAGTTACAAGATTCGGTAAGAGAGGAAAGCTCAATCCACGATTTGTTGGTCCATTTGAGATCCTTGACCGAATAGGAAATGTGGCCTATAGACTCGCATTACCTCCAAGCATGTCTCGTGTTCATAATATTTTTCACATATCTATGCTTCGTAAATATGTGAAAGACCTAAACCACGTTATTGAGTTAAAACCAAATGAGATAGCCGAAGATTTAACGTACGAGGAGGTACCTGTCAAGATCTTGGATAGGAAAGAGCATGTCCTACGCACAAAGCTTATACCACAAGTCAAGGTTTTGTGGAGAAACCATGCTATTGAGGAAATGACCTGGGAGTTGGAATCGAAAATGAAAGCGAGGTACCCTCACCTTTTTGAAATACCAAGTACGTATGTCAATTTCGAGGATGAAATTTCATAAGGATGGGAGGTTGTAAGACCCCAACTTTTTATTAATAAGATTGAATTTTCTCTAATTATTATTTTGAATAATAAATAATAAGGTGTTAATTTGATATAATGCTTTGGTTATGGGTGAAATGTGCAAATTTTGCAAAATAAGCAAATGGTTATAAAATATTCATTGTTGTCGAGGAATATTTGTTTGATCGTGGAATATTCTTAATGTCGGGGAATATTCGTATGACAACGCAGCCATTTATGGGCCCCATAACGAAAAATGGTTAGATGAAAAAAACGACAAGTTTGAGTTTTTATAAATTATGGCGTAATTGTTACCGTTAACACTGTTGGAATACCCGGTGGTTAAAAAATACTGATGTCTACGCGTGGTTTCACAAGATAGACACACGGTATTGCACAGTATTTTTGGATTATTGATTCTTACGTAAGAAGACACTACTCAATAATTATTACAGTAATTATTGTTCAATATTTTATTTTATTGATTCAATAATTGCTACGTTGATATTTTATATTATTGTTGTTTTGATAATTGTCCTTTTACACAAGATTTCTCATTATCACATCAATAATTCATATTAATTGAATAATATTATTAAATAGCATTATTGGCAATGTCTAAGGAAGTTCTGTCTAGAAAAAGGGTTTGGTCACCTAATTACGCGCCAGTAAGGAGAAATCCTTATCGGAAAGCCCCCTCTTTCCTGGGAACGACTTGGTTGTCATAATTGTGATTCTGTAATATTATTTGTGAATAATTAATTATTGATTTATATGATAAGAAAATATTTATTTTATGTGGATATAAATGATGGATAGGGAAATATTTATGTTTGTGTGGGTATAAATGAAGAAATTAATGCTGAGGTGTTTTATCAGTATTTTGTCGGAATGGAGGTATTAAAAGTCGTCCGTATGTGGATTTCGGGCATTTTGTGTTTGGAATTTGGAAAAAATTTCTTCTAGAAGGTTGTAGAGAATTAAATTTCTTATTGAATAGACATTAGATTCAAATTTTTCTGATAAAAGGGCTATTTATTATGAATTATTGAAGTTTTTGATTATTGTTTAAATTTTAAAACATTTTGGAAATTTCTAGAATGGGTGGGCCCCACTTTTGGTTGGTGAGAAATGTGCTAAAAAATTATTTCAAAAATGGTGTGCATGAATAGTAACAGGTAAAGCCATCAGGTAGCAGGTTAGTCTGCTTTGGCGTTCTAGCATTTTCCTATAAATAGGGTGCTTAGTTAGAATTGAAAATCACACCAGAATCTGAAGTTTTCTCTCTCTATTATATCGAGCGTATTTTTGTGAGTATTTAGATACTTTGAGAGTTGTTATTCAGTGCAAGTTTCCTTCAACATCATATCCGATATTTCATTCAGAAGTACTATTCTTTTGAGGTAAGGGATGTTATTTTCTTCGTAAATGATGTTAATCTCTCAATATCATTATACCGAAATATTGGTATGAATTTTATTATGAAATTTTTACCTTTTTATGTCGAGGTTACTATTCACGTATATGACACTATTCACGTATATGATACTATTCACGTATACAGCACTATTCACGAGTATGGCACTATTCATGAGTATTGTTCACGAAGTATGATTTTCTTGTGGAATTTCTACCTTTTTGTGTCGGGGTTACTATTCAAGTATACAACACTATTCACGTATACGACACAATTTACAAATACGACACTATTCACCAAAAAATAAAATTTTCTCTTCTTTGTCCTAGATGTCTATTATGGTTACTATTTTTGATTGTATCCATGTTTTGATCATCATTCTTGAATTTTACTCCACTATGATTTTTTATGGAGTATTTTTGAACTTGGATTATCTAAAGTATAAATCTCTAATCTTTATCCTTTTATCTCACTGGATTCGTTCTTTAAAATATTTTTCATCATCCTCAGTCCTAAATGATTATATAACTAAATATCTTTGGCCTGTAATTCAAAGATGAATGATTACTTGATGAATATCTTTGGCCAGTAGTGCAAAGATGAACAGGTGTTGAGATGAACATGACCAACTGGTGATACAAAAGAATATCTTTGGCTCGTAGTGCAAAAATGAATATTTGATTCAAGATGTATATTGATTGATGTTACAGGGATAAAATATTGATGATGGACTTTTAAATTCATAGATGATAGTAGATTTCATTCTCTACTTAACTCTTCTAATAAATTGTTATTTTTGCTGCGAATATTGATCTAAAACATGTTGTCCATTATATTTTATTTGATTTGTTGAAGGCTAATGATAATTTGTTGTTCATTATCTTAGTCATAATATTCTTTAATGGGCTAGTTAAGCTCACACTTTTCCTTTTTGTTCCATTTTTCTTCTCAGGAGGTGAGAATTTAGCAGGAACTAGCCGGGGTATGGAGTGATGGTTAAAGATAGTTGTTTTAGCAGTCCTCACTATTATGTAAAATAGTTCATCAATAATTGTAATGAGGACTTTATCTGCGTGTGGATATTGTCTAGAAGACAATATTTTTATTTAAACTCACAATTTATGTGTTATCATAATTTGCGCGATAATTGTATTAATAAAGTTGTAGTTATTTCTGTACCATGTATTTGGCGACTCAAAATGGGTGGTGTATACCTATTTTGGGGGCGTCACAACATATGTTTCTTCATAATCAATACTGGGTCTCTACGAGAAACCTTGTGTTATAAGTCGTGTTTTGTACCTTTTAATTTCATTTTTCTCATTTCGTTTACTTACGAATACCCATTTGTATTCAACAGGTATTACACCTTTAGGTGTTCGAACTATTAGTCCAAAAACTTCACGTTTACTTAGTGAATTTAATTCTGCTTAAATTGCCTCTTTTCACATTGGTCGATCATTTCTACATTGACATTCATCAACGATTTGTGCTTCATATTCATGATCATTACTTCTGGTAATATCGAGAGAAACTTAGTATGAAAATATGTTATCAACAACAATTTTATTTCTATCCAATACTTCTCTTGTATGTGCATAATGTATCGAGATCTCGTTATTTTCTGGTAATTGATCCTCTTCGGGGGATAACTCATCCTTTTCAGCAAATAACTCTTCAAGAGTTTTATTTTCAGGAGATTTTTGTTCATAAGTTTTGGATAAATCAATTATCTATGTGGTATATTTCATGGGTATATCCTCTTTATAGGCTGCAACTTATTTTTCTTGTACTTTCCTCTTATGAGGAATTTTATCTTTAACATCGATCAGTCTTCCACGCTTCAAGTGTGGCTTTTATTCATTTGTTGTTGTATTAATTGATTATCCTACAGGGATTTCAATTCGTGCTAGAGTATTAGCAGCTAGAATATGAGATTTCATTATTTTCTTATTGTTAGTGAATGCATCTAATAATTGATTTGCAATTCCTTACAAATGAATAATCCTTTGAACTTCCAGTTCACATTGATTTTACGAGGATCAAGATGAGATAATGTTGAAACATTTCAAGTAATCTCACATCGTGCTTCAAGCAACGATTTGTCTCCCCCTAATTGTGGGAAGATTGTTTCATTAAAATGACAATCCTCAAAATGTGTCTTAAAAACATCACTAGTTAGAGGTTCAAGATATCTAATGATAGATGAGGAATCAAAACCCATATAAATTTCAAGTCTACGTTAAGGACCCATCTTTGTTCATTGTGGGGGTGCAATAGGTACATATACAACACAACCAAATGTGTTCAAGTGAAAAATATTTGGTTGTTGGCCAAGCACAAGTTGCAATTATAAAAATTTATGATAAGCAGTTGGCCTAATGCGAACTAATGATGCAGCATGTAAAATAGCATGACCCCAAGCAAAAACTGGTAATTTTGATTTCATAAGCAAAGGTCGAGCAATAATTTGATGTCTCTTGATAAGAGATTCATCTAAACCATTTTGAATATGTGTATGGGCAACATGATGTTCAATATCAATTCCAATTGACATGCAAAAATCATCAAACGCTTGAGATGTGAATTCACTAGCATTATCTAAACGAATTTTCCTAATTGGATAATCAGGAAATTGTGCTCTTAACATAATTATTTAAGCAAGAAGTCTAGCAAATGCAACATTTCTAGTAGAAAGTAAAGATACATATGACCATCTGGTTGATGCATCAATTAAAATAATAAAATACTTAAATGCACCACAAGGTGGGTGCATTGGTCCACATATATCACCCTGAATTCTTTCTAAGAAAGATGGGTACTCAACAACAATATTTGAATGTGATAGTTTGGTAATTAATTTACCTTGAGAACATGCACTACATGAATAATCAGTAGTTAAAAGAATCTTCTGGTTCTTTAAGGGATGTCCGTAGGAGTTATCAATAATTCGACGCAACATTATAGATCCTGGCTGACCGAGAAGATCATGCCAAAGATAAAAACCTTTAGGTCCAAACATTTTTGGTGTATTGCAACATTTGTTTCAATTGTTCTCATTGTATTATAATATAACCTAGAAGAGAAAATAGGTAATTTTTCTAGTATGAGCTTATGGCCCGATACTATTGAAGTAATATAAAGAAATTCTTCACTGCCTTCGTTATTGGTTTCAATATGATAACCATTATAACATATATCCTTAAAGCTAAGTAAATTTTCTGCTTGATTTAGAAGAATATAAAGCATTATCAATACAAAGTTTTGTGCCCTTTGGCAACATTATAATCGCTCTTCTAGAACCTTCAATTAAGTTCGATGCACCTGATATGGTATTGACATTGGCTTTGCATAATTTTAAATTTTGAAAATATTTTTTATCTTTAAGGATCATATGAGTTGTTGCACTTTTCGCTAGACAAAAATCTTTCATAGTCATCTTGGAATTGATTTTACCAGTTGAACCCATGCATTTTCATATATACAAAATATAAATTAAAGTTTATTACTTTAAACATATCAAAATAAAAATACTTATTACATTTCCATAATATAATAAAAAAATAATTAATTGGTATGGACATTTCCATCACCAATCAAATTGTTAAATTTTCCATCAACGTTCTCATAGAAATCACCAGCATCAAGGTAAGTCATATCGACTCCATTTGGAATGTCAAGATAATTCACGGGATCTTAAACATCATTATAATCAATAAAGTTTGTTTTAATTCATTTTCCATTATCTTTTATGGAGGCTTGGTACAGATCTACTAAATGTTTAGAAGTACGACAGGTACGTGACCAATGACCTTCCATTCCACACCTATAACACTTATTTTCATGACCATTTGATGGTTTATTTTGTAAACCCTTGCCAGTTTGATTCTTCTGATGGTAAGTTGTGTTATTCCCTTTTAAAAAATTATGAGTACGATCCTTTCTATATTGATTGTTCTTTCCACGCCCACGATAATGTCCATGCCCACGACCACGACCATGACCACAAACATAATTTCCTCTATGTTTATCGAATGAGATTCCATTCGCTTTAGGGAATGGAGAAGAACCGGTCGGGCGAGATTGGTGGATTTTCAACAAAAGCTCACTATTTTGTTCAGCACTATATTTTGTGAACTTGCGCTCTCAAGATTGTTGTTGCAAGAGCATATTCAAGGCATGAAATGTAGTAAATATTTTCTCTAACATATCTTCATCAGTGATTTTCTCCCCCACATAATTTTAATAGTGAGATTATTTTTAAAAAATGCATAATTGTACTCACTCACACTTTTAAAATCTTGCAACCTCGGGTTCAACCAATTATAGCGAGCTTTTGGGAGAATTATAGATTTTAATTTTCATATCTTTATTTTAAATCATTCCATAAGACAAACGGATCTTTTATAGTAAGGTACTTATATTTTAATTCTTCATGGAGATGATGGCAAATAAAAATCATTGATTTTGCACGATCCTACAGGGATGCATGATTGCCAACCTTAATTGTATCTCTAATTTTTTTTTTGCCTCTAGGTGAATCTCAGCCTCAAAGGTCCATGACAAGTAATTTTTACCCGATATGTAAAGGGCAGCAAATTCAAATTTTGTAAGGTTCGACATCTACATAAATTTATAATTATGTAAGGAATTAAATTACTATATATATATATATAAATTTATATATGCTCAAATTTAATTGTAATGAAACAATACTTACAGTGAATTGAAAACTACACAATTGGGATCCAAAATTGTGACAACCCGATATTTTCTATATTAATAAATCATAAATTTTGCATATAATTTTTTTATGGGAAATATGTGCCTAGATAATGTGTATGTATTTATGTGATGAATATAAAATATATTTATTACATGAATAATTTTAAATGATTTTATTTTAGAATTATTGATTATTATCAATTATATTTTATACTAATTAATTCTTATTGGAAATGTGTTTATTAATTATTTTCTATGAAAATATAATTATATATTATTTAAATAATATATGAAATGATTTTAGAATAATTATAATAATAATTTTTTTATTATATGATTTTGTCGATTATTAAGTTAATTATTTTAACTTATTTACTAAGGATAATTATGACGAGATAAATCGGATATGGAATCCAAACCCTAATTTTTGGATTTTGATCAAGGAATGAGAATAAGAATATAATATTAATTATATTTTGATTTTTTGAAGCTATAAATATGTAACTATGTATGTATGTGAACTAATAATGATCGATTATTTATGGTGCAAAAGATATTTAAAAACCTAGTTTTTCTTGTGAAAACCCTAATTTGAAATTCAATTGTGAATTTAATACAATTATATAAGCGTGTTATATGATTTTATGGTTAATTAGGTTAACCCTAATTAACATTTGGTTATATTAATTTTAAAACCCTGAAATTATAAAATAATTGTATTTTAAAACCCTAATTATCTCGTATTATAAAACCTAATTGCTATAATTAGAAAGGTTAAATTGTGATTAGTAATATTAAACCCTAATGTCCCTGTATAATATAATTACAAACTTAATTTAATTAACAAATCTTAATTTTTCAAATTTTAGAAAATAAAATAATTTTATTTTCTTTATAAACCCTAGTTGTTAAATCCTAAAAATATATTTTGTGCTAAACCTTAGGGTTAAACCCTAAGGGTTAAAACCTAAGAGTCAAACCCTAAGGGTTTGTCAAGATTACAAGATTGCCATTAAAATGATAAATCAGTTGTCCATTATACCCTTTTTGTGCATTAAAGAAGCTACATGTAGGTTTTGACAATAGAGTGAGTTGTTCACCAAATTCAACTACTCCATGTGACTTATATTGCCAGCACTCAACCTCTATATCAATTATGCAATGTATCTAGCATCATATATATATGGATTGGAGAGAGAAAATAGCAAATGTTAAGTCATTCTTGCACAAACACTCAACTAGATTCTCTCTCTCTAAAACCAACGAAAATCTCTAGCATTTCAGTCCCCAATCCAAGCCCCACCATCACCCATAACAAATCAGCAGCCAAAATCAGAAAATTAATCAAAGAAAGGTATAAAATTCTACCCATGAATCTGCCCAATTTTTTGTTGTTAGATGTTTGAAATTTTTGTTAAAACATGTTGGTTATAAGTGTTCAAGGATGATGCGGGTTGCTAGATGTTAGATCCATAACATCTAGAAGCTCAGATTTGAAGATCTATGAAATCTGGAAAAAATTGTGTTCTGTGGTCTGACAACAAATGTCAGTGGCCACAGATCCTTGATCAGTCATTATGTTTATTATTTTTAAGTTGTTATGTGTAGCCTGACATGTTGTCTTTGATCTGGAACAAGAATAAAGTGTATATCTGGTCTAGATTTGTAGTTAGTTATTGAGTCAAAGGTCGTTGATCGAAACCATGACCGGAAGGAAATCAGGCGGTCGAGAACATGCCCGGATCGTTCGACAATAAGTTAGAAGGCTTGGATCGATGTTGTATTGATGATTTGTGTTTGTTGTTATAACCAAGTTGTAGCTAGGTATAAGTACTACTATTTTATGCCTTAAAATATCCTAATCATCAAGTAGGGTGACTTCGATTGGGCCGGTCAAAGTAAGCAAAAGATCACGTTGGGTTTTTTTACGGGCAAACCAGAAAACATCAGTAGTAATTTTCCGATGACCTTTGACCGGCCAAACATATCGCTTATTCATTGTTGTTATTGAAATATTTTGTGGTGGATCTACTCTCTTACATGAGGGTTAAAGATGAATCTTTTAAATCACAAAAAGCGATTACACGGATTACAAGTTGTGGAAGCCCAAAAGTGGATGGATGAATTGTTTTTCATTTACGGGTAACCGGAAAATGAAAAACAGTGTCCGATCCTTTGAAGGCTTAGATCTCGTTTGATTTATGCTGTTTGGCCATACTTGTTATTGGATCGTGTAGTATTGAACGAGTACTACAAGATCTGATCAATAACATTACCGTAAACATTTTGGGCCATTTAATTATTACGTGGTCAAACGAACTAACTCGGGTTTCGACATTGGTTTTCCGAAAGCATTTCAAGAACACCTATAGCGACGATTTAAATACGCTATAGGGCCCTTTAAGCGACGATTGTTTATAAAAATTAATTATTTTTATAAATAAATAGTTTTAACTAGTTTTTAATTATGAAAAATATAAAATAAATTATTAAAAATTATTTTAATGTCTGAAAATTATATTTTAATTATTTTGAATATATTTCATAAATATTTAATATTTTGGAATATTAAAAGTAATTAATTTATTTAATTATAATATTAAATAAATTATTTAAAATGATTTTAATACATGAAAAATCATTTAAAATTATATTATGATATAAGAAAATATTTTAAGTTATTTTTAATAACTTTTAATATTATTTGATAATTTTCATTAATAAATTAATATTAATGATAATTAATTTATTTGTTAAATGAATTAAATAATTAAATTAAAAATGATTTTATTATTTTAAAATCATTTTAAATAATAATAAGGTATTTAAAAATATTTTAAGTTATAAAATATAACTTTTAATATTTAAAGGTTAAATTCATTAATTAATGATTATTAATGATATTAAAGTTATTTAATATTTATATTAAATAAATTAGTTTAAAAATGATTTTATTATTATAAAAATCATTTTAAATGAAAATAAAGTGATTAAAGATATTTTAAGTTATAAAATATAACTTTTAATATTTAAAGGATAATTTCATTAATAAATTTATATTAATGATAATAAGTTAATATTAATGATATTGAATTTATTTAATATTTAGTTTAAAATGGTTTTATTAATTTAAAAATCATTTAAAAGGGATATAAATAAATTAAAAATATTTTAAGTTATAATTAATGACTTTTAATATTTGGATAAATAGTTCATTAATATTTAAATATTAATGGTAATTATTTAAAAATGATGTTAAATGTTTTAAAAATCATTTAAGGGTAACATAAATGTTTTAAAAATATTTTGAGTTATTATACATAACTTTAATATTTTTGGCAATGGTTTGATTAATAGTTTAATATTAATTAAATATTGATGATAATAGAATTGTTTGATATTTAAATCATTTAATAATGATTCGATATTTCAAAAATTATGATAAATGGTAATAATTAATTATTATAAAGGCCATGAAAAATAGTGCGATTGATGTTTAAGTTAACTATTTGGATATTGAACTTGAGATAGAGTCTAGAGACTCGATTTTTACCGATAAAAAGCTTTCCGGTGAAACCAAAGCGTATTTTAGAAATTGATCCGGACTTAGATAATTTGATTAGTTAAGCTGTTTATTTGTGATTGATGGTTGTTAAAGTTATGTGACAATGTGATTAGGAATGTGTCAATCGTAATAAGCGGTGTTATGTGTTACATTATGATATATTAATCAAGTAAAATGATCGATTAATGATAGGTGATTTCATAAAAGATAAAACTAAGTTGAGAATAGTAAGCGGCAAGATCGTGCAAGTATCCTAACTTTGCATTTTCTTTTTATCTGATGGATGAAGTAAGAAGTTTAGAATCATTATTATTAATGTACGATTGTTAAACCTATATTATATATACTCATTGATTATCAACATGTTAGTATATGATAATTCAAATACATATATTACATTCGTTAATTTCTATAAATGGTTATACAAGTGTCCCCACTTGGATAATCATTATATTTAATCACATGTTGATATACCTTTTGTCAATTATATATATATATATATATATATATATATATATATATGTTGAATTATAGATTATTGTTGTATAAGATAAGACCTTTTTATGAAAACCCGACAGGTATAAACATCCCGTACATGGGAAAACTTTTATGCGCCCAAGGCTGACAGAGTGAACGATAACATCGTTCTTGTAATGTAGTATTGATCAACGCGAGGCACAACAAATTTGATCACCCCCCGTGTAAAAGTAAGTTATGACGTTTCTGATGATGAATTCTGTTTAACCCTTTCGAAAAAAGAAAATAATGTTCATAGTATATCACTATAACCTATATATAGTCAATACGTAGTTTCAAAAATTTGAAAGAGGGTTGTTATGTTATTATTATTAGTACAGATTACTTCACAACTTTTGAATTATTTGTAGAAGTGTATTATAAAGAAAACATTTAAATTCTTTCAACTTATATATATATATATATATATATATATTTGTTGGGCACTCAAATGCTCATTCTTGCTTAATTTAAATGTTTTTCATTAAGTGTGAAGAACACGAAGGCTCATGCGAAACAAAGGAAAAGAAAAGCTAACCAAATAAGATTTGTAGTACTATATGTAATAGTTTTATATTATAAAGACTATGATATATATTTATATATTATGACATGTAATGAATGACTAAAGGTCTCGTACCTGGGAAAATAGACTCTGATGTATAATTAAGTTTAAGTTTTATATTATTGTTATTATTATTAGTATTATTCCGCTCATAGAAATGGTATCGTGAAGCACCGAATTCGGGTTTCAAATACCTGGATTCGGGAGCGTTACAGAATGGTATCAGAGCTATAGGGTTAGAAATCTTAGGTGGGCTAGACCTTAGACTATAACCTTAGAACAGAGGGAAACGTTGAAAATAAAAATAACTCGTATAGAGTTTAAAAAGAAATGGATTGGATAATTCATTGTCAAACAAAAATAAAAGATAACCTATACAAAATTATGGTTTGTTATGTGTATATACTTTATGCTAATCAAGATAATTTATGTGTGTAGATGTCGGGTGGAAAAGGCTTGCTATATGCTTATAACTTGAAGAAGGATCAGATCCATTCACCTGAGCTAATATCAAAGCCAATAGCTGAAATAGAAGCTCACAATGAAACAAACTCGGACGACGTGGTTATTATAGAAAAAATGTAGTACGGATCCAGGAAATGGTGGAGTCGACGGATAGTGATTCGGATACACTAAAGTTGAAGCGGATCAAGCATCAATGGAAGTGCAGAATCTGAGGAACAATGTTTCTTCTCTGGAAAGGCTGTGGGAGATAGAAAAGCTATTAAATAGTCAACTGCGTCAGGCATTAATAGAAACAATGGAAGAACAGGATAAGCTTAAAATCCAAATTGATCAGATAGGAGCCTCAAGCAACACCTCGTAATGCGCATGCTCTCAGAGATAAGGGAAAAAGAAAGGTAGAAGACTATGATTTAGGAAAACCTGATAAGAAGAAAGGGAAAAGAATTTGTTATCTTTATGGATATGAGGGACATACTACTCTGTACTGTCCTGACTATAAACCAGGAGCATGTTTTGTCTGTGGAAAGGAAGATCATCAGGCAAGAAGTTGTCCAAGAAAGAAGGCGTAGTAAATAGGTAGTATAGGCTCTATTGTGTATGTGTGTTTAATATAGTATGTGTGCTTAGTATGTCTGTGTAATGAAATATCCTCAACTTTTGTGTTGGTCAAGATTGTAAATCCCGACTTTTGAAGTCACAATGGGATAGCTGATGTATAAAGCAATATGTGCTGTGATATGTAAAGTATTTGGAAATCAATGAATGAATATGAATCAAAGTTTGAGTTATGAAACAAGTTTAATACATTAAACTTATATGATAAGGTTTAGAATGTAAGTTAATTTATGGTTTTACTTAACCAGATAATGCTGCCAAGACGTCAAACTCGAAATCAGAGGGCAGAAGAGTCTGTCAACAACGTTGAAGGACAACAACAAAGCGGACCCAATCGTGTGATTCATGAATATGGTAGCCCAGCTATCTGCAACAAGGAACCAAGTAGGATAATCACTTGGCAAATTTCAAAGACTTTAAGGCTGTAGGACAGCCAGAATTCAAAGGTACAACTGACCCTGTAGAAGCCCAAACTTGGGTTAAAGAAATTGAGAAGGCGTTTGTGATAGCTAGGGTGGTGAGGGCAAAGACCTCTTTTGCCACCTACATGATGAAGGTGAGGCAAATTTACGGTGGGAAGCGAATCGGTGAGGGGGAGGTAGGTGTGGTAACATGGGATAGGTTTAAGACTTTATTTTTTGAGAATTATTTTTCAACTAGTATGCGAGGCTAGAATGGAGGTAAAATTTACGGAGTTGAAGCGAGGGATATGTCGGTGGTGGAATATGCCGCAAAATTCAATGAGTTAGCTAGGTTTGCTCGCATCAAGTCGTCTACGGAGGCTAGGAAGGCGAGGAGATTTGAGTGGGATTAAAACCACAGCTCTATAATAAGGTGGCGGTGTTGCAGATTCCAACATTTAGCAAAGCACTCATGGAGAAAAGCGATAATTGTTGAGGAAGGAGTGAGGCTATGAGCCTCTACAACAAGAGAGAGGAAGAACAAGGGCAAGGTCGAGGAGCTGAGAAGGTGAGAATTAATAGTGGAAGCAAAAGTGTTGATGGAAAAAGGAAGGGGAACTATTTTGGCAATGTCCAGGTCAAACAGGAAGGTGTTAAGAAGCCAGCGGTGTAGTGTGGAAACTGTGGAAAGAACCACTCCGGAGAATGTTTGAAAGGAAAATTTGTCTGCTACAAGTGGGGGTAGGAGGGCCATATCTCTCCCAACCGCCCCAATCCTAGAATGAACAGTGGTTATTTTATTTGCGGGTCAATGGAGCACAGGGTTAAGGATTGTCCTAAAAGGAGGGTAGAGACAGGTAGTGTGAATGATGGCAAGGGTAGCGGGACGTTAGCAATTCTGGGACCAACGGCATCGCAAAACCAAAGAAAATCTCATCTGTGAGGATTTATAACATAGACGGTCCGAGGACACGGTGGCGGTGGCAATGCAATTCCGAGGTAATATTCGAATAACTTTTATTTTTCGATATATATGATTTTCCTATATATAGTAAATTATTTTATAAAGAAATTTTGAAGGAGAATTTGAGTTCTTTTAGAAATCAAATTTTCGTTTAATCGAGAAAAGACAAGCTTAATGTGATTAGTTAAAGATCTGTTCGATCAAAGATGATCGAGATCTACTTGCGAAGATTGTGTATGCTATGTACCCTGGTATATATAGGTTTTAAAGCGGTGATTTCGGGGACGGAATCCTTATAAGGGAGGGTGAATGTGACAACCCGATATTTTCTATATTAATAAATCATAAATTTTGCATATAATTTTTTTTTATGGGGAATATGTGCCTAGATAATGTGTATGTATTTATGTGATGAATATAAAATATATTTATTACATGAATAATTTTAAATGATTTTATTTTAGAATTATTGATTATTATCAATTATATTTTATACTAATTAATTCCTTATTGGAAATGTGTTTATTAACTATTTTCTATGAAAATATAATTATATATTATTTAAATAATATATGAAATGATTTTAGAATAATTATAATAATAATTTTTTTATTATATGATTTTGTCCAGATTATTAAGTTAATTATTTTAACTTATTTACTAAGGATAATTATGACAGATAAATCAGATATGGAATCCAAACCCTAATTTTTGGATTTTGATCAAGGAATGAGAATAAGAATATAATATTAATTATATTTTGATTTTTCAGTGCTATAAATATGTACTGTATGTATGTGGACTGATAATGATCGGTTATTTATGGTGCAGTATTTAAAAAACCTAGTTTTACTGTGAAAACCCCTAATTTGAAACTCAATTGTGAATTTAATACAATTATATAACTGTGTTATATGATTTTATGGTTAATTAGGTTAACCCTAATTAACATTTGGTTATATTAATTTTAGAAACCCTAAATTGATAATTATAAAACCCTAATTGTATTTTAAAACCCTAATTATCCAGTATTATAAAACCTAATTGCTATAATTAGCAAGGTTAAATTGTGATTAGTAATATTAAACCTAATGTCCTGTATAATATAATTACAAACTTAATTTAATTAACCAATCTTAATTTTTCAAATTTTAGAAACTAAAATAATTTTATTTTCTTTATAAACCCTAGTTGCTAAATCCTAAAAATACATTTTATGTTAAACCTTAGGGTTGAACCCTAATGGTTAAAACCTAAGGGTCAAACCCTAAGGGTTTGTCAAGATTACAAGATTGCCATTAAAATGATAAATCAATTGTCCATTATACCCTTTTTGTGCATTAAAGAAGCTACATGTAGGTTTTGACAATAGAGTGAGTTGTTCACCAAATCCAACTACTCCATGTGACTTATATTGCCAGCACTCAGCCTCTATATCAATTATGCAATGCATCTAGCATCATATATATATGGATTGGAGAGAGAAAATAGCAAATGTTAAGCCATTCTTGCACAAACACTCAACTAGATTCTCTCTCTCTAAAACCAACGAAAATCTCTAGCATTTCAGTCCCCAATCCAAGCCCCACCATCACCCATAACAAATCAGCAGCCAAAATCAGAAAATTAATCAAAGAAAGGTATAAAATTCTACCCATGAATACGCCCCAATTTTTTGTTGTTAGATGTTTGAAATTTTGTTAAAACATGTTGGTTATAGTGTCTACAGGATGATGCGGGTTGCTAGATGTTAGATCCATAACATCTAGAAGCTCAGATTTGAAGATCTATGAAATCTGGAAAAAATTGTGTTCTGTGGTCTGACAACAAATGTCAGTGGCCACAGATCCTTGATCAGTCATTATGTTTATTATTTTTAAGTTGTTATGTGTAGCCTGACATGTTGTCTTTGATCTGGAACAAGAATAAAGTGTATATCTGGTCTAGATTTGTAGTTATTGCAGTCAAAGGTCGTTGATGACCGTGGTAGAAGGAAATCAAGCGATCGAGAACATGCCCATACCATTCTGACAATAAGTTAGAAGGCTTGGATCTGACAGTGTATTGATGATTTGTGTTTGTTGTTATAACCAAGTTGTAGCTAGGTATAAGTACTACTATTTTATGCCTTAAAATCTCCTAATCATCAAGTAGGGTGACTTCAGTGGCCGGTCAAAGTAAGCAAAAAGATCACGTTGGTCATTTTTACGGGCAAACCCGTAAAACACTTGTAGTAATTTTCCGATGACCTTTGACCGGCTTGTATCTGCTTATTATATTGTTGTTATTGAAATATTTTGTGGTGGATCTACTCTCTTACATGAGGGTTAAAGACTGAATCTTTTAAATCACAAAAACAGTGCACGGATTGCAAGTTGTGGAAGCCCAAAAGTGGATGGACGAACTGTTCTTCATTTCTGGGTAACCCAGAAAATGAAGAACAGGTCTGACAGTCCCTTTGAAGGCTTAGATCTCGTTTGATTTATGCTGTTTGGCCATACTT
The DNA here is from genome assembly GCA_020205615.1 of Panax quinquefolius. Classification (NCBI taxonomy): domain Eukaryota; kingdom Viridiplantae; phylum Streptophyta; class Magnoliopsida; order Apiales; family Araliaceae; genus Panax; species Panax quinquefolius. The sequence goes on along the minus strand of CM035157.1, from coordinate 35,047,036 downwards.
GTTATTGGATCGTGTAGTATTGAACGAGTACTACAAGATCTGATCAATAACATTACCAGAAACATTTCAGTTTACGAATTACATGTGGTCAAACCTACTAACTCGGGTTCTGACATTGGTTTTCTGGGCAGCTAAAGAACACCTATATACGACAATTTTGTCGCTATAGGACCTTTTATGACACGATTGTTTATAAAAATTAATTATTTTTATTAAATAATTAGTTTTAACTAGTTTTTAATTATGAAAAATATAAAATAAATTATTAAAAATTATTTTAATGTCTAAAAATTATATTTTAATTATTTTGAATATATTTCATAAATATTTAATATTTTGGAATATTAAAAGTAATTAATTTATTTAATTATAATATTAAATAAATTATTTAAAAATGATTTTAATACATGAAAAATCATTTAAAATTATATTATGATATAAGAAAATATTTTAAGTTATTTTTAATAACTTTTAATATTATTTGATAATTTTCATTAATAAATTAATATTAATGATAATTAATTTATTTGTTAAATGAATTAAATAATTAAATTAAAAATGATTTTATTATTTTAAAATCATTTTAAATAATAATAAGGTATTTAAAAATATTTTAAGTTATAAAATATAACTTTTAATATTTAAAGGTTAAATTCATTAATTAATGATTATTAATGATATTAAAGTTATTTAATATTTATATTAAATAAATTAGTTTAAAAATGATTTTATTATTATAAAAATCATTTTAAATGAAAATAAAGTGATTAAAGATATTTTAAGTTATAAAATATAACTTTTAATATTTAAAGGATAATTTCATTAATAAATTTATATTAATGATAATAAGTTAATATTAATGATATTGAATTTATTTAATATTTAGTTTAAAAATGGTTTTATTAATTTTAAAATCATTTAAAAAGGGATATAAATAAATTAAAAAATATTTTAAGTTATAATTAATGACTTTTAATATTTGGATAAATAGTTCATTAATATTTAAATATTAATGGTAATTATTTAAAAATGATGTTAAATGTTTTAAAAATCATTTAAGGGTAACATAAATGTTTTAAAAATATTTTGAGTTATTATACATAACTTTAATATTTTGGCAATGGTTTGATTAATAGTTTAATATTAATTAAATATTGATGATAATAGAATTGTTTGATATTTAAATCATTTAATAATGATTCTGATATTTCAAAAATTATGATAAATGGTAATAATTATTTAATAATTATTATAAGGCCATGAAAAATAGTGCGACTGATGTTTAAGTTAACTATTTGGATATTGAACTTTGGGATAGAGTCTTAGACTCGATTTTTACCCGATAAAGCTGTCGGTAAACCGACATGTTTCAGAAATTGATCTGGACTTAGATAATTTGATTAGTTAACTGTTTATTTGTGATTCAATGGTTGTTAAAGTTATGTGACAATGTGATTAGGAATGTGTCAATGCGAATAAGCGGTGTTATATGTGTTATACATTATGATATATTAATCGGTAAAATGATCGATTAATGATAGGTGATTTCATAAAAGATAAAACTAAGTTGAGAATAAGAAAGCGGTAGCATCGTGCAAGTATCCTAACTTTGCATTTTCTTTATCTGAATGGATGAAGTAAGAAGTTTAGAATCATTATTATTAATGTATGATTGTTAAACCTATATTATATACGCTCATTGATTATCAACATGTTAGTATATGATAATTCGAATACATATATTCATTCTTTAATTTTTATAAATGGTTATACAAGTGTCCCCACTTGGATAATCATTATATTTAATCACATGTTGATATACCTTTGTCAATTACAGAGTATATATATATATATATATATATATATATATATATATATGTTGAATTATAGATTATTGTTGTATAAGATAAGACCTTTGTTATGAAAACCCAACGCGGTATGAACATCCCGCATATGGGAAAACTTTTATGCGCTATGCAAGAGACAGAATGAACGATAACATCGTTCTTGTAATGTAGTATTGATCAATCGAGGCACAACAATGATGATCACCGTGTCAAGTAAGTTATAACGGTTCTGAGATGAATTTCGTTTAACCCTTTGAAAAAGAAAATAATGTTCATAGTATGTCACTATAACCCTATATATAGTCAATACGTAGTTTCAAAAATTTGAAAGAGGGTTGTTATGTTATTATTATTGGTACAGATTACTTCACAACTTTTGAATTGTTGTAGAAGTGTATTATAAAGAAAACATTTAAATTCTTTCAGCTTATATATATATATATATATATATATAATATTTGTTGGGCACTCAAATGCTCATTCTTGCTTAATTTAAATGTTTTCAGCTAAGTGTGAAGAACCTGAAGACTCATGCAGAAACAAAGGAAAAGAAAAGCTAACCAAATAAGATTTGTAGTACTATATGTAATAGTTTTATATTATAAAGACTATGATATATATTTATATATTATGACATGTAATGAATGACTAAAAGGTCTCGACCTGGGGAAATAGACTCTGATGTATAATTAAGTTTAAGTTTTATATTATTGTTATTATTATTAGTATTATTTCGCTCATAGAAATGGTATCGTGAAGCACCGAATTTGGGTTTCAAGTACCTGGATTCGGGATCGTTACAGAATGGTATCAGAGCTATAGGGTTAGAAATCTTAGGTGGGCTAGACCTTAGACTATAACCTTAGAACAGAGGGAAACGTTGAAAATAAAAATAATTCGTATAGAGTTTAAAAAGAAATGGATTGGATAATTCATTGTCAAACAAAAATAAAAGATAACCTATACAAAATTATGGTTTGTTATGTGTATATACTTTATGCTAATCAAGATAATTTATGTGTGTAGATGTCGGGTGGAAAAGGCTTGCTATATGCTTATAACTTGAAGAAGGATCAGATCCATTCACCTGAGCTAATATCAAAGCCAATAGCTGAAATAGAAGCTCACAATGAAACAAACTCGGACGATGTGGTTATTATAGAAAATGTAGTACCAGATCCGGAAATGGTGGCTCTGACAGATAGTGATTCGGACACTAAAGTTGAAGCGGATCAAGCATAAATGGAAGTGCAGAATCTGAGGAACAATATTTCTTTTCTAGAAAGGCCGTGGGAGATAGAAAAGCTATTAAATAGTCAACTGCGTCGGGCATTAATAGAAACAATGGAAAAACAGGATAAGCTTAAAATCCAAATTGATCAGATAGGAGCCTCAAAGTGACACCTCGTAATGCGACTCGAGAGATAAGGGAAAAAGAAAGGTAGAAGACTATGATTTAGGAAAACCTGATAAGAAGAAAGGGAAAAGAATTTGTTATCTTTATGGATATGAGGGATATACTACTCTGTACTGTCCTGACTATAAACCAGGAGCATGTTTTGTTTGTGGAAAGGAAGATCATCAGGAAAGAAGTTGTCCAAGAAAGAAGGTGTAGTAAATAGGTAGTATAGGCTTTATTGTGTAGGTGTGTTTAATATAGTATGTGTGCTTAGTATGTCTGTGTAATGAAATATCCTCAACTTTTGTGTTGGTCAAGATTGTAAATCCAGACTTTTGAAGTCCTGATGGGATAGGCGATGTATAAAGCAATATGTGTTGTGATATATAAAGTATTTGGAAATCAATGAATGAATATGAATCAAAGTTTGAGTTATGAAACAAGTTTAATACATTAAACTTATATGATAAGGTTTAGAATGTAAGTTAATTTATGGTTTTACTTAACGGATAATGCCGCCAAGAGCGTCAAACTCGAAATCGGAGGCGAGAAGAGTCTATCAACAACGTTGAAGGACAACAACAAAGCGGACCAATCGTGATTCGCGAATATGGTAGCCCAGGCTATGCAACAAGGGAACCAGCCGGATAATCACTTGGCAAATTTCAAAGACTTTAAAAAATTTGTGGGGATGACCCGAATTCAAAGGTACAACTGACCCTGTAGAAGCCCAAACTTGGGTTAAAGAAATTGAGAAGGCGTTTGTGATAGCTAGGGTAGCTGAGGGGCAAAAGACCTCTTTTGCCACCTACATGATGAAGGGTGAGGCAAATTTCTGGTGGGAAGCGAATCAGGTGAGGGCAGGAGCAGGTGTGGTAACATAGGATAGGTTTAAGACTTTATTTTTTGAGAATTATTTTTCAGCTAGTATGCAGGCTAGAATGGAGGTAAAATTTCTGGAGTTGAAGCAAGGGGATATGTCGGTGGTGGAATATGCCGCGAAATTCAATGAGTTATCTAGGTTTGCTCCGCATCAAGTCGATACGGAGGCTAGGAAGGCGAGGAGATTTGAGCTGGGATTAAAACCCTGGCTCTATAATAAGGTGGCAGTGTTGCAGATTCCAACATTTACAGCACTCATGGAGAAGGCGATAATTGCTGAGGAAGGGAGTGAGGCTATGAGCCTCTACAACAAGGAGAGGAAGAACAAGGGCAAGGTCGAGGGAGCTGAGAAGGTGAGAATTAATAGTGGAAGCAGGAGTGTTGATGGAAAAGGAAGAAGGGAACTATTTTGGCAGGAGAATGTTTGAAAGGTCAAACGGAGGAAGGTGTTAAGAAGAAGCGGTGGTTGCGGTCGATGGAAATTGCAAAAAAAAGAGGGTAGAGACAGAGTGGAAAGAACCACTCATTAATATTAGGAGAATGTTTGAAATGAAAATTTTCTTGCATTTACGCTTTACCATATAATGCATTTAATCATTCAAAATGCCATACTCATAAGATATCATATATCTCTCCCAAAAGCGCCCCATATAGGATTTCTACAATAAAATCCTATTTTGGTACTTCACATAACATATTTAATTTATGTTCAGAATTCAAACTAAAATTTCCAGCTTTTTTCATTCTTTATTAAAATCGGTCCACGTAAATCTACAACACCTTTTCCAGTGATTCCACTTGGAGATGCTACAAAACTCATAGATCTAACTCTAGAACTTGAACACACCCAAAAATTCAAAATATAATAGGAGATATGGTCTATTGAATTTCATGTTACGTTTTTCACCAAAATCTGATTTTAACCTCTTTGTGATTTTTAAGAAACTTTCATGTTTTTACATACTAACCAACATAACTCATCATAAAACTTACTAATACCACGAATACCCATGATTTTCATTAGTCCAATGCTTTTATTATGACTTTCATCATAAACCACGTAAGCTGTTCATTTAGTTGAAGAAATATTTGAGGTTTAAGAAATGGGTTTTTATCTTTGGGGTCAATACAAAATTCGATTTCACGCTCTAAGTAGGCTAAGAAGTCTTCAAGAATACGCCGGAAATTTATTAATAATAGAAATATCATTCAAAGCTGTGACTCTCATCCAAGACTTGGATAGTACGTCACATTGATACCAACCTGTGACTTCTATCCTTAACCTAGATAGCACCTCACAATGATACCTATAAACTTGCCATCTTCATTCACGATGTCGCCCTCTGAAGAGATTCCGGCTTGGTGCATTCCACACAAGGAAGTCAACAACGAAAGGTTCGGGGCTCTTTACTTATGGCTTGATATGACAATAATTGACTTTAGTAGTTTGGTTATGAATATAAAAGCTAACAACCTTACAAAAAGAATGATGAGTAGTTAACCAATTGATTCCTAAAATACCATCAAAGGCAAATATTTTCAAAGAGATAATATCGACAGGTAACGTGAAAGTGTTTATTTGAAACAACAAGATTAATAAGCAAAGTGGAGGTAATGAAGGTTTCTCCCAGCGAAGTTTCAACCAATAAGTTAAAGTCTAACTTCTCCTGAGTCAAATTTAAATGTTGAGCATAAGCAAGCGAGATAAAATAATGGGTAGAACCGGTATCTTATAAGGTATAGACTTAGCAAGAATTTATAATTAACTAACCTGCAGTGCTAACCGTTTGGGTTACCCACTTTTTGAGAAGTCACGAAAAACGCTCTTCTGAAACCACCGACTTTGTTTTGTCAGTATCCGCCTTTGGTGCCACTATCCCAAATTGGACTTGACTTCACTATACGACAAAATCGAGCTAAATGACCTTCTCTTCTTGAAATTTCCACTTCTATTATCTTTGCCATGATTACCACCAAGTGGTTACCATTCTTAGCATGATAATTTCCCACGATGGTTATCATTGTTCGATGGCCGTTGCCACCGATATGATTATTATCGTGTTGTTGGTCGTTACCTTTTGTTTGAGTGAATCAACACTCTCATGTGCTTCATTGCTTATCTCGGCATTTTAGGATGCCATTCTCAAACACTTGTCACAAAACAAGGGTTAATTGACATGTAACAAATTATCCCTATATTCAATGAGCCAATAAAATAGCACATAAACTTAGGTAGGTCATTCTAGCAAAGGTATTCCCGTCTCTCCCTCCTAGTATTATTCTCACCTCTTAGCCAGGATCATATCCTAAGCTCGATACCAACCGTGGCGCCCCCAAAATTAGGTATCGTCACCCATCTTGGGTCGCCACTTACATGGTACATAAATTCAAATACAACTTACTAATATAAGCGTAGGTGTACAATACGACATAAGCGTGAGTTTGAATACAAATATTGTCTACTAGATATTATACAAACTCAAAAGGAGTCCTCATTATAACTATTATCACACTATTTCACATAATAGTGAGGACTACTAATGCTATCCTCCGGACCATTACTCCGTTCCCCAGAGCTCGTCCCGGCTATGTTCTCATTTCAAGAAGAAACGGTGAAAGAAAGGGTGAGCTCAACTAGCCCAAGAAGAAATATTATGACTAAGATAATGCGAATAAATTATCATTAGCCTTCAAACGATGTTAAGCGATAAAATACAATGACAACCGGTTTAAGCTGCGGTGAATAAGCAATCCATTAAAAGAGTCAAGTAGAGAATAAAGTCTACTATCTTTTAGGTTTTAAAGGTTTTCATCAATTTTTATCATTTGAGACTCGACAATAAATAAACCACCACATCTAATTATCCCTGTACCACGGTCGAGGATTTTCATCAAATTATCAATGGTCATGACTATAAGAATCACCCACGGTCATAATCATACCAAAAACTATCCATCATTTTGCATTACAGTGCCGCGAGGACTTTTGTCACATCATTTATATCAAGTCGTGATTATCTTAGAATGATCCTTGGTCATAATCATACTAAGTTCATCTATGCACGTAAGCAAAGATAACATAATATAACATGAGGATGATGACAATGACATAATAATTCAATAAAACAAGTTCAAGAATTATTTAATCCATGAATTATTAACGTCCAAATTGTCAACATAATCTTGTTTAGTAGAGTAAAATTCAAGAATGATCGGAAGAATATTTCCGTGAAAAGATCTTTGGATGAAACGCAAATATCAAGGATATTCTACTAATTTCATGGAGTATAGAAGTCAAAGTTTTAACCATTTGGGTATAATAAAGAATGGAATAACAAAAGAAATCACCGTGCATGCGGTACTTGCGCGCATGAGCGAGTTATTCAGCGAGAATAATAATAACGGAACCGGTCGGGTGAAATTCTGCAAGCGGGATGTTCAATGAGAATAATAAAGATGGAACGGATCCAGGTGTAAAAACACGAGATAGGATATTCCAACGAGAATGATAAAAAGCGGAACCGGTAAGGTGTAAAACACATGACGAGGATGTTCCAAGCAGAATAATAAAAAGCGGAACGGTTAAGGTGTAAAACACACAGAGCAGGATGTTCCAATGAGAATAATAGAAGAATGTCACCAAGTATAGGGTAAAATGGCGTATATACTGAGTTATTCCAATGAGAATAATAAGCAATGGAATAACATAAGGATTTCACCAAGTATAGGGTATCTGGCGTATACGAGGTTATGTATAGGGTATGCCACTTTTACGAGGTTATTCAGCGAGAATAATAGTGAATGGAATAATGAAGTTCTCTTCAAGAAGAAAGAATAACACCCTTACGAGTACAACAAATAATATCCCTTACTACTGTAAAAGACACCTTTGGATATCAAAGTAGTGAAGTGCAGAATACTCTTCTTCTTTCTCTCTATAGATTTTCTCTCTATAGCTTCTCTCTATAATTTCTCTCTCTAGAGTTTCAAATGAATTCGTAAAAGAAAATAATGAAGGAATGAGCTTTATTTATAGGAAAATAGAATGCATAGTAATTAATCCATGAGCGGTCGAGATTGATTTACTTTAATCGACGGTCCATATTTAAAACAAAATCTTTTAAATAAAATATAATATATTCTATTTATATAAAAATATTTTACTATGCAAATACTATGCAACACTATGCAAAACACTTATGCAACACTATGCATAATAAAATATAATATATTCTATTTATAGAATAACTTTAATAAAGTATTACATTTTATATAAAAGATGTTTATGTTTTATTACGTTAATAATCTGAATAAAACAAAAGCGTCATTATCATTATAATAATTCATATTATTAATCGACAATAATGGAATCAAACCGAGTGACTTCTCTCACTTAGCATCGATAATCAATACTGGTGTATTTCTTATGCGACCTGCGTATTCTTGTACTTTTCCTACTAGAGTAGTTCAACGATGTATCAGCGGTAAAACTTCCGCCGTTATTTCAATAAAATATTTTTGTCATTTTCTCAATCAAAGACAATAATTACATTTGTGGGGTCCACTGATGATTGAGTAGTTATGCGAATATTCCCTGCTAAACCAGAATATTCCCAGACCAATCGAATATAATATAACCACTTGTATACTTTTGCAAAATTTATAAACACTACCCACAACTATAATATTATCTCAAATTCACACCATAATATTAAAAATTATTTCGACAAAATTTAAATCTTTATTGATAAAATCACAGGGTCTCTGATCTCCCTCCTTATGGAATTTTGCCCTCGAAATTAGAAGTGCGTACACTGGTATGATAAAGAGGTGAGGATACCTTGAATACCCTTATCGTTGAAAACATTAAATTCATCTTTGCAATCCGGTGCGAAGATATTCATTAACAATTCATCTTTGCACTCTGGCCAAAGATATACAATCTATAAAACCAATAATCTTTGAGGACGCGACTTAATAGTATCACGACCACGAATTATCCATGCACTTCACGCCAAGGATATTCGTGTTTTCAATCTGATCATGATTATCCGAATAATCCTTGGTCATAATCATACCAAGTCTATCAATGCACTACTGACCAAAGATGACTTTTACCACATCCATGAATTAATATTTCATTCTTTGAGACTCATTTCAATAATTAATCCATATCATCGAATCATCCACGCACTACTGAGCCGAGGATATTCATTAGTATCACTACCACAAATTATCCATGCACTACTACCAAAGATAATCGTGTATTCATTAGTATCACGACCACAAATTATCCATGCACTACTGACCAAAGATAATCGTGTATTCATTAGTATCACTACCACAAATTATCCATGCACTACTACCAAAGATAATTGTGTATTCATTAGTATCACGACCACAAATTATCCATGCACTACTGACCAAAGATAATTGTGTATTCATTAGTATCACGACCACAAATTATCCATGCACTACTACCAAAGATAATTGTGTATTCATTAGTATCACGACCACAAATTATCCATGCACTACTACCAAAGATAATTGTGTATTCATTAGTATCACGACCACAAATTATCCATGCACTACTACCAAAGATAATTGTGTATTCATTAGTATCACGACCACAAATTATCCATGCACTACTGACCGAAGATAATTGTGTTTTCAATTCTGGTTATGATTATACCGAACAATCCCTGGTCATAATCATACCAAGTCCATCTATGCACTACAGGCCACAGATGACTTTCAACATAATATAAGCATGAGGATAATGATATAAAGAATCAATCAAATGAGATAAAGAATAAATATTAAACATTTATAATATAATTTATCCAGGATTCAAGAATATCCCCATGTTATCAATCACTTAATAATCTCATAATCTAATATCATTAATATTATAACAATATTTTAATCACTTCTTAAATTTATAAACAATTTATCTTAATTGTTTTACGCTTTACCATATAATGCATTTAATCATTCAAAAATGCCATACTCATAAGATATCATCACCAATTATCAAATCTCTCAAAAAATATGCATATACTCTATATAGGATTCTCTAGCCATAAAATCCTATTTTCAACTTTGTTACTTCACATAACATATTTAACTCATATGTTAAGTAACTAAACTATTTTCATGAAAAATACCAAATCAGTCCCAAAAATATTTCTTTTCTGGGATTTAGCATAATATAGTCCCATGATGAAAATATATTTTTCTCGGAATTTTTAAAATTCATTTACTATTTTTCAAAAATTAATTTCTAATTAATTCCTTAAGAAATTAGCTACCTCAAGTTTAACTCCAAAAATTCCCAAATCTTGGCAGGACCTTACACATGTTATCGTGAGCTTCCAGTTTAAATTTCATGGTCATCGGAGTTATAGAACTCCGGTTATAGCATTTTTCGTCGGAAAAACCTAAATATTGAAATAGTCATAACTTGCTCATTTTAAGTCAGAATAAGCTCATTTTTGGACAGGAGTTACCTTATACCATATACTTTCATTTCCCAAAAGGCTAGAATTTTTCTCATAATTTAAGTGTCCGAAAATGCCCTTTTAAAAATAAAATCAGTAGCTTTTTGAAATTTCCAGCTTTTTCATTCTTTATTAAAATCAGTCCACACGTAAATCTACAACACCTTTTCCAGTGATTCCACTTGGAGATGCTACAAAACTCATAGATCTAACTCTAGAACTTGACCACACTCAAAAATTCAAAATATAATAGGAGATATGGTCTATTGAATTTCATGTTACGTTTTTCACCAAAATCTGATTTTAACCTCTTTGTGATTTTTAAGAAACTTTCATGTTTTTACATACTAACCAACATAACTCATCATAAAACTTACTAATACCACGAATACCCATGATTTTCATTAGTCCAATGCTTTTATTATGACTTTCATCATAAACCACGTAAAGCAGATTCATTTAGTTGAAGAAATATTTGAGGGTTTAAGAAATAGGTTTTTGTCTTTGGGGTCAATACAAAATTCGATTTCACGCTCTAAGTAGGCTAAGAAGTCTTCAAGAATACGCCAGAAATTTATTAATAATAGAAATATCATTCAAAAGCTGTGACTCTCATCCAAGACTTGGATGATACGTCACATTGATACCAGCTGTGACTTCTATCCCTTAACCTAGATAGCACCTCACAATGATACCTATAAACTTGCCATCTTCATTCACGATGTCGCCTCTGAGAAAGTCCGGCCGGTGCATTCCACACAAGGAAGTCAACAACGAAAGGTTCGGGGCTCTTTACTTATGGCTTGATATGACAATAATTGACTTTAGTAGTTTGGTTATGAATATATAAAAAGCTAACAACCTAAAGCTAACAAAAGAAAGAATGATGAGTAGTTAACCAATTGATTCCTAAAATACCATCAAAGGCAAATATTTTCAAAGAGATAATATCGACGAAGTAGCGTGAAAGTGTTTATTTGAAACAACAAGATTAATAAGCAGTGGAGGTAACGAAGGTTTCTCCCAACGAAGTTTCAACCGATAAGTTAAAGTCTAACTTCTAGGAGTCAAATTTAAATGTTGAGCGCAAGCAAGCGAGATAAAATAATGGGTAGAAGCAAGGTATCTTATAAGGTATAGACTTCGCAAGAATTTATAATTAACTAACCCGTGCTAACGTTTGGGTTACCACACTTTTGAGAAGTCACGAAAAACGCTCTTCTGAAAACCACCGACTTTGTTTTAAAAGTATCCGCCTTTGGTGCCACTATCCCACCTGGACTTGACTTCACTATATCGACAAAATCGAGCTAAATGACCTTCTCTTCTTGAAATTTCCACTTCTATTATCTTTGCCATGATTACCAAAGTGGTTACCATTCTTAGCATGATAATTTCCCCACGATGGTTATCATTATTCGATGGTATGTTGCCACCGATATGATTATTATCGTGTTGTTGGTCGTTACCTTTTGTTTGGTGAATCAACACTCTCATGTGCTTCATTGCTTATCTCGGCATTTTCGGATGCCATTCTCAAACACTATCACAAAACAAGGGTTAATTGACATGTAACAAATTATCCTATATTAAATGAAACCAATAAAATAGCACATAAACTTAGGTAGGTCATTCTAGCGAAGGTATTCCGTCTCTCTCCCTCCTAGTATTATTCTCACCTCTTAGCCGGGGATCATATCCTAAGCTACGATACCAATTGTGACACCCCCAAAATTAGGTATCGTCACCCATCTTGGGTCGCCACTTACATGGTACATAAATTCAAATACAACTTACTAATATAAGCGTAGTGGTATGCAATCGACATAAAGCGTGAGTTTGAATACAAATATTGTCTACTAGATATTATACAAACTCAAAAGGAGTCCTCATTATAACTATTATCACACTATTTCACGAGAATAGTGAGGACTACTAATGCTATCCTCGGACCATTACTCCGTTCCCAGGCTTCGTCCCGGCTATGTTCTCATTTCAAGAAAACGGTGAAAGAAAAGGTGAGCTCAACTAGCCCGAGAAGAAATATTATGACTAAGATAATGCGAATAAATTATCATTAGCCTTCAATGATGTTAAGCGATAAAATACAATAGACAACGGTTTAAGCTGCGGTGGAATAAGCAATCCATTAAAAGAGTCAAGTAGAGAATAAAGTCTACTATCTTTTAGGTTTTAAAAGGTTTTCATCAATTTTTATCATTTGAGACTCGACAATAAATAAACCACCACATCTAATTATCCACTGTACCACGGTCGAGGATTTTCATCAAATTATCAATGGTCATGACTATATCCAAGAATCACCCACGGTCATAATCATACCAAAAACTATCCATCATTGCATTACAGACCCACCGAGGACTTTTGTCACATCATTTATATCAAGTCATGATTATCTTAAGAATGATCCTGGTCATAATCATACTAGTTCATCATCTATGCACGTAAGCCAAAGATAACATAATATAACATGAGGATGATGACAATGACATAATAATTCAATAAAACAAGTTCAAGAATTATTTAATCCATGAATTATTAACGTCAAATTGTCAACATAATCTTTGCTTTTAGTAGAGTAAAATTCAAGAATGATCGAGAAGAATATTTCCGTGAAAAGATCTTTGGATGAAACGCAAATATCAAGGATATTCTACTAATTTCATGGAGTATAGAAGTCAAAGTTTTAACCAATTTGGGTATAATAAAGAATGGAATAACAAAAGAAATCACCGTGCATGCGGTGCTTGCGCAGAGCAGAGTTATTCAACAGAATAATAATAACGGAACGGTCGGTGAAATTCACGCAAGCGAGGATGTTCAACGAGAATAATAAAGATGGAACCCGGATCCGGTGTAAAACACACTGCAGATAGGATATTCCAATGAGAATGATAAAAAAGCGGAACCGAATTGGGTGTAAAAAACCTGCGTACGAGGATGTTCCAATGAATAATAATAATAAAAGCGGAACCGGTAGGTGTAAAACACATGCACGAGGATGTTCAATGAGAATAATAGAAGAATGTCACCAAGTATAGAAAATGCAGCGTATCTGAGTTATTCCAATGAGAATAATAAGCAATGGAATAACATAAGATTTCACCAAGTATAGGGTATCTCAGCGTATCGAGGTTATGTATAGGGTATGCCACTTTTACGAGTTATTCCAATGAGAATAATAGTGAATGGAATAATGAAGTTCTCTTGAAGAAGAAAGAATAACACCCTTACGAATTACAACAAATAATATCCCTTACTTAGTAAAAGACTTTGGATATCAAAGTAGTGAAGTACCGCGAATACTCTTCTTCTTCTCTCTATAGATTTTCTCTCTATAGCTTCTCTCTATAATTTTCTCTCTAGAGTTCAAATGAATTCGTAAGAAAATAATGAAGGAATGAGCTTTATTTATAGGAAAATAGAATGCATAGTAATTAATCCATGAGCGGTCCAGATTGATTTACTTTAATCGGCGGTCCATATTTAAAGCAAAATCTTTTAAATAAAATATAATATATTCTATTTATATAAAAACATTTTACTATGCAAAACACTATGCAACACTATGCAAAACACTTATGCAACACTATATCATAATAAAATATAATATATTCTATTTATAGAATAACTTTAATAAAGTATTACATTTTTATATAAAAGATGTTTATGTTTTATTACGTTAATAATCTGAATAAAACAAAAGCGTCATTATCGCTATAATAATTCATATTATTAATAAACAATAATGGAATCAAATGAGTGACTTCTCACTTAAGCATCAATAATCAATCTGGTGTCTTCTTATGCAACCACACGTATTCTTGACATACTTTTCCTACCGAGTAGTTCAACAAGATATCAACGGTAAAACTTCCGCCGTTATTTCAATAAAATATTTTTGTCATTTTCTCAATCAAATAATAATTACATTTGTGGGGTCCACTGATGATTGAGTAGTTATACGAATATTCCTGCTAAATAGAATATTCTCCAACCAATCGAATATAATATAACCACTTGTATACTTTGCAAAATTTATAAACACTACCCACAACTATAATATTATCTCAAATTCACACCATAATATTAAAAATTATTTCGACAAAATTTAAATCTTTATTGATAAAATCTGGGGTCTCACAATCTCCCCTCCTTATGGAATTTTGCCCTCGAAATTAGGTGCGATACTGGTATGATAAAAGGTGAGGATACCTTGAATACCCTTTATCGTTGAAAACATTAAATTCATCTTTGCAATCCGGCCAAAGATATTCATTAACAATTCATCTTTGCACTTCTGGGCCAAAGATATACAAGCTATAAAACCAATAATCTTTGAGACAGCGACTTAATAGTATCACGACCACGAATTATCCATGCACTTCTTGGCCGAGGATATTCGTGTTTTCAATCTGGTCATGATTATCTTACGAATAATCCTTGGTCATAATCATACCAAGTCTATCAATGCACTACTGACCAAAGATGACTTTTTACCACATCCATGAATTAATATTTCATTCTTTGAGACTCATTTCGATAATTAATCCATATCATCGAATCATCCACCACTCATTTCTGCCAAGGATATTCATTAGTATCACTACCATTAAATTATCCATGCACTACGACAAAGATAATCGTGTATTCATTATTCATTATCACGACCACAAATTATCCATGCACTACTACCCAAAGATAATCGTGTATTCATTAGTATCACTACCACAAATTATCCATGCACTACTACCAAAGATAATTGTGTATTCATTAGTATCACGACCACAAATTATCCATACACTACTGACCAAAGATAATTGTGTATTCATTAGTATCACGACCACAAATTATCCATGCACACTACTACCCAAAGATAATTGTGTATTCATTAGATATCACGACCACAAATTATCCATGCACTACTACCAAAGATAATTGTGTATTCATTAGTATCACGACCACAAATTATCCATGCACTACGACCAAAGATAATTGTGTATTCATTAGTATCACGACCACAAATTATCCATGCACTACGGCCAAAGATAATTGTGTATTCATTAGTATCACGACCACAAATTATCCATGCACTACGGCCAAAGATAATTGTGTTTTCAATTACGGTTATGATTATCTTAGAACAATCTGGTCATAATCATACCAAGTCCATCTATGCACTACAGGCCACAGATGACTTTCAACATAATATAAGCATGAGGATAATGATATAAAGAATCAATCAAATGAGATAAAGAATAAATATTAAACATTTATAATATAATTTATCCAGGATTCAAGAATATCCCCATGTTATCAATCACTTAATAATCTCATAATCTAATATCATTAATATTATAACAATATTTTAATCACTTCTTAAATTTATAAACAATTTATCTTAGCACATTTACGCTTTACCATATAATGCATTTAATCATTCAAAAATGCCATACTCATAAGATATCATCACCAATTATCAAATCTCTCAAAAAATATGCATATACTCTATATAGGATTCTCTAGCCATAAAATCCTATTTTCAACTTTGTTACTTCACATAACATATATTTAACTCATATGTTAAGTAACTAAACTATTTTCATGAAAATACCAAATCAGTCCCAAAAATATTTCTTTTCTGGGATTTAGCATAATATAGTCCCATGATGAAAATATATTTTTTCTAGAAATTTTAAAATTCATTTACTATTTTCAAAAATTAATTTCTAATTAATTCCTTAAGAAATTAGCTACCTCAAGTTTAACTCCAAAATTCCCAAATCTTGGCAGGACCTTACACATGTTATCGTGAGCTTCAGTTTAAATTTCATGGTCACCTGAGTTATAGAACTCCAAGTTATAGCATTTTTAAATCGGAAAAACCTAAATATTGAAATAGTCATAACTTGCTCATTTTAAGTCGAGAATAAGCTCATTTTTGGACAGGAGTTACTTTATACCATATACTTTCATTTCCCAAAAGGCTAGAATTTTTCTCATAATTTAAGTGTCCGAAAATGCCTTTTAAAAATAAAATCAGTAGCTTTTTGAAATTTCCAGCTTTTTTCATTCTTTATTAAAATCAGTCCACACGTAAATCTACAACACCTTTTCCGGTGATTCCACTTGGAGATGCTACAAAACTCATAGATCTAACTCTAGAACTTGACCACACTCAAAAATTCAAAATATAATAGGAGATATGGTCTATTGAATTTCATGTTACGTTTTCACCAAAATCGATTTTAACCTCTTTGTGATTTTAAAAAACTTTCATGTTTTTACATACTAACCAACATAACTCATCATAAAACTTACTAATACCACGTAATACCCATGATTTTCATTAGTCCAATGCTTTTATTATGACTTTCATCATAAACCACGTAACCTGTTCATTTAGTTGAAGAAATATTTGAGGGTTTAAGAAATGGGTTTTTGTCTTTGGGGTCAATACAAAATTCGATTTCACGCTCTAAGTAGGCTAAGAAGTCTTCAAGAATACGCCAGAAATTTATTAATAATAGAAATATCATTCAAAAGCTGTGACTCTCATCCAAGACTTGGATAATACGTCACATTGATACTAACTGTGACTTCTATCCCTTAACCTAGATAGCACCTCACAATGATACCTATAAACTTGCCATCTTCATTCACGATGTCGCCACAGAAAGTCCGGCTTAAAGCTTTGGTGCATTCCACACAAGGAAGTCAACAACGAAAGGTTCGGGGCTCTTTACTTATGGCTTGATATAATGATAATTGACTTTTAGTAGTTTGGTTATGAATATAAAAGCTAACAACCTTACGAAAAGAATGATGAGTAGTTAACCAATTGATTCCTAAAATACCATCAAAGGCAAATATTTTCAAAGAGATAATATCGACAGTAGCGTGAAAGTGTTTATTTGAAACAACAAGATTAATAAGCGATTGGAGGTAACGGAAGGTTTCTCCCAACGAAGTTTCAACCAATAAGTTAAAGTCTAACTTCTCCTGAGTCAAATTTAAATGTTGAACGCATGAAAGCAAGCGAGATAAAATAATGGGTAGAACCCAGGTATCTTATAAGGTATAGACTTGCAAGAATTTATAATTAACTAACCCTTGAGTGCTAACTTCGTTTGGGTTACCCACTTTTTGAGAAGTCATAAAAACGCTTCTTCCCGAAACCACCGACTTTGTTTTGTCAGTATCCGCCTTTGGTGCCACTATCCCAATTTGGACTTGACTTCACTATACGACAAAATCGAGCTAAATGACCTTCTCTTCTTGAAATTTCCACTTCTATTATCTTTGCCATGATTACCATCAAGTGGTTACCATTCTTAGCATGATAATTTCCCCACGATGGTTATCATTGTTACGATGGCCGTTGCCACCCGATATGATTATTATCGTGTTGTTGGTCGTTACCTTTTGTTTGGTGAATCAACACTCTCATGTGCTTCATTGCTTATCTCAAAGCATTTTCAGATGCCATTCTCAAACACTTGTCACAAAACAAGGGTTAATTGACATGTAACAAATTATCCCTATATATTACGTGAATCCCAATAAAATAAAGCACATAAACTTAGGTAGGTCATTCTAGCGAAGGTATTCCCCGTCTCTCCCCTCCTAGTATTATTCTCACCTCTTAGCAGGATCATATCCCTAAGCTCGATACCAACCGTGGCGCCCCAAAATTAGGTATCGTCACCCATCTTGGGTCGCCACTTACATGGTACATAAATTCAAATACAACTTACTTAATATAACTCGTGGGTATAACAATCGACATAAAGCGTGAGTTTGAATACAAATATTGTCTACTAGATATTATACAAACTCAAAAGGAGTCCTCATTATAACTATTATCACACTATTTCACATAATAGTGAGGACTACTAATGCTATCCTCGGACCATTACTCCGTTCCCGACTCGTCCCAACTATGTTCTCATTTCAAGAAATAAAACGGTGAAAGAAAAGGTGAGCTCAACTAGCCCGAAGAAGAAATATTATGACTAAGATAATGCGAGAATAAATTATCATTAGCCTTCAACAAAGATGTTAAACCGATAAAATACAATAGACAACCGGTTTAAGCTGCGGTAATGAATAAGCAATCCATTAAAAGAGTCAAGTAGAGAATAAAGTCTACTATCTTTTAGGTTTTAAAAGGTTTTCATCAATTTTTTATCATTGAGACTCGACAATAAATAAACCACCACATCTAATTATCCCGTACCACGGTCAAGGATTTTCATCAAATTATCAATGGTCATGACTATAAGAATCACCCCCGGTCATAATCATACCAAAACTATCCATCAATTTGCATTCTGTGCCCTTTGAGGACTTTTGTCACATCATTTATATCAAGTCGTGATTATACCGAATGATCCTTGGTCATAATCATACTAAGTTCATCTATGCACGTAAGCCAAAGATAACATAATATAACATGAGGATGATGACAATGACATAATAATTCAATAAAACAAGTTCAAGAATTATTTAATCCTTGAATTATTAACGTCCAAATTGTCAACATAATCTTGCTTTCAGAGAGTAAAATTCAAGAATGATCGGGAAGAATATTTTCGTGAAAAGATCTTTGGATGAAACGCAAATATCAAGGATATTCTACTAATTTCATGTAGTATAGAAGTCAAAGTTTTAACCATTTGGGTATAATAAAGAATGGAATAACAAAAGAAATCACCATGCATGCGGTGCAGCATAGACGAGTTATTCCAATGAGAATAATAATAACGGAACGAAGTCGGGTGAAATTCACACCAAGCGGGATGTTCCAACAGAATAATAAAGATGGAACCGGATCCGGTGTAAAACACACGGATAGGATATTCCAATGAGAATGATAAAGAGCGGAAACCAGTCGGTGTAAAACACATGCGATGGGATGTTCCAATGAATAATAATAAAGAGCGGAACCAGTGGGTGTGTAAAACACATGAGCAGGATGTTCCAATGTAATAATAGAAGAATGTCACCAAGTATAGGGTAAATCAGCGTATACTGAGTTATTCCAAGTAAGAATAATAAGCAATGGAATAACATAAGGATTTCACCAAGTATAGGGTATGCCAGCAGATCTGAGTTATGTATAGGGTATGCCACTTTTACAAAGTTATTCAACAAAATAATAGTGAATGGAATAATGAAGTTCTCTTCAAGAAGAAAGAATAACACCCTTACGATGTACAACAAATAATATCCCTTACCGTAAAAGACCTTTGGATATCAAAGTAGTGAAGTACCGAGAATACTCTTCTTCTTTTCTCTCTATAGATTTTTCTCTATAGCTTCTCTCTATAATTTCTCTCTCAGAGTTTCGGTGAATTAAGTAAGAAAATAATGAAGGAATGAGCTTCTATTTATAGGAAAATAGAATGCATAGTAATTAATCCATGAGCGGTCCAGATTGATTTACTTTAATCGACGGTCCATATTTTAAAGCAAAATCTTTTAAATAAAATATAATATATTCTATTTATATAAAAATATTTTACTATGCAAACACTATGCAACACTATGCAAAAATACTATGCAACACTATGCATAATAAAATATAATATATTCTATTTATAGAATAACTTTAATAAAGTATTACATTTTATATAAAAGATGTTCGCTTTTATTACGTTAATAATACTGAATAAAACAAAAGCGTCATTATCATTATAATAATTCATATTATTAATCGAATATGAAATGGAATCAAAGTGAGTGACTTCTCACATAAGCATCGATAATCAATACAGGTAGTGTCTACTATGCAACCACACGTATTCGCATTTTTTTACTACCTGAGAGTAGTTCAACGAAGATCAATGGTAAAACTTCCGCCGTTATTTCAATAAAATATTTTTGTCATTTTCTCAATCCGACAATAATTACATTGTGGGGTCCACCAATGATTGGTAGTTATGCAGAATATTCCTCGCTAAACCGAATATTCCCCGAACCAATCGAATATAATATAACCACTTGTATACTTTCCAAAATTTATAAACACTACCCACAACTATAATATAATCTCAAATTCACACCATAATATTAAAAATTATTTCGACAAAATTTAAATCTTTATTGATAAAATCTGGGGTCTCACAAGAAGAGTCTGTCAACAACGTTGAAGGACAACAACAAGCGGACCCAATGCAGCAGTTCGCGAATATGGTAGCCCAGGCTATGCAACAAGGGAACCAACCGGATAATCACTTGGCAAATTTCAAAGACTTTAAGGCTGTAGGACCGCCGGAATTCAAAGGTACAACTGACCCTGTAGAAGCCCAAACTTGGGTTAAAGAAATTGAGAAGGCGTTTGTGATAGCTAGGGTAGCTGAGGGGCAAAAGACCTCTTTTGCCACCTATATGATGAAGGGTGAGGCAAATTTCTGGTGGGAAGCGAATCAAGTGAGGGCAGGAGCAGGTGTGGTAACATAGGATAGGTTTAAGACTTTATTTTTCGAGAATTATTTTTCAGCTAGTATGCAGCTAGAATGGAGGTAAAATTTCTGGAGTTGAAGCAAGGGGATATGTCGGTGGTGGAATATGCCGCGAAATTCAATGAGTTAGCTAGGTTTGCTCCGCATCAAGTCGATACGGAGGCTAGGAAGGCGAGGAGATTTGAGCTGGGATTAAAACCCTAGCTCTATAATAAGGTGGCAGTGTTGCAGATTCCAACATTTGCAGCA
Organism: Panax quinquefolius; assembly: GCA_020205615.1. Taxonomy (NCBI): domain Eukaryota; kingdom Viridiplantae; phylum Streptophyta; class Magnoliopsida; order Apiales; family Araliaceae; genus Panax; species Panax quinquefolius. The sequence continues at coordinate 35,025,672 of CM035157.1, read as the reverse complement.
CTCATGGAAAAGGCGATAATTGCTGAGGAAGGGAGTGAGGCTATGAGCCTCTACAACAAGGAGAGGAAGAACAAGGGCAAGGTCGAGGGAGCTAAGAAGGTGAGAATTAATAGTGGAAGCAGGAGTGTTGATGGAAAAAGGAAGGGGAACCATTTTGGCAATGTCCAGGTCAAACAAGAAGGTGTTAAGAAGCCAGCGGTGCAGTGTGGAAACTGTGGAAAGAACCACTCCGGAGAATGTTTGAAAGGAAAATTTGTCTGCTACAAGTCCGGGCAGGAGGGCCATATCTCTCCCAACTGCCCCAATCCTAGAATGAACAGTGGTTGTTTTATTTGCGGGTCAATGGAGCACAGGGTGAAGGATTGTCCGAAAAAGAGGGTAGAGACAGGTAGTGTGAATGATGGCAAGGATAGCGAGACGTTAGCAATTACGGGACCAACGACATCGAAGCAAAACCAAAGAAAATCTCTGCGAGGGTTTACAAATAATGGTCCCAGACACGGTGGCAAAATTGTGCAATGCAATTCCAGGTAATATTCGAATAACTTTTATTTTCGTATATATGATTTTCCTATATATAGTAAATTATTTTATAAAGAAATTTTGAAGGAGGAATTTGAGTTCTTTTAGAAATCAAATTTTCGTTTAATCAGAAAGACAAACTTAATGTGATTAGTTAAAGATCTGTTCGATCAAAGATGATCGAGATCTACTTGCGAAGATTGTGTATGCTATGTACCCTGGTATATATAGGTTTTAAAGCGGTGATTTCGGGGACGGAATCCTTATAAGGGAGGGTGAATGTGACAACCCGATATTTTCTATATTAATAAATCATAAATTTTGCATATAATTTTTTTTTATGGGGAATATGTGCCTAGATAATGTGTATGTATTTATGTGATGAATATAAAATATATTTATTACATGAATAATTTTAAATGATTTTATTTTAGAATTATTGATTATTATCAATTATATTTTATACTAATTAATTCCTTATTCGAAATGTGTTTATTAACTATTTTCTATGAAAATATAATTATATATTATTTAAATAATATATGAAATGATTTTAGAATAATTATAATAATAATTTTTTATTATATGATTTTGTCGATTATTAAGTTAATTATTTTAACTTATTTACTAAGGATAATTATGACGATGATAAATCGGATATGGAATCCAAACCCTAATTTTGGATTTTGATCAAGGAATGAGAATAAGAATATAATATTAATTATATTTTGATTTTTCAGTGCTATAAATATGTACTGTATGTATGTGGACTGATAATGATCGGTTATTTATGGTGCAGTATTTAAAAAACCTAATTTGAAACTCAATTGTGAATTTAATACAATTATATAACTGTGTTATATGATTTTATGGTTAATTAGGTTAACCCTAATTAACATTTGGTTATATTAATTTTAGAAACCCTAAATTGATAATTATAAAACCCTAATTATCTGTATTATAAAACCTAATTGCTATAATTAGCAAGGTTAAATTGTGATTAGTAATATTAAACCCTAATGTCCCTGTATAATATAATTACAAACTTAATTTAATTAACAAATCTTAATTTTTCAAATTTTAGAAACTAAAATAATTTTATTTTCTTTATAAACCCTAGTTGCTAAATCCTAAAAATACATTTTATGCTAAACCTTAGGGTTGAACCCTAATGGTTAAAACCTAAGGGTCAAACCCTAAGGGTTTGTCAAGATTACAAGATTGCCATTAAAATGATAAATCAATTGTCCATTATACCCTTTTTGTGCATTAAAGAAGCTACATGTAGGTTTTGACAATAGAGTGAGTTGTTCACCAAATCCAACTACTCCATGTGACTTATATTGCCAAAGACTCAAATTTCTCTATATCAATTATGCAATGCATCTAAGCATCATATATATATGGATGGAGAGAGAAAATAGCAAATGTTAAGCCATTCTTGCACAAACACTCAACTAGATTCTCTCTCTCTAAAACCAACGAAAATCTCTAGCATTTCAGTCCCCAATCCAAGCCCCACCATCACCCATAACAAATTAGCAGCCAAAATCAGAAAATTAATCAAAGAAAGGTATAAAATTCTACCCATGAATCTGCCTAATTTTTTGTTGTTAGATGTTTGAAAATTTTGTTAAAACATGTTGGTTATAGTGTCTAAGGATGATCTGGGTTGCTAGATGTTAGATCCATAACATCTAGAAGCTCAGATTTGAAGATCTATGAAATCTGGAAAAATTGTGTTCTGTGATCTGACAACAAATGTCAGTGGCCACAGATCCTTGATCAGTCATTATGTTTGTTATTTTTAAGTTGTCATATGTAAATTCGACATGTTGTCTTTGATCTGGAACAAGAATCAAGTGTATATCCGGGTCTAGATTTGTAGTTATTGCAGGTCAAAGGTCGTTGACCGACCATGACCGAAGGAAATCTGGGCAGTCAAGAACATGCCCAGATCGTTCTGACAATAAGTTAGAAGGCTTAGATCTGACAGTGTATTGATGATTTGTGTTTGTTGTTATAACCAAGTTGTAGCTAGGTATAAGTATTACTATTTTATGCCTTAAAATATCCTAATCATCAAGTAGGGTGACTTCAGCGGTGGTCAAAGTAAGCAAAAGATCGTATGTTGTCATTTTCGGGCAAACCCGTAAAACATCAGTAAGTAATTTGTCCGATGACCTTTGGCCAAACAGTATCTCGCTTATTATGTTGTTGTTATTGAAATATTTTGTGGTGGATCTACTCTCTTACATGAGGGTTAAAGACTGAATCTTTTAAATCACAAAAACAGTGAACGGATTGCAAGTTGTGGAAGCCCAAAAGTGGATGGACGAACTGTTCTTCATTTCTGGGTAACCCGAAAAATGAAGAACAAGTCTGACAGTCCCTTTGAAGGCTTAGATCTCGTTTGATTTATGCTGTTTGGCCATACTTGTTATTGGATCGTGTAGTATTGAACGAGTACTACAAGATCTGATCAATAACATTACCAGAAAAATTTCAGTTTACGAATTACATGTGGTCAAACCTACTAACTCGGGTTCTGACATTGGTTTTCTGGGCAGCTCAAGAACACCTTTAGCGACAGTTTCGTCGCTATAGGGCCCTTTAGCGACAGTTGTTTATAAAAATTAATTATTTTTATTAAATAATTAGTTTTAACTAGTTTTTAATTATGAAAAATATAAAATAAATTATTAAAAATTATTTTAATGTCTGAAAATTATATTTTAATTATTTTGAATATATTTCATAAATATTTAATATTTTTGGAATATTAAAAGTAATTTATTTATTTAATTATAATATTAAATAAATTATTTAAAAATGATTTTAATACATGAAAAATCATTTAAAATTATATTATGATATAAGAAAAAATTTAAGTTATTTTTAATAACTTTTAATATTATTTGATAATTTTCATTAATAAATTAATATTAATGATAATTAATTTATTTGTTAAATGAATTAAATAATTAAATTAAAATGATTTTATTATTTTAAAAATCATTTTAAATAATAATAAGGTATTTAAAATATTTTAAGTTATAAAATATAAATTTTAATATTTAAAGGTTAAATTCATTAATTAATGATTATTTATGATATTAAAGTTATTTAATATTTATATTAAATAAATTAGTTTAAAATGATTTTATTATTATAAAAATCATTTTAAATGAAAATAAAGTGATTAAAGATATTTTAAGTTATAAAATATAACTTTTAATATTTAAAGGATAATTTCATTAATAAATTTATATTAATGATATTGAATTTATTTAATATTTAGTTTTAAAATGGTTTTATTAATTTAAAAATTATTTAAAAAGGGATATAAATAAATTAAAAATATTTTAAGTTATAATTAATGACTTTTAATATTTGATAAATAGTTCATTAATATTTAAATATTAATGGTAATTATTTAAAATGATGTTAAATGTTTTAAAAATCATTTAAGGGTAACATAAATGTTTTAAAAATATTTTGAGTTATTATACATAACTTTAATATTTTGGCAATGGTTTGATTAATAGTTTAATATTAATTAAATATTGATGATAATAGAATTGTTTGATATTTAAATCATTTAATAATGATTCTGATATTTCAAAAATTATGATAAATGGTAATAATTATTATAAGGCCATGAAAAATAGTGCGACTGATGTTTAAGTTAACTATTTGGATATTGAACTTCGGGATAGAGTCTTAGACTCGATTTTACTCGATAAACCGCTTAGATGAAATAACGTATTTAAATTGATCTGGACTTAGATAATTTGATTAGTTAACTGTTTATTTGTGATTCAATGGTTGTTAAAGTTATGTGACAATGTGATTAGGAATGTGTTGACTGCAATAAGCAGTGTTATGTGTTACATTATGATATACTAAATAGTAAAATGATCTGATTAATGATAGGTGATTTCATAAAAGATAAAACTAAGTTGAGAATAAGAAGGGCGTGATCGTGCAAGTATCCTAACTTTGCATTTTCTTTACGATGATGGATGTAAGTAAGAAGTTTAGAATCATTATTATTAATGTACAGATTGTTAAACCTATATTATATACGCTTATTGATTATCAACATGTTAGTATATGATAATTCAGATACATATATTTTGTTCGTTAATTTCTATAAATGGTTATACAAGTGTCCCCACTTGGATAATCATTGTATTTAATCACATGTTGATATACCTTTGTCAATTACCCGTATATATATATATATATATATATATATGTTGAATTATAGATTATTGTTGTATAAGATAAGACCTTTGTTATGAAAACCCGACAGGTATGAACATCCCGTACATGGGAAAACTTTTATGCGCCCAAGGCGGACAGAGTGAACAATAACATCGTTCTTGTAATTTAGTATTGATCAATGCAGGGCACAGCGGGCTGATCACCCCCGTGTCCGTAAGTTATGATGGTTTACAGATGAATTTCTGTTTAACCCTTTCGAAAAAGAAAATAATGTTCATAGTATGTCACTATAACCCTATATATAGTCAATACGTAGTTTCAAAAATTTGAAAGAGGGTTGTTATGTTATTATTATTGGTACAGATTACTTCACAACTTTTGAATTGTTGTAGAAGGGTATTATAAAGAAAACATTTAAATTCTTTCAGCTTATATATATATATATATATATATATATAATATTTGTTGGGCACTCAAATGCTCATTCTTGCTTAATTTAAATGTTTTCAGCTAAGTGTGAAGAACCTGAAGGCTCATGCAGAAACAAAGGAAAAGGAAAGCTAACCAAATAAGATTTGTTGTACTATATGTAATAGTTTTAGATTATGAAGACTATGATATATATTTATATATTATGACATGTAATGAATGACTAAAGGTCTCGTACCTGGGGAAATAGACTTTGATGTATAATTAAGTTTAAGTTTTATATTATTGTTATTATTATTAGTATTATTCCGCTCATAGAAATGGTATCGTGAAGCACCGAATTCGGGTTTCAAGTACCTGGATTCGGGGGCGTTACAAAAATGGGTTAGAGCATCGTGTTGATAACATGTTGCGAAATGATAGATAAAACAAATTAAAAAGAGAACAAAAAATATATATTAATAATCTCTTGTATTCAAGTGGTCATCCACAATTCTTTTGACATCAAATAAAACTCTCAGATGGGGTGTGTCCCAAGCTTATTTCCTCATATCTCTCTCTCTCTCTCTCTCTCTCTCTCTCTCTCTCTCTCTCTATATATATATATATATATATATATATATATATAAACAATGGATCCTGTCCGGACTCCTCTCTCTCTCTCTCTATATATATATACCCACTTATTTTTTAAAAGAAACTCCAAAACTACGTAGTTTTAATAAATGAGTGCTATTTAAGAAGGAATGCTCTTGATCATTACTCTCTCTCTCTCTCTCTCTCTCTCTCTCTCTATATATATATATATATATATATATGTTTCATCCACAAAGAACCTAATGTTATTCGTGGAGCAACCCCTTTTTTGGCCTATGAATTTTTTATTTTTTATTTTTTGCTCCATAGAATTTTTCACAAATTTAAAAAAGTGTTGCTTTTCAATGTTAATTCTTTAATCAGAATAAAACTCTCAGATATATATATATACACTCCCCGTAAAGCTAACCTTTTGCATTAAAACAACTTAAAACCTTTTAAGGCTCTACCATTTATTTTGGTGGTTACTTTTTAATTATTTTATTTCTAACATTGGCAAAAAGGTACAAAAGAGTATTTTTATAATTTTTCAAAAATATTATTATTATAAAGTAATGCATGTGTAAGATAGACCTCATCTCCCGTGTCAAGTTATTTATTTTATAAATTTATTATAATATTACTACACAATTACAAATTATATAAAAATTTAAACTGAAAAAGAGAGATACCCTAAAGGGTATTTAACTAATATACTTATATAGTTAATATTTATAGTTAGTTTTTTTTTTTTATAAATCCAACAGTATGGATGTAAAGAACTTATAAAAATACTAAAACGTGATTTTTCAAATCATTTAGTAATGTGTGTATAAGCCACTTTATATTAATGAAAATTTAATAAATTTGACATGTTCGCACATGAACATATGACAAATTTCATAATAAATATCATCGAATTTTCAACAATAAAAACAGGAGGATTATAAAAGTGAAATATTTAGAGAAACAAATTGAAAAAAAATTAAAACTGAAATTGTTTAGGTTCAAAAATATACTGCTTCACAAACTACAGAACTTGATTATCCCTCTTAAATATACAAAACAACAGATCATGTCATTTATGTTTTCCTAAACACAGGATAGTTTGTTCTATCGTCCCAGCAAGGCAACTCGGTCCTTCTGTACTGCCTGTGACAAGTTGATGTCGAAGAGCTCACACCGAATTGGCATCTCCATTTCATAGAAAGGATTTTTCAAAACATAATCTGTGTAGAGTTCATATATATGCTTCAACAGACCCTCCATATGTTGTGTTCCTGGCTCAGAAACTACGAAAAACTTTGTCCCTACAAGGAACAAAGTTAATTACAATCATAATATAGCAGCAGAATATTATTATAGCCTTTTCCAAAAATAATAACTGAAACAATTCCTGACCAAGAGCTAACCCAAAATATATATAAGTATTTCAGCTCAACAGCAAACACAGAATACAAATGAAGTCACCGCATTCGTAAATGAGTCCATACACACCGGTAGGAGAAGCTTAAGCCGGTAGACATTAAATCAAGAAAAATTGGGTCAAACTAGAGGACAACCAACTTCAAAATGGCTCATGGCCTAGTTTTTTAAACCCCTTTTTAAAGAACAAAAAGTTTTTTTTTTGGTTTTTTTTTTTTTTGGGGTGGGGGGGTGGGGGGGTTGGGATTGCTTTGCCTAACAATGTTTTATTTTTCAATGAAGCTTTTCCAATTATCACTGCGCAAAGGGAATCAAACCTTGGTCATAAAAAATAATATCAAACATTCGTTGGAATATGAAGAATGAAAAAAGAGAATACTATCCAAGTATCCATAATGTAACATTAAGAAAACTCTTAGTCCCACTTTTGTTGGTGTAAACAAAAGCTCTTTAATCCTTTTCACCAAAACTTTGGCATACTTGATGACACTAGCATAACATCAACTGACCTAGACAAGGAAGATGAGTTTAAAGTCTACCTGCAAAATTCTCATGTGCTGAAAAGAAATAATGCTATGGCCTATGTTACAAGCACGGAATACAAAAACCACCAAAAAAAACATTTCCATGTCTATAGCTATAGGCAAATAGATAAGTATGGCAATTTATTACTTAAAAGCTGTGGTCCCATCCTAACTAACAAGTTAGAGAGAGGAGAACATGATAACATATGTTCCCAAGCTTGAGCAGCCATGATTAATATTTCATTCATGGATCAATGCTGTTTTACTCTTGAACTCCAGCTGCCAGACTCCTATCTTTCTCTTCTTATATTCAAAAGGGTACACTCCATAGCATATGCTAACTTCTACGAGATCTAGGTTTTGCTAATTCTAGCTTTCCTAATAATACTCAGTTTCCAGTTTTAGTGTTCATAATATTCTATGAGCTTCACTGACAGTTGACAGAATTATTGTTATTCTCGTAAATTTTTGTATCTCTTTCTCTATAACAATTAGTCCTATGCACAATGCTTATTAGCTGTCATCCCATCGAGTTGAATGTAGATGTGGGACTTCCATATCTTTTTTCTGTGTATTTCCCATTCAAGTGTTCTTTTGTCTGCTTGAAATGTTGACGCGTTAGATATGAAGGACCGTGTTGTTGAATGGATTATATTCTACATAACTTCTCATATATCAAATATTTATTATTTTAGTCACTAAACAAGATTTCCCTATCTTTTAATTGAAACCCTACAATTTCATAAATAGGCTTTCTCTTCTCATGTTAGAGATGATCTAGAAAACAGACAGTGTGAACTGTGCAAGTACTTATACATTTCCCTTGTATCCTGGAATCTAGATTGCAAATATGGCAATATGCGGTGGAATTTGAGCCTGTGGTCAAATTGGTGGTTTGATCTGATTGCTAGCAACCAACTTTTAGAACTATGTTACCACCTTTGTTTACTTAAAGATATGAACAGTAAACCTCCGTACCACTATGTGGTGCATTTTAGTGGCTTTAGAAACTTTTCTATAGTACTTAAATCACTTATGTTTTCCTCTCTTGGTTATTGTATGTTTAGAAAGCTATCGTAGCTCATAAGATCAGGATTTAGCCATTTAGGTACCTACCTACATACTACTTAATTATGTCCTGTTAGGCTTGTCAACCTACTTTCGAAATTTCATAAATCGAGTAAAATCCGTTAGTTGTTTTGATTAAAAAAAAATCAAATCACTGCCAAATTAATCAGCCCCACTCATAATTTTCTGAAATATTCAAGGCCTTTAAATAAAAAGGGAAAAATATTTGCTCAGAACATTATCCACTCAACATGTCATTTACATTTTCCCTACATCTAGCTCAGCAACTAAGCAACAAATAAGAGAAACCTAACATAATGTGTTTCATAATTAGTGGAAACAACAAATCTCACAATAATCAAACTCAATTGGAAAATGAAGCAATGAAAGTACCAGTAAGAGATTGAAAGCAATGGAGATCAAAAGTATCGGCCTCGAGAAGTTCGATCCCCAAACATCCAGTGATAGGTGATAATTGCTGAGAAATTGCATGCATCGAATGCCACAAACTAGCCAATCTCAAGCTGTCATTTGTATCCATACGTCCCGCAGAGCCATAATCCTGAAACATATTTTGTTTTCCAAGCACATTAAAATCTGCGCAAAATGGAAGCAAATCATAACAAATCTGTTTGCTTTGAATGAAATTTTCAATTTGAACCTTGTAGAAAATGAGGCCACCGGATTTGTTGATGATGTAGAGGCTGTAAATTACTGGCATTTCTTGGTGTAGTTGTTATGGTAACCTGACAAAAACCGCAAGTTATTTGTTATCAGTCTGGTGTTGGGCTGAGTTGAGATCTGAGATCGAGCCTGGCAGGTAATAGAGTTAAAATAAAATGAGTTGGAAACATGGAAATTAGGAAATGAAGAAAACGCTCTTAATGTGTATTGCAGCCAAGAAGATGCAGAACAAGTCTATTCTTTACCTAAGGCCTTAGAACTACTTTTATTGCCAAAAGGATACGACTATTTATACTAATTCAATGCTTTTAGGGACTATTTTATCTCATGATTACTCCTTTATTTAGTCCATGAACCATTTGATACCTCAAACGAAGTATCCTTTAATACCACCTCTCGGCTTGGCACTATAGTCAATCATCCAATGGCCATAGAAATGAGTGCTACTTCTCTCTCAGAAAACAAAAAGAAGCTAACTTTACAATTAAATAAATTATAATTCAATCCCATATTACTTTTCAGAAGTAGCTGTTAATTACCCTTAATTCATAATTGCCCATTTGTATCCCAAAATTAAATCCCCAAATTAGAAACACTACGCTAGATAAGAGAAACTCGCAATCCTGAAGTATATAAGCAACATAAAGATAATACTACTTGAAAAAGCAATAGGCTGCACATCTAGACAAAATCCCGATAGCCAATTGAAGTTGGTAAATACTCGATGATTATATATATACGAAAATTAGGGCTAGATTCTTACCTGATCACTGCTGTCTTCCCTCTGATTAAGCTGGTAGGAGGAATGTTTTGAGAGAGAAGAGGTTCTCTGATCTACGTAGAAGCAAATTTTAATTTTATATTAAAATTTCTAAAGATTTAACAAATTTGATTTTCTGTGAGTAGGAAAAAAAAACTTAAAATTGCATAAAAAATTAAAAGTACTACAGATTCTCTCTTTTTTTCCTTTTTTTTAATAATTGAAGTAGTATTTGAGTATTTAATCTTGTAAATTCCAAATTAATACTTCTTCCATTTCTAAAAATTAAATACATTCGCAAAAATAACCACTTTTTAAGAATAATTTTATATTAGTATTAATTAGAATTCAATTCTGGTAGTTTGATATTAAAATGATAATGAAAAAATAATAACAAATTAAGAATATCATCACTTTATTATTTTAAAATAAAATTATATCTCTAATTTTGAAACCAACTAACAAAAATATATCTCTAATTTGGAACAGAGAGTAATTTATATTCCCTCTAAAATCTGCATTGAATTGAGAAGCCGAGTGAGTGATGAAAAAGTAATTAATTAATTTTTAAAATTTTGAATTAAATTACCAAAATATAATTTTGTGTGATTTTAATTATACAATATTTAATGTTAATAGATTTTTAAATTAATATTTTCTTAAATTTCGAGTGGAATTTTTTTCTATGAGCTAGCGAGTGAGGGACGCCCTGGCCGGGTGTCACTCACGACCTCTCCTTTATTGAGTTGTTCGGATTGGCTCTTCCATAGCCTCAAAGCGGAGGGAGAGACAAATCGGATAGAGCAGCTCAACAGAGAGAGAGAGAGACGACAGTCCTCCCCGAGGGAGGAAGAGCGAAGCGAAGAAGAGGAAATCGGTGATTCGCGCGCGCTTCTAGCTTCTTCCCTTTCAAATAAGTCAGCTTCCTCTATAAGGTCACGAGTATCCTACCGCATCGTATTCGAGATGGGCTTGAAAAGGGACCCGCGAGAAGCCTTTTGCACCAAACTAAGGAATGCAAAACTCGACTTGAATCAAGGATGGGCTCTTGCTCACAAAAGGGAATCTGCATTTTTTTTTTCCAAAACCTTTTTTTTTCGGTATGCCACTCTGCGAGCAAGGAGTGCCACGCACAAAAACAAACCAAGGGGAATTTTTCTTCTTTTTCTTTTTTTTTTCTTTTTTTTTGGGGGGGGAGGGGGAATCCTTTAATTGTTCCACTGGCTAGGACCAAATTCTCAAATGTCCGTTTCGTTATTACAATCGGGTTGAAGGAGTAAAACACTTTCTTTTGTATCCTCTTATATATAAATAAAAAAAATTATGAATTAAAATATTAAAATAACTTTCATATATTTATCTTGATCAAAATATTTTTTTTTAAACTCCAATTGAATTTGTTTTCTGACCTAGATAAATCTAATATCAAGTGTTAAGGAAATTGATTCAACATTTCCTAAGGCATGGAGATTTCTTTTTTTTTTTAAATGATTTTCTAAAATCTTTATTTGGGCAAAAAGAAAAATCCTAAATTTTTATATATTTTTACATATACCCATATATATATGGTATGTATATATAATATACATATATATATATATATATAATATATGTGTGTCGAGAGCTGCAAATGAACCGAACCGAACCTAACCAAACTTTATCGAACTCGAACACTTTTAGTTGAACTCGAACACTTTTAGTCGAACCCGAACATGTTCAAGTAATTTGATCGAACCAACAACTATGTACGAGTTTGTATCGTTTGGTGTTCGCGAATATGATCGAGTTCGCCAACATGTCGAACATAAGCTTGTTCGCGAACATGAACAGTTCGCTAACGTTCACGAACACAAACTACGTTCACAAACACAAAATTTGTTCACGAGCAAAAACTTGTTCACGAACACAAACTTAGAAATCTGAAACAAAAAATAGTTAAATAAATACCAAAAATATATTCTCTAAGAGTCGAAGTATTCAATAAAAAATTAAACCAAATATTGCAATCATCATTCATACAAAAAGACCAAAACCAAAAATGATTACTTAGAACTTAGAACTTAGAACTTAGAACTTAAAACTTTACAACTTAAAAATTAAAACTTAAAAATTAACAAGTACTTAGAAATTTTTGATTTACAAATATCAACGATCAAATATTAATATCCAAAAGTCTTTCAACTCTTCAAGGTCTAACCACTTCAAGCAGAGTCTACAAACAAATGATTATCAAAAACTCATAATTTAATATTAGTAATGTATTTCTTTTGTTGTCATTTTTAATTAATATTCAATTTTGTTTTCAATTTTTAAATTTAATATCTAGTTTTATTTTTGATCTTCAAATTTATGTATAGTTTTTTAAAGTTTCAAATTATTCAATAAATAATTTAATGATTATTACTCTATTACTGAAGTAACGATACGTACATTAATGACTTGATTTCTCTATTCTCTATCTCGATTTGACAATTTCAATAATTCTTGTAAATGTAAGCAACTATATTGTATCATTCTTTAATTAATGTCAAGTTGTAAGACCCCGATTTTTTTTTATATATAATTAAAATTGAATTTTTTTCTATTCATTATCTTGAAATAATAAGGAGTTAATTTGATATAATGCTTTAGTTATGTGTGAAATGTGCAAATTTTACAAAATAAGCAATTGGTTATAAAATATTCATTTTTGTCGGGGAATATTCGTTTGGTCGTAGAATATTCTTATTGTCGAGGAATATTCGTACGACGGCGCATCCATTTGTGGGCCCCATAACAGAATAACTGTAGGATGAAGAAAATGACAAGTTTGAGTTTTTATAAATAACGGCGTAATTGTTATTTATTAACATTTTGTTGGAATACCGGTGGTTAAAATACGAATACGTGTGGTCGCACAAGATAATACCGGTATTGCTGATGATTTATGAATTATTGATTCTTACGTAAAAAGGCACTACTCAATAATTGTTACAGTAATTACTGTTCAATATTTTATTTTATTGATTCAATAATTGTTGCGTTGATATTTTATATTATTGTTGTTTCAATAATTATCACTGCACATTATTTCCCATTATTAAATCAATAATTCATATTATTTGAATAATATTATTAGATAACATTATTGGAAATGTCTAGAAAGTTCTGTCAATGAGAGGTTTGGTCACCTAATTGCGCGCCAGTAAGGAGAAATCCTTATCGGAAAGCCCCCTCTTTCCTGGGAACGGCTTGGTTGTCATTATTGTGATTCTGTAATATTATTTGTAAATAATTATTTATTGATTTATATGATAAGAAAATATTTACTTTATGTGGATATAAATGATAGATATATTTTATGTGGTTATAAATGAAGGAAACTGGTTCGAAGGACTCATAATCCAAAAAATCAGTGTTCTTGAGATATATTGAGTAAGTTATAATTTTTAAACCAACCGTTGGATCGTTGTAATTTTTGGATATGTTATACATATATAAGTTGATTATATGTTCACAAATTTTGAACCGTTAAAAATGAACGTATGATTTGTTATGAATTTTAAGAGGTGACTGGTTCAGAAATTGTTGAAGTTTCTGAATTTATCATTTTGGTGGAAAATTCTAGAATGAGTGGGCCCCACCTATGATTGGTGAAGAAATGTGCTAAAATTTTATTTCAAAAGTGGTGGGTGGAAATAGTAGCAGGTAAAGCCATCAGGTTACAGGTCAAGTTTGCTTTGGCGTTCTAACATTTTCCTACAAATAGGTGCTTAGGTTAGAATTGAAAATCACACCAGAAACAAGTTTTCTTTCTCTCTATATTATCGAGCGTATTTTTGTGAGTATTTAGATACTTTGAGAGTTGTTATTCAGTGCAAGTTTCCTTCGGCTTTACATCCGATATTCTGATCAGAAATACTGTTATTTTGAGGTAAGGGATGTTATTTTCTTCTTAAATGATATTATTTTCTTCAATATCATTATGTCGAAATATTGATATGAGTTTGATTGTGGAATTTCTACCTTTTTATGTCGGGGTTACTATTCACGAATACGGCACTATTCACCGAAAAATAAAATTTTCTCTTCTTTGTCCCAGATGTCTAGTATGGTTACTATCTTTGATTGTATCCATATTTTTGATCTTTATTCTTGAATTTTACTCCATTATGGTTTATTATGGAGTATTTTTAAACTTGAGTTATCTAATGTACGAATCTCTAGACTTTATCCTTTTATCTCACTGGATTCGTTCTCTAAAATGTTTTTCATCATCCTCAGTCCTTAATGGTGATACTTGATGAATATCTTTGGCCTCAGTAGTGCAAAGATGTATGATTACTCGATGAATATCTTTGGCTGTAGAGCAAAAGATGAATATTTGATTCAAGATGTATATTGATTGATGTTACATGGATAAAATATTGATGATGGACTTTTAAATTCATAGATGATAGTAGATTTCATTCTCTACTTAACTCTTCTAATGAATTGTTGTTTCCACTGCAGTTGTTGATCTAAAACTTGTTGTCTATTATATTCTATCAGATTTTTTCCTGTTAAAGACTAAGAATAATTTGTTGTATATTATCTTAGTCATAATATTCTTTACTGGGCTAGTTGATCTCACCCTTTTCCTTTTTTTTCCATTTTTCTTCTCAAGAAGTGAGAACATAGCAGGAACCAGTCGGGGTATAAAGTGATGGTCCTAGACAGTTGTTTTAGCAGTCCTCACTATTTTTGTAAAATAGTGCATCAATATTTATAATGAGGACTTTATTTGAGTGTGGATATTGTCTAAAAGACAATATTTATATTTAAACTCACAGAATGTGTTGTCGTATTTTGCATGACAATTGTATTAATAAAGTTGTAGTTGTTTCTGTACCGTGTATTTGACGATTCAGAATAGGTTGGGTGATGTATACCTATTTTGGGGGCGTCACACAAATTGTCATTGCATGATGATTAATGACTTTATTTATATGCTTTATGAAATGAGTTATAATTTATTAAATTATTAGGGTGTAAATTATAATAATCCAACTATCATTGTTAAAATTTTATGAAAATATTAAAATTATTTTAATTAAATTAGATTTTAGAGGTGAAGAAGTACACATTATTATTTATTAATTATTTAATAAAAATGTTTACTTATAATCAATTATTAAAAAAATAAAAATATGTTTAGGTAATAAAAAAATTATTACAAATTTAACAATTATTAATAAGACAAACAATAGAATTAAATATTAAATAACCAATTATTTGTATTTAGAATTTTAGAAACAAATTAAACATTTAATTAAGAAATCAAACTACTCGAACTTATCGAACCGAACTTGAACTTATCGAACCGAATTCTAACTTACCAAACTCGAACAGTTTGCGAACAAAGACGAAGAAAACTACATGATTCGTGAACATGTTCGATCGAGCAATCAAACGGAATAATATGTGCGAACTCAATTTGACTAGGCGAGTAAGTCGAACTTGAACCGAACCGATTCGTGAATAGTTCGGTTCCTATGCAGCCCTAACCATGAGTGGGTGCATATGTGTGTGTCATGTGTGATATGTGTTTGTTACATATGTGTGTGTGAAGACTTGGCTGGCATAAGTAAAAGGAAAAAGATGAAAGGCTTAAAAGTCTTAACCTGCCTTCACCTGTTGGCCGAGTATTGGCTTGCATGTGCTGAGAAGTTAATTATTTTGAAAATTAACTTGGGCCTTCTGTGCTGCTCAAATCCGTGTGCTTTACTGAAATTAATCTGAGCCTTTCGTTTCTTTTTAAAAGAAATCCGAACCATTAAATTCAAAATAAAATTTCAAAAGACTTTTTTGCCCTCAACTTCAAAATTCTATAAATAAGAGGTTTTTCATTCATTTTTTTTAACAATTTACAAATTAGAAAAATTTATTCTCATTGTCTACATTCTCTCAAAAAAGCTTTCACTCTCTCTTCTAAACAAAGTTCTAATCTACCAAAAAGAGAAAAATAGGTTAAAGTATTTGAGATAAGTTATTAATTTATTATTGTTTATATTATCTCATACTTGTTTATATATATATATATATATATATACACGATTCGAATCTTAAACTCACCCCTTATCTAACATACCTTGCTCACCCCTCTTTAGCGCCAGATGAGGCGGCGACGATCTTCTCGTCGTCGCTATATATAGAACAAATCGTCTTAGCTTTTAGCGATTTTGACATATAACGACGGATTGAACCTATAGCGGATAAGATAGAATCGTCGCCAGCCTCGGTCGCTAGAGGGGGTGAGCAAGGTATGTTAGATAAGGGGTGAGCTTAAGATCCGGACCGTGTATATATATATATATATCATCTATCAATATCAAACAAAAAGTCAGTACTTAGATACCGATATTCGGAGATATTTTTTTACAAAGAATATTATCTGAACGGTCTTTGAAATATTAAGTGGCCAAATTTTCACAACGTAGATCAAATATACAAAATATATATATATATATATATATATATATATATATATCTTTGAGTGATACTGAGTTTATTTTATATATCAAATATTATTTAATTGATTAATCTGTTGTACTTGATAAACGTCATCACAATTAGTTTATACACAAACTTACTTATTCATAAATTACTTGTTGCATTATATAAGTGATTTAAAATCATTATCCAAACTCAAAGTTAACTTTGTTTAAACCATAGAAACAAACTTTTTATTTATAAAGAAAAATCCTTCATAAACTGTTTAAACCATAGAAACACATTTTTTATTTAAGAAAATGAAAATCTTTATAAAAGTGTATCAATTTATATATCTTCTTACACAAAGAACATCACATAAAAGTCTTGAACTTTTATTTAAATACTTAATCTTAACTTGTATATCTACTTATTTGAGAAGTATCAAATATAAAAGTTTTTTAAACTTTTATAGATTTGTGCTAAATTTTATCTGTTTACACTAGAAGTAAAGTCAATCAATTGTAAAACGGAAAAGGTAGAGTTAGTATATTTATGTACCTGAGAGAAAGACGAATAATTCTTTGACCAAAATCAGAGTCTTAGAGAGGTCATGTAAGACCCCGAATTTTATAAAATAAAAGTATTCAATTTTTATTATAATTATTATTATATTCAGTAAATAGTTAATTTGATAAAAGGTTAAAGTTAAGGGTGATATGTGAAAATTTTATAAAGTAAGCAAGTTGTCATAAAATATTCATTGTGTCAGAGAATATTCATTTGGTAGGAGAATATTCTTTTTGTCGGGGAATATTCGTACGACGGCGCAATCATTGATGGACCACATAACGGAATAACTGTCGGATATAGAAAGCGACATAAATAACCTTTTTATAAAAATAACGGCAAAACTGTTACCATTAAACTGTTATAATAGCCGGTGATAAAAGTAGAGTAATACGCGTTGTTGCACAGTAGCACATGGTATTGCACAGTATCTCTGATTATTGATGCTTACGTAAGAAGTCACTTAGTGTTTAACTCAATAATTGCTACAGTAAAAATTGCACAGTCTTTCATATTATTGATGCAATAATTGCTACAGTGATAATTGAATAGTATTTTATAATATTGACTCAATAATTGTCATAGTAACAACTGAATAATATTTCTCATTATTAAATCAATAATTGTCACCCATATTATTGAAATGATATTATTAGATAACATTATTAACAAGATAGAGAAAGTTCTGTCGAGGAAAGGGGTTAGGTTATTTAATTGCGCGCCAATAAGGAGAAATTATTATTGGAAAGCCCTCTCTTTCTTGGGAACGATCTAGTTATCAATATTGTGAATCTATAATATTAATTATGAATAATTATTGAAAGATTGAAGAGTTGTAAATAATTGATGAATAAAATAAAAAATGTTGAGCGTAATATTGAGCGTATTTCTTGTGAGTATAAGGATATTTTGAGTGTTTATAACAGTGCAAGATTTCCTCAACATAATCTCCGTTATTCTAGTCAAAACTACTTTCCTATTAAGGTAAAACATATTATTTTTCTCGTAAAGGATGTTATTTTCTTTCGATACTCGTAAGGGGTATCATTTCCTAGCAGACTCCATATTATGTAAGTGATATTATTTCATTTTATATTACTATTTATATGGTACTATTCATGAGTACTATTCACAACAGAATTTAATTTCCTTTTATTTGTCCAAGTTATCTTTTATGAATCTTATTCTTGAAATTGAATCCATGTTATGATCTTCATGTTGACAATTTGGACATTCTTGAACTATGGATAAATTGAATTAGAAATCTCTAATATTTATCTTTGATCTCACTTGATTCATTCTTTATGTTATTGTTATAATTCTCAGACTTAAATTATATTGAAAGTTATCTTTGGCCTGTAGTGCAAAGATAAACTGTTGATTGATATCTTTGGTCCGTAGTGCAAAGATGGACAGGTGTTTAGCATGATCATGACCACTGATGATACAAATGAATATCTTTAGCCTGTAATGTAAAGATAGATTATTGTTTGGCATGATCATTAGTTTTACAGTTGAACATCTTTGGCCAGTAGTGCAAAGATAGACAATTGATTGGTATGATCATGACCATTGTTGTTACATTTGAATATCTTTGGTTTAGGATGTAAAGATGATATAATTACTGTGTGTCTTTAGCCTTTGTGGAAAGGACATGGAGTGAAAGTTCCATTAAGCCTTTGTGGCAAGGAGAAACTATTGATTTACATTATCATAAGCTTGAATTGTGAATTTAACTATAATCTTTTGTGGTTCAGGTGAAGACAGGTGATGAAAGTTCTCTTTATTTTGGGTAAAACAAATAACTGTTGATGGGTATTACAGGAATGAAATATTAATGATGGACTTTTAATTTGGAGGAGATAATAGACATTATGTTCTACTTAACTCTTCTAATGGATTGTTGATTCCGCTGCAATTATGGTTGAAAACTTTTATCATCTACCATATGTTTTAAATATTTGATTTATTACTGATGAAGGATATTGATAATTTAATTATCTTTAGTCATAATATTATTTACTGGGCTATTTGTGCTCACCCTTTTACTTCACAATTCTTTTTAGGTAATAAAAGTGTAGCTAGGTCGAGCGGGGTTAACATGGGAATAGAGTGATGGTATGTGACTGTTGAGGATTAAAATGTGTGTGTCGTATTTTATATGTCATTTAATAATTAATTTTGGTGAACAAAAATAGGGGGATGAGAACCTGACTTTGGTAGTGTCAAAAATACACCCCATTAGAATGAGTGGGACAGAATTGTACTAATAGCTTAAAGGGTGTGTTGCCACTATCATACTCGATGTCAAACTACATACAAATCTGTGTTATCATAAGATATGGTTGTGCGCATCCACTTGCTGACTATATCTTTAAGCATTATTTATATAATCTTGGAGTATGGTTAGAATATAATTCTTAGTTTGAGACAATTGAGATAATTATATGGCAAGAAGATACACACCATTGAAATGAACAGGATAATAATCTTCTTGTTCTTATTTGGGGTCTATTGGGTCAACCAAGGTTAATTTTCAAGTCTTATGATATCTATTATAACTTAGATGCATGGCCTCCTATGTATGAAGGCTTCCTTGAGCATTTTCCAAAAATTTTAATTCCTAAAACAGTTATCGACTGTACCTTTATGTAAAGTATCATTGGTTTGGAGTGTGAGTACTGTTATTTGTATTAAAACTCACTGCTTTTGTGTTGTCGTATTTTGCAAGATAATTTAATTGTTGTAAATAGGAAGTTTGTATTTGATTTCTGTGGCATGTATTTGGCGATCCAGAATAGGTTGTGTGGACCTATTTTGGGGGCGTCACAGTTGGTATCAAAGCTTAGGTGTGACGCCCCCAAAATAGGTATACATCACCCATCTTGAGTCGCCAAATACATGGTACAAAATTCAAATACAACTTAATAATACAACTGTCGTGTAAAATACGACAAAATATAAACTGGGAGTTTTAATACGAATATTGTCTTCCAGACAGTATTCAAACTCAAATGGAGTCCTTATTACATTTATTATCACACTATTTAACAGAATAGTGAGAACTACTAATGCTATCATCTGAACCGTCACTCCGTTCCCCGACTAGTCCCAGCTATATTCTCATTTCCTGAAGAGAACAATGAAAGCAAAGGGTGAGCTCAACTAGCCCAATAAGAAATATTATGACTAAGATAATGCAGTATAAGTTATCGTTAGCCTTCAACAATGTTAAACTGATAGAATATAATAGATAACATGTTTAACTGCAGCGGAACAAGCAATCCATTAGAAGAGTCAAGTAGAGCATAAAATCTACTATCTTCTATGATTTAAAAAGTTTTTCATCAACTTTATCGCTGAGACTCAGCTTAATAAATAAAATTGAATCATCCCTGCATCACGGCCAAGGATATTCATATAATCATCAATGGTCATGATTATACTGAATAATCTCTGGTCATAATCATACCAACAATTGTCCATCAATGAACTACAGGCCAATGAGGACTTTTACCACAACATTCGTCACATTACGGTCATGATTATACTGAATAATCCCGGGTCATAATCATACCAAATTCATCTATGCACGTAAGCCAAAGATGACTTTCATCACAATATAAGCATGAGGATGATGACAATGACATAATAATTCAATAAAACAAGTTCAAGGATAAATTTTAAAGATTTATAATTTAATTTATCCGAGGAAATCAATAACGTCCAAATTGTCGATATGATCTTTGCTTTGTGGAGTAAAATTCAAGAATAATATTCATGTACCAAAAATAATTTGGACAGAAAAGAAATATATTTTTTGGGTAAATAGTACCCCGTGAATAGATACTGGATGAAACGAAATATCAAGGATATTCCACTAATTTCATAGAGTATTGAAGCCAAAACTTTAACCAACTAAGTATAATAAAATATATGAAACTGCAAATGGATTTTCGCCCGACATGCGGTAATCCACGTAGACAGATCATTTCCACAATTTAATAAGGAATAAATACGAAGGATCATTCACCAAGCATGCGGTAGTCCACACAGATAGGTTATTCCAACATAATAATAAAGAATGGAATAACAGAAGAATTCACCATGCGTGTGGTAGTCCGCGTAGACAGGTTATTCCAACAGAATAATAAAGAATGGAATAACAGAAGAATTCACCAGGCATGCGGTAGTCCACACAGACATGTTATTCCAACAGAATAATAAAGAATGGAATAACAACCCTTACGAGTATTGAAAGAAATAACTCTCTTCATGAATATGAAAGAAATAATACCCCTTACCTTAGAAGAAAACTGGATACTAGAATAGTGAGGTAGCAGACTTCTCTTCTACTTTCTCTCTATAATTTCTCTCTATAATAATTGCTCTTGTGAGACTTAGTGAATTGGTGAGAATGAAAGAAGAATGAGCTTCTATTTATAGGAAAATATAGTTTCGATAATTGCACGTTTTGGGGCTCAAAATATTACAGTATGATACCTTCCTCTTTTTCTTTATTTTTAATTTAGTCCTGCAAGTATTATCAAACTTGCACCACCTCCCCTAATAGTAAATAATGTGAATTAATATTTCATTCATGTGACTTAATAGTATAATCATGTGAAAAAACTAATTACAGTATAGTACCTTCATTTATACCTCCATTTTTAATTTAGTCATGCAAGTATTATCAATCTTGCACTAACTCCCCTAATAGTAAATCATGTGAATCAATAGTACACACATGTGAACACATAGTTATAAGCATGTGAACTAATAGCAATTAATTGCTCATTTATCTGGTGAATTACCCGATTGGTCAATATTGTGACACCCCCAAAATAGGTATACATCACCCATCTTGAGTCGCCAAATACATAGTACAGAATATAAATACAACTTAATTATACAACAGTCGTATAAAATATGACATAACATAATCTAAGAGTTTTAATAAGAATATTATCATCTAGACAATATCCACACTCAATGGAGTCCTCATTACATTTATTGTCACACTATTTAACAGAATAGTGAGGACTACTAATGCTATCATCTAGCATAGTCACTCTGTTCCCAGACTAGTCCTCGCTACATTCTCATTTCAAGAGAAGGCGTGAAAGAAAGGGTGAGCTCAACTAGCCTAAGAAGAAATATTATGACTAAGATAATGCAGAATAAATTATCATTAGTCTTCAATAGTGTTAAACTGATAAAATATAACAAACATCAAGTTTAACTGCAGTGAAATAAGAAATCTATTAGAAGAGTCAAGTGGAGAATAAAATATACTTTCTTCAATGATTTAAGAGATTTATCATCAATTTTATCGCTGAGACTCAGCTTAATAAATAAACCACATCATCGAGTCATCCCTGCACTACGTGCAATGATATTCATTAAATCATCAATTACCATGACTATACCGAATAATCCCTGGTCATAATCATACCAAAAACTGTCCATCAATGCACTACAGGCCACTGAGGACTTTTTACCACATCATTTATAACATTACAGTCATGATTATACCGAATAATCCCTGGTCATAATCATACCAAGTCCATCTATGCACGTAAGCCAAAGATGACTTTCATCACAATATAAGCATGAGTATGATGATAATGATATAAGAATTCAATAAAACAAGTTCAAGAATGAATTTATCCAGAAACTAATAACGTCCAAATTGCCAACATGATACTTCTTTGTGGAGTAAAATTCAAAAATGCTCAGAAGAATATTTCCATGAAAAGATACTGGATGAAGCGCAAATATCAAGGATATTCCACTAATTTCATGGAGTATAGAAGTCAAAGCTTTAACCATTTGAGTATAAGAGAATATATGAAGCTATGAATGGATTTTCGCCCGCCATGCGGTAATCCACTTAGATGATCATTTCCACAATTTAATAAGAAATAAATACAAAGGATCATTCACCGTCGCATGTGATAATCCACATGACAAAGTTATTCAACAGAATAATAAAGAACGGAACCGGTGTAAGCGCGTAATCAAATGCATGACGAGGATGTTCCAACAGAATAATAAATAATGGAACGGAGTCATGCGTAAAACGCATGTACGTAATATTTCAATAGAATAATAAATAACTAACCAAGTCATGCGTAAATGCACCTTTGTTGCAGGATGTTCTAATAGAATAATAAAGAATGGAATAATAGAAGAATTTCACCATGTATGCGATTGATGTGATAGGCGAGTTATTCCAACATAATGATAAAGAATGGAATAACGGAAGAATTTCACCAAGTATGCGGTACAAGATGCATGAAAAGTTATTCAACATAATAATAAAGAATGGAATAATGAAAGAATTTCACCAAGTATAGTGTGAAATCAGCGTAAATAGGTTATTCCAACAAAATAATAAAAATGGAATAATGAAGTTCTCTTCATGAATACGAAAGAAATAATACCCCTTACGAGTACAACAAATAATATCCCTTACCTAGAAGAAACCTGGATATAGGAGTAGTGAAGCAGAATACTTTTCTTCTTTCTCTCTATAGTTTCTCTCTCTAGAGTTTCAAAGATGAATTAGTAAGAAATAATGAAGGAATGAGTTTTTATTTATAGGAGAATGGGGTGAATAGTAACTAATTCATGAACGGTCATTGAATTACTTTTAAACCAGACTATCCATATTGATTTACTATGCAAATTATTAATAAAATATTCTAATAAAACAAAATCTTTTAAATAAAATATAATATATTCTATTTATAATCTAATAAAACGAATAACTTTATAAAAGTATTCTATTTTATATAAAAAGATTTTACTATGCAAATACTATGCAGACCTTATACAAACACTATGCATAATAGAATATTATATATTCTATTTATAGTCTAATAAAACAAATAACTTTATAAAAGTATTACATTTTATATAAAAAGATTTTACTATGCAAATACTATGCATAATAGAATATTATATATTCTATTTATAGTCTAATAAAACAAATAACTTTATAAAAGTATTCTGTTTTATATAAAAAGTTTTCTATTTTATTACATTTATAATAATAATAAAACAAAACGTATCACCTTTATTATAATTCACAATATTAATCGACCAGGTCGTTCCCAAGAAAGAGGGGGCTTTCCAATAAGGATGTCTCCCTATTGGCGAGCAATTAGGTGACCAAACCTCTCCTTGGCAGAACTTCTAGACATCGTTAATATTGCAAATAATAATATTAATAACTTGGTCGTTTCAATTATTGATTTAATAATATATAAAATATTGATAATAATTGAATCAAATAACGTGAGATCTTATCAGCAATTCATTGTAGCAATAATTGAACAAAAGCTGGTGACTTCTCACGTAAGCATCAATAATCAATACCGTGTGCTACTATGCAACCACGCGTATTACTGTACTTTTACTACCGAGTAGTTCAACAGTTTTAGCGGTAAAACTTCCATCGTTATTTTCATAAAAATATTTTTGTCATTTTCTCAATCCGGCAATAATTCCGTTGTGGGGTCCACCAATGATTGTGCCATCGTACGAATATTCCCTGTTAAAATGAATATTCCCCGACCAATCGAATATTATATAACAATTTGCATACTTTTCAAAATTTATAAATATTACCCACAACTATAACATTATATCAAATTCATTCTATAATATTAAAAAAAATATTTTGAGAAATTTAAATCTTTATTCATAAAATTTGGGGTCTCACAAATATAACCTCCAGACATTAATTATTATCGAAATAAATGTTGATTTCCACTAACACTAATAATTCTCACACAATAGAACTATCAATTTCATCTTAAATCAACACAAACTTATTCATCATTAATATTATAACTCGCAATATTTAACAACCAGGTCGTTCCCAAGAAAGAGGGGGCTTTCTGATAAGGATTTCTCCTTATTGGCGCGCAATTAGGTTACCAAACCTCTCCTTGACAGAACTTCTAGACATTGTTAATATTGCAAATAATAATATGAATAACTTTGTCATCTCAATTATTGATTTAATAATATAAAATATTATGCAGATGATACTGTGACAATAATTGAATCAATAATATGAGAGATATGATGCAACAATACTGTAGCAATAATTGAGTTTAACTAAGTGACTTCTCACGTAAGCATCAATAATCAATACCGTGTGCTACTATGCAACCACGCGTATTACTGTACTTTTACTACCGGGTAGTTCAACAGTTTTAACGCTAACACTTTCGTCGTTATTTTTATAAAATGATAATTCTGTCGTTTTTTAACTACGACAATACTTTCGTTGTGGGATCCATCAATGATTGTGCCGTCGTACGAATATTCTCTGTTAAAACGAATATTCCCCGACCAATCGAAATATATATAACCACTTGCTTACTTTGCAAAATTTGTAAATATTACCCACAACTATAACATTATATCAAATCCACACCATAATATTCAAAAATATATTTTGAGAAAATTATTCGTTATTCATAAAAGTTGGGGTCTTACAACCTCCCCTTCTTATGAAATTTCATCCTCGAAATTAGGGTACGTACCTGGTATATCGAAGAGGTGAGGATATCTTGACTTCATCTTAGATTCTAACTCCCAGGTCATTTCTTCCACATCGTAGTTTATCCACAAAACTTTGACTTGAGGTATAACCTTGGAGCGTAGAATATGATCCTTCTTATCCAAGATTTTAACAGTTAACTCTTCATACATTAAATCTTCCTCTATCTTGTTTGGTTCTAATTCAATAATGTGGTTCGAGTCTTTCATATATTTACGTAACATAGATATGTGAAAAAAGTTATAAACACGTGACATACTTGGCGGTAAGGTGAGTCTATAGGCCACAGTTCCTACTCGATCGAGGATTATAAATGGTTCAATGAATCGAGGATTGAGCTTTCCTCTCTTTCCAAATCTCGTAACTCCTTTCCATGGAACAATACGTAACAACACATGATCTCCAATATTGAATTCCACGTCCTTTCGATGAAGATCAACATAACTCTTTTGTCGATCTTGTGAGGTTTTTATACGTTATCGGATCGTTTGAATCTTTTCCGTAGTCATACGTACCAACTCCGGTCCCAACAACGTTGCTTCACCCACCTCATCCAAGCATACTGGAGAACGATACTTTCTTCCATACAACGCCTCAAATGGAGCCATGCCAATACTTGCTTGATAACTATTGTTGTAGGAAAACTCCAATGGTAAGAACTTGTCCCAACTTCCCTTAAAGTTAAGGACACAAAGTCTTAATAAATCTTCAATAGTTTGAATAGTCCTTTCCGACTTCCCGTCCGTTTGAGGATGATATGCCGAACTAAATTGTAAATCCGTGCCCATAGCTTTTTGCAAACTAACCCAAAATCTTGAAGTGAATCTTGGGTCTCGATCAGAAACTATGGATACAGGAATTCCATGCAATCTTACAATCTCGTTTATGTACATACTAGCAAGACATTCAAGTGTATAAGTTTCTCGTATCGGTAAGAAATGAGCAGACTTTGTCAATCTATCAATAATTACCCAAATCGCATCTATGCCTTGAGAAACCTTGGGAAGACCAGTAACAAAATCCATGGTAATGTGCTCCCACTTCCATTCTGGAATTTCAAGTGGTTGCAATGGACCTTTTGGAACTTAATGCTCCGACTTGACTCGTTGACAAGTTAGACACCTTGAGATAAACCCCGCTATCTCTCTCTTCATATTGCTCCACCAAAATGTATGTCAAAGATCGCGATACCTTTTGGTACTCCCAGGATGGATTGCAAATGGTGTGTTGTGCGCCTCCATCATGATTTTATACTTCAAGTCAGAATCGTTAGAAACACAAAGTCTGGAGTTGACTCGAAGTATTCCTTCTTTATCGATTCTTGCTTCTGGAATAGCACCTTTTTGCACTTTCTTCCTCATACCCATCAGCTCTAGGTCTGTAGCTTGAGCAGCTTTAACTTATCGATTAAAGTCGGTTCTACTCGTATATTCGTCATCATCACATGGGTCCCTGAAGTCTTTAACTCTATCTCCATCCTTCGTAAATCATACAAAATGGGTCTTTACGTTGACAATATTGCACTCGTACCCGCATATGATCTTCTACTAAATGCGTCAGCTACTACGTTCGCTTTTCCAGGATGGTATTGGATGGTATGTGTAAGACCCTAACTTATTATTAATGAAATTTAATTTTCTCTATTTATTATTTTGAAATAGTAAGGGTTGATTTGATTAATGTGGATAATTATGGGTAAAATACATAAATATTTCAAAATAAGCAAGTGGTTATAAAATATTCATTGTTGTTGGGGAATATTCGTTTGGTCGTGGAATATTCTTCTTCGTCTTGGGAATATTAAATGCAATGGCCAGTAGCGATCTTTTGTGGGCCCCATAACTAAAAAAGCGATTGGATGAAGAAAAGCGACAAATATAAGTTGTTTAAAAATAACTTACAGTAGTTATTACAGATTATCGTTAAAAATACTCGTGATTAAAACACAAGATGATGCTTACAGTATTGCACCAATTATTGATTCTTACGTAAGAAGGCACTACTCAATAATGGTTACGAATAATTCTTGTTCAAAGATTTTATTGATTTAATAATTCTTTGCGTTGATATTTTATATTCTTTGTTGTTTCAATAATTGTCATTACAAAGTATTTTTCATTATCGAAGCAATAATTCATATTATCGAATAATATTATTAGGTAACATTATTGGCAATGTCTAGAAAATTACGCCTAAGGAGAGGTTGGTCACCTAATTGCGCCTTGAAGAAGGAGAAATTCTTATTGGAAAGCCCTCTTCTGCAGGAGGCCTGCTGGTTGTCAATATTGTGATTCGTAATATTATTTGTGAATAATTAATTATTGATTCATATGATGAGGAAAATATTGATTTTATGTGGATATAGATGGAGAAAAATTTTTAATATGACAATTGTTGAAAATTGAAAATTTTTTTTTTGATAAAATAATTATTTAAATATATTATTATATTTTAATAATATAATAATGATGATATTTTTTGATGAATGTGAGATATATGAGTATATGTGGAGGAGGAGTATTTTTGTTACCAAAAATATTTAAAGCATGTTTTATGTGTCGGTGGACCCCATTTCTTGGATCGAAATTTGATTATAGCTTTGTAAAATCGCTTGTTTGTGGATTTTGGTCAATTTACATTTGGAATTTAGAAAAACTTTTCTTACGTAAAGTTGTAGAATTGAATTTCCTATAAAAATCATGAGTTTGAATTTTTCGACAAAGGGCTATTTATTGTGAATTATTGAAGTTCAAGCTCAAATAATTGATTTTTGGAAATTTAAAATATTTTAAATAACAAAAATGTTTTTTTCATTATGGTGTGTTACACATGTGTGTTGAATGAGCTGAATTCAGTTCTTGGAAGGTTGGCGTAGGAAAATTTAATTTATATATTAATATTATATTAAATTTCCTGCTTTGGTGTTCTAAGCATTTTCCTATAAATAGGGTGCTTAGGTTAGAATTGAAAATTACACCAGAAACTGAAGTTTTCTCTCTCTATATTATCTAGTGTATTCTTGTGAGTATTTTGAGTATATTTTGAGTATTGCTATACGGTGCAAGTTCAAGTTATAGCCTATATCCGGTGTTTCAGCTAGAAGTACTGATCTTTCGAGGTAAGGGATATTATTTTTTTAATGATATTATTTATTCTAATATCATTATGTCGAAGTATTGATCTGAACTTTTTAATCAAATTTGGAACTTTTAGTGTTGGGGTTACTATTCACGATATACTGCATTTATTCACGATACTGATGATTATTCACGAATAATATGACATTATTCATCGAAAAATGAAAATTTTCCTTTCGCCTAAAAATATCTATTGTGGATACTAGCTTTGATTGTATCCATGTTTTGATCATTCTTGAATTTTACACCACTATGATTATTTTTGAGGTATTTTTGGACATGGATAAAACAAAGTACGAATCCTTAATCCTTAATCCTTGTCATTTTGTTTCACTGGATTCGTTTCTTTAAAAATATTTTTCATCATCTTCAGTCTTAAATGATGATATTATTGAATATCTTTGGCCTGTAGTGGGAAGATGAATGATTTTTGATGAATATCTTTGGCCCGTAGTGCAAAGATGAACAGGTGTTTAGATGAACATGACCAACTGATGAATATCTTTGGCCTGTAGTGCAAAGATGAATATTTGATTCCAGATATATATTGATTGATGTTACACAGGATAAAAGATGAGCGATGAACTTTTAAATTCATACATAGAAGATAGTAGTTTGCATTCTCTACTTAACTCTGTTAGGTTTGTAATATTCATAACGCAATCAAATTGCATAAATTAGCTAAAAGCGAGTAAAATCGTAGAGTTTAAAAATTTACAAACCATATACCGGATCATCCTCCTTTATGCATAATTATTAATTAAACGAAAAGATAAAGAATAAAATCATACCCTTGAAGATCGAGCTTCCTCGTGTACAAGTTCACCTCCAAATCCTTTTCGCTCAACTTGAATCCACCGGGTTTGGTTCCTTCCTTCGATCAACGTTAGCCACCCAAATGTGTTTGGCCTCAGAGGTGATCCACCAAGGAAGAAGAAAATTCAAGAAGATGGGTGTTATGGCTCAAACCCTAGTTTTCTATCTCTATAGAAAAGAGGCGTACTCTCCAACAAATTGGAATTATTACGTTGTAAAAAGTCAACAACCCATACCACCCATAATAAGACTCCTCTTATTTATAGATATGGGCAACCCACCTTAACAATTAAGGAATTGGGTTTTATTTAATTAATTCTTTTAATTAATTAAGCTCCCTAATCTTATTAGGATAATTAATTAAACTCCTTTAACTAATTTTCCTTCCTAATCCAATTAGGAATAAATGAGAGTACTTATATTAAATTAATTCCTAAACTCTTTTAGAAATTAAAATAATAATAATTGTAATAATATTAATAAGACTCTCTTATTAATTTATATTTAATATTTCTAAAATATTAAATAATAATATTAAGCTATTTAATTTATTCTATCACCATAGATTAAATTAAATATACATAACATATTATTACGATTATGCCATTAACTTCTTAAATAATTATTCTTCCTTTTATGGTGTGACCCTTTAGGTTCTCCATATTAAACTGGTTGTGAATAAATCAATTAGAATAATTTAATCTTATTTAAATAAATAAATTAAATAATTAATTTATTTAAATAAATAATATTTATTCTACAATAGGATAAGCCTCCCTAATGATCAACGACTTTCCAGATAATATAGATTTCAACATTAATCATTAAAGAACTTTTGAGTAAATAGTTACCGCATAATTCAATCCTTCCACCATACAATGTCCCAATTAAATATAAGACATGGAATTATCATCAAGTCTTATTTTATTTAATTATATGTATTTCGATCCTTAAATGCACAACTCAAATAATGCAAATTAGAAACTCCTTTCTAATTTCATTCTCGCCGCCAAGGACTACTGGGTTGTCATTTATCGAATCACATAGACATTTTCTTCTTTTATTAGAAGTGGTAGATTCTTTATCGATCATACATTATCTCCATGTACAACTTATTATACCCAAGCATACCCTTTGATATACCCTAAGGGTCTTAAGGAATAAGTCAAAGTATAACTCATCATACACAAGATACTATGATGATCTCAAGTCCAAGGATTACTTGTACTACTATCACTACAGAATTCCTATCGACAGCAAATAAAACTCCATTAGGTATTCCTTAGCGAGCCACGCTCAAATGAACTTATTCTCTAATAAGCACCTACATACTTGCTTTAGTGTTCCACACAAATGATCATGAGATCAATCATCCTCATCCAATGAGCAAGTTAACGATGTACCAATCTATCCGGATTCACTAATCCCAATTTAGTAATCCAATGATTGGGAACTATTTTAGTTTTAAGCTTTCTAAGAATTTAGATCTCATTAGAATGATCATCATCATTATTCTAAAAGCATTGCTTAAAACTACGGGTTTATCACATATTATAAAACAAAGATCATGTAGATAATTAAAAGCCTTTAATAAATTAATACTTTTTATTAATAAATGAATAAGATTGTTTTACAAAGTATATGCTTTATCATCAAACATGATTGGCTTGTGTGCATACTACTTTCAATCTCCCACTGCACTAAAGCCAATCGTCATGGTATCTTATACTCTTCTTCTCTAAGTGACGATTATCCCGCCGTTGGATAAGCTTTAGTTAATGGATATGTAATGTTGTTCTTGAGAGTCCACTATCTCTATAGTGATTTCCCATCTTTCAATGATTCTAATAATCAAATGAAAGTGCCACAACACATGTTTAGATCCAAGATGAGACTTGGGAACTATTCCTAGTTCTCAGAATGAACTTTTAATCCAAACAATCAACTGCAGCCTTCATTTATAGCTATATACTTTGTCTTTATCACTAAACCAAAGAATCTTTTTCATTGCTTGGAACCTTTCCAATTCATCGCACCACTCGCTCAAGGTAACGCTTTACCTTAAAGTGGATTTTTGTCATCTTGGTCTCGTCTCGAAAAACTTGAGTCTGTTAAGCCCTCTAGTTTTAATTTAGACCCACCATGAATATGATCACATCCTTAGTTTCGATTAAGCACTTTAAGATGTTTTTCACCGACTCATAGTGAACTTCTCCATAATACGACCGATCAACATCGTGTCTCGTACATTTCATTGCATACATGATTGTCACTCATGCGACTCTCTTTTCGTGAGTCTGTGGGGACTATTAAGAGAGATACACTCCATAGCTCATCGACATGAGACATCTCTTGAGTTTGCCATGCTAAACGACTTTAGCATCAAATGAATATACGTTCCTCGGGTTAAGTCGAGCATCCTCTTAAATCTATCTATATAGATTTATATCCCCAATTAAGATACTCTTCCAAATCATTCATGGAGGAATGTTTAGACAACTTTATCTTTATCGATCAGAGCATTGGTATGTCATTCCTTATCCGTAGTATATCAACATATAGTACTAGGAATGTCACGATGCTCCTAATCAACCCTTTTTTGTACACACTAGGTTCATTCTTATTTTGATTAAATCAAACTCTTTTGATTTCCTCATCAAAACGAATGTTCCATATTTGAGAAACTTGCTTCAATCCATTTCTCTCGAGTGTCTACAACACACTTTACCATCAGATATGTAATCGGATCATCATCTTCTATGATGTAATCATCATCATCATCTATGATGAATCCATACCTCCTGTGTATCTTCTTCATACTATTCCGCATTTATTATATTCATTGTGGTATAATAGGTCTATCTATGTGTTCCTCTTATTCGATTTATAGTGTTTTGTGGTTCTTGAACTCTTCAAGATCTATTATCCTCCCACTAGCCCCCCTTCAATGATAAACACCTTTATCTTAGTAAGGCAAGTGTGTGTTTCAGAACAAACACCTTTTGCTAAGTAGGATTATAGAACATATACCCTAAACTTACTTTAGGATGTCCCACAAATCGACACTTATCAAATCTTGTCCCAAGCTTATCCTTTGAAACCTTTTCACATAAGTCGACAACCCCTTATCTTAACATACTTAAGATTAGGAATCCTCCCCGTCCATAACTTTTATGGAGTCTTCAAATGGATTTTGAGGTTACCTTTTCGTAGATATATGTACCATTTCTAGGACATTATCCCGTAAGGATACCGGAATGTTTCAGAAATCATTATGGATCGCACTATGTTCAACAAGGTACGATTTTTCCTTTCAGATACATCAATCAATTATTACAGATCGATGTGTCCATTATGAGAAAACCATTTGAGATGATCTAGAAACTTATTGCACAAGTATTTATTCCTCGATCTAATCAAAGAATCTTAATACTTTGCCAATTTGTTTCACTTCAATTCTTTGAACCTTTCAAATAATTCACACTTGTATTTTAGTAAATACACACATTCAACTCTTTGAATGATCATCTCCTTTTCTTATACTAATTTGTTCAATATGCAAAATTATTTTCATGTAAGTCAAGTATACAAAATTTATTAAGTAATATTCCATTCTATACAAAACATTATTATTATAAATAGAACAACAATTGTTCTTAATTATAATACCAAAGATTTTATTGTCAACAATAAAATGGAAATAATATTTTTAACAAGAATCGGAATACAATAACAACTTATCGACTTAATAGATTTTGCTTCAGTAGGCATTGCTAAACTATAAGTTTTCTATGGCTAATATGGCAACCTTGCTACATTTTCCACACATAGGATTACTTATATTTGTTTAGCTTTCTACTACTTTTGGTCCTTCATAAATCTATATTTATGATAACCAAAGTCGGTATCCAATACCCAAGTAGAACCTCGACTTAAAGAAAAATTTATTTTAAATCATGAACAAAAATGTATTTGTAACCAAAACTTCACTAAGCTTTTAGGTTAGCCTCGCAAGATGCTTCTCGCAGCTTTTTCCGTTGTCCAAAGCTTATTGCAGTGGAAGCAAACTCCTTTGCTATCCGTGACGCTTTTGTTCTTATTATCCTTTGTTTACGCCTTTCTATTTACCTTCTTTGAATCGTTTCTTCTTTCGTAAGATCCTTTGGCCCCTACCAAGAAGACTTTGGTCTTTCTTGGTTGGAAAGTGACTCTCAACATTTTTCAATATGTTAAGCAAATCAACGAGGTCGATATCTAGCTTGTTTATATGAAAAATTCACAACAATTGTGAAAGGAGTCCGGAGTGAGTGCAAGATCAAATCTTGGCTCAACTCTCCATCCATGACAAAAACCGTTGTCCTAATCGATCAATCAAATTGATTATGTTAAGAACTTTTTGTCTGCATTTATAGTGCCATTGGCCATTCTAGATCGGAAGAGCTCCTTAGATATCTCGATATCTATCGGGCCCTATTTTCTCACCATCAACTACTTGATGTGCGGTGAATATAGTAGAGTATCCATAGTTTCATGCCGACGTCAAGCTCAAGTTACTCATGGATGCGAAAGCATGATGCATCGAGCCAATCGTGCATCATCTTGCCACTTTCTAAAAGTAGCAATCTCTTCCTCAGAGGCATTATCTGCAACCATTGCAGGGATAGGCATATTAAGGATATAAGATAGCTTTTCAGCTATGAGAACTATTCTCAAATTCCTTAACCAATCCGTTTAATTTGGTCTGGTTAATTTAGCATCTAATATGCTTCGCAAAGTTGATAGTAATTTTAGACATTGTAAAATTTTGTAAATGAATTTGTAATTAACAACATTTTAACATACATTCTTTTATTAATTACCAAAATAAATTAGGTCTTGTTTTAAATTGGTATCTCCCACTATTTTCTTCAAACTATATTACCTCACTTATATAGTTCTAGCAAAATCTAATTAAAGATTTGCTAGTGAGAATAAGGATCCCATTTCAAATGTATATAGCCTTGTGGTGACACAACAAACTATATATAAATAAATAGGTAGACAACTTTTGTCAATTACATCAACTATGCAACTCCTTCAGATTTTGCCTCTTAGATTATTTTGATCAAGTGGTGGCACATCCGAATCAAAATTATCCAAGTTAAGTCCAACCTAGCACTCCATATATTCAAAAAAGAAAATATCATCCTTGTGGTGACACAACAAAACAATATTGTTCAATTTTCTTTATAAGCATCAAATGTGATAAATTAACATCTTAAATACTTAATACTTGCCTTGTGGTGACACAACAAACTCATATTAAATATTTAATACTCTATTAATTTTATCATGCTAGAAGGCGACGCTCGATATTCCAAATATCTTTGAACGCTTAGGACTTAATATAAAAATTGAGGGGTTTGTTATTAATTTGTCTCATCTTGTTTAAGCTGCATTTACATATATATATATAAAATACGCCATTATATTAATGAACATGCGAAGCATGTTTGCATAATATATATATATATATAGTATAAGCATGCACATATAGAATACTATATTCTACCCGGATTGATTATGGACTTTTATTCTAGTTTCGTTCACTAGAGCCACCAAGTGAACCAAAAGGTCAAACCCTAGGGGTGCAAGAAATAATATTTAAATATAACTATTACATTTAAACCCTGCTCCATTACAAACGGGTCTTCAAGCGCCTCTTTCTTTCGATCTCCAATTTTTTCAAAATTAATTCTAACTATTCCTATTACAAAACTATTTAAAATAAATAAACCTCGATCAAAGCTAATAAGGGAAGTACATAGGAGGGAGATAGAATTTACATTAAGAAAAAATTAGAGAAGACGAGGTACGCAGTAATCCCATTTAATAAAACCCATACATTCATGCATCCAACTAAAATAAAATCCAATCACATCGTCAATAGTCCATAATCAATCCCATTTATTATCATACACATCATCATACGCATCAATAAATAACATTCATCCTATGAATAATAAACATTAAATATATATATTGATATCATTTAATGGGCAAATTTAGTTAGTATAAAATCTAATTTTTGAATCAAAATAAACTCCTTTATTTTAATCCAAATTTAAATCAAAATAAAACTATTTTATTTTAATTTATCCAATTTTGAATAAAATAAACTATTTTATTTTAATCAAAATTTTAATCAAAATAAACTCCTTTATTTTAATTAATTATGGAATCCAATTCCATATATAAAAAAAATCTTTAATTAAAATAAACTCTCTTTATTTTAATTAATTATGGAATCCAATTCCATGTAAAAAAAAAAAACTTTATTAAAGGAAACACTTGATTATCTTTTCCTATTCACAAATAAACTCCTTTATTTTGAATAATATGAAATCTTATTCCATATCTAAATAAACTCCTTTATTTAAGGAAATATGGATTCTTTTCCTATTCACAAATAAACTCTTTTATTTTGAATAATATGAAATCTTATTTCATATCTAAATAAACTCCTTTATTTAAGGAAAAATAAAATCCAATTTCAACTCCAATTAGTTATCATGGAATCCAATTCCAACTCTAATTAGTTAAGATGAAATTTAATTTTAAAATTAAAATAAATCTTTTATTTTAATATTAAAATAAACTTTTTATTTTAAATTAAAATAAACCTTTTTATTTTAATTATAAAATTATTAATATTAAAATATATATATATATTTTAATATTAAAATAAACCTTTTATATAAAATTAAAATAAACTTTTATATTTTAATTATATAATACTTTTAATTTAATATATATATATATATATATATATATATATATATATATATATATATATATATATATATATATAATATATAATATATATATATATATATATATATATATATATTTATATATTATATTTAATATTTACCAATTTCACGTGATCCATGAGATATATCGGGCCACGTTTAATCATCATGAAAATCATGTAATATTTTTAAATCATAAACAATATTGCTTTACAAAAACCTTCAAATAAGCTTTTAAATTTCGCGCAAGGTTAAAAAAAAAAAAAAAAAAAAAAAAAAAATTATAGCTTCCATTTAATCATTTTTTTTTTTTTTTTTTTTTTTTTTTTTTAAAATAAATTTTATACAATAAAATTATGCCCAATTAAATTGTTCTAAAACATATCAATATACATATCAAATTAAAACAATTAATAATTCGCATAAAGGTTTGGCTCGATACCCACCGTTAGGTTTGTAATATTCAATAACGCAATCAAATTGCATAAATAAATGCTAAACGTAGTAAAAATCGAGTTTAAAAAATTTACAAACCATATACCCGGATCATCCTTTACGCACAATTATTAATTAAACGAAAAGATAAAGAATAAAATCATACCCTTCAAGATCGAGCTTCCTCGTGTACAAGTTCACCTCCAAATCCTTTCGCGCTCAACTTGAATCCACCGGGTTTGGTTCCTTCCTTCGATCAACGTTAGCCACCCAAATGTTTGGCCTCAGAGGTGATCCACCAAGGAAGAAGAAAAATTCAAGAAGATGGGTGTTATGGCTCAAACCCTAGTTTTCTATCTCTATGAAAAGGAGCGTACTCTCCAACAAATTGGAATTATTACGTTGTCAAAAGTCAACAACCCATACCACCTATAATAAGACTCCTCTTATTTATAGATGGGCAACCCACCTATAACAATTAAGGAATTAGTTTTAATTAATTAATTCTTTTAATTAATTAAGCTCCCTAATCTTATTAGGGATAATTAATTAAACTCCTTTAACTAATTTTCCTTCCTAATCCAATTAGAATAAATGAGAGTACTTATATTAAATTAATTTCTAAACTCTTTTAGAAATTAAAATAATAATAATTGTAATAATATTAATAAGACTCTCTTATTAATTTATATTTAATATTTCTAAAATATTAAATAATAATATTAAGCTATTTAATTTATTCTATCACCATAGATTAAATTAAATATACATAACATATTATTACGATTATGCCATTAACTTTAAATAATTATTCTTCCTTTTATGGTGTGACCCTTTAGGTTCTCCATATTAAACCTATTGTGAATAAATCAATTAGAACAATTTAATCTTATTTAAATAAATAAATTAAATAATTAATTTATTTAAATAAATAATATTTATTCTACAATAGGATAAGCCTCCCCAATGATCAACGACTTTCCAGATAATATAGATTTCAACATTAATCATTAAAGAACCTTTGAGTAAATAGTTACCGCATAATTCAAATCCTTCCACCATACAATGTCCCAATTAAATATAAGACATGGAATTATCACAAGTCTTATTTTATTTAATTATATGTATTTCGATCCTTAAATGCATAACTCCAAATAATGCAAATTAGAAACTCCTTTCTAATTTCATTCTCGCCTTGCCAAGGACTACCGGGTTGTCATTTATCGAATCACATAGACATTTTCTTCTTTTATTACAAGTGGTAGATTCTTTATCGATCATACATTATCTCCATGTACAACTTATTATACCCAAGCATACCCTTTGATATACCCTAAGGGTCTTAAGGAATAAGTCAAAGTATAACTCATCATACACAAGATACTATGATGATCTCAAGTCCAAGGATTACTCAGACTACTATCACTACAGAATTCCTATCGACAGCAAATAAAACTCCATTAGGTATTCCTTAATGAGCCACGCTCAAAGTTGAACTTATTCTCTAATAAGCACCTACATACTTGCTTTTAGTGTTCCACACAAATGATCATGAGATCAATCATCCTCATCCAATGAGCAAGTTAACGATGTACCAATCTATCCGGATTCACTAATCCCCAATTTAGTAATCCAATGATTGGGAACTATTTTAGTTTTAAGCTTTCTAAGAATTTAGATCTCATTAGAATGATCATCATCATTATTCTAAAAGCATTGCTTAAAACTATGGGTTTATCACATATTATAAAACAAGATCATGTAGATAATTAAAAGCCTTTAATAAATTAATACTTTTTATTAATAAATGAATAAGATTGTTTACAAAGTATATGCTTTATCATCAAACATGATTGGCTTTGTATGCATACTACTTTCACTGTGAACACCACCACCGGCGAGATGATGAACGAGAGGATGTTTAGAAGCTTTTTGCGATTCATGCAAAATCAGACGAGGAGACTCGTGTTTAAAATACAGGAGGAAATGATAGCAATTCACGGGTTATCACAACCAAGCGATTCAAAGAGTTGGGACCACCAGAATTTAAGGGAAAGCCGATCCGATCATGGTAAAACATGGGTCAAGCAAATTACCAAGATATTTGATGTCTTGGGATGCACGGAGGAACAGAAGGTTCCATTCGCCACCTTTATGTTAGTGGCGAAGAGAGACTCTTTGGTGGGAGTCGTGAAGCGCATCTATCCACCGCACTCAAAGATGTCTTGGGAAACATTTCAGAATTATTTAATGACAAATACTTTTCCGAAAGTGTTCATCTATATGAAGGAAGTGGAGTTTATTAGATCGGGAGAGAGTAATAACATGGCGATTGTCTCGAAGACGAGGCAAAGTTTGCAGATTTATCCGTGTTTGTACCTCATTTGGTGGAGAATGAGGAACGATGACGCGGATGTTTCGAGAGGTTTGAAACTTAAGATACGACAATATCTCATTCTCATAAATTTTCTCTCTATTCGGATGTTGTAAAGCAGGCTCAATTATTAGAAGCGAGATAACGAGTACGGTCAATCGAGGACCACAACCAGGATAATACCAGGAGATAGCGGTCAACAAAACAACGATAACCAACGGAGAAAGAAAAAGGCGGACAAAAATGGTAACCACTCGGTGGTAATCATGGCCATGAAAATAGAAGAAGCGAGAAGGGAGGAGGTTTTAAAAAGGAGATTTAACAACAACCATGTGAAGACGCGATTGTCGTGAAAGAATCGGTTCTAAGGGAGGAGAACGACCACCCATCATATGCTATAAATGCGGAAAAGAGGGATATATCGGTCCAAACTACCCACAATAGTTCAAGGTATGCTATAATTGTGGAAAGGAAGGACATATCGCTTGAGATTGTACTGATGAGCGAAACCTAGTTCAATGGGGACGGTGACTCAAAAGACTATCGTAAAAGTCAAAGTCAACGGTTCTCGGAAGAGCGTTTGTTGTGACTAATCAAAATGCGAAGAACCCAAACGAGGTGATCACGGTAAACTATTTATAAATTCTTGCGAAGTTTATACCTTACTTGATCGGCTTTACCCATTCATTTATCTCTCCGCTTCGCTTTCAACGTTTAAACTTGACTCCAGGATAAATTAGACTTTGACCTATCTGTGGAAACTCCGTTAGGAGAAACTTTCATCACATCCACTGTTTATAAATCTTGTTTGATTCAAGTTGGCACCATCACATTACCTGTTGACCTTATCTCTTTAAAGATACTTGCTTTTGATGTGATTTTAGGGATTGATTGGTTAACTACTCATCATGCCAAAATTGATTTTTTCGTAAGGTTGTTAGTTTTCATATTCCTAACCAACCCTGTTATGCAATTCAAGCAACTAAACCATTAAAATCAATAATCATATATCTAATCATAAAGCTATTCGTTTATTGAAAAACGGATGTCAAGCTTTCTTAGCCCATGTTATGGATTTGAATAAAGGCACGCCAAATTTGAATAATATTCTGTTGTTATTGACTTTCCGACGTATTTCAAGAACTTCCTCGCCCACCCCGTAAGCGTGAAGTTGAATTCTTTATTGATCTTGAACACGCATACAAAGCCCATTTCTAAAACCCCATATCGAATGGCTCCTATTGAACTTCGGGAGTTAAAGGTCCAACTACGAGAATTGTTGGACATCGGTTTCATTCTACTAGTACATCTCCTTGGGGTGCTCTGTTTTATTCAGAAGAAGAAAAAGAGCGGAGTATGCGACTTTTGTATTGACTATCGGGGAATTGAACCATGTCACCATCAAGAATAGGTATCTCTACCTCGTATTGATGACTTGTTTGACCCGATTCAAAGGCACAATTTTTTCAAAGATCGATCTTCGCTTGGATATCATCACCAAGATTAGAACCCGAGGATATTCCAAAGAGCGCCTTTAGAACTCGGTGCGGCAGCATTATGAATTCTTAGTCATGTCTTTCGGATTGACTAATGCTCCTGCGGCTTTCATAGATATGATGAACCGAGTATTCAAGGAATATTTGGATCAGTTCGTTGTTGTCTTTATTGATGACATCCTCATATATTCCAAAAGTCATGAAGATCATAAGCACCATTTGAAGATGGTACTCCAAAGGCTTCGTGAAAACAAACTATATGCCAAATTAAAGAAATGCGAGTTCTGTCTTGAGGAAGTAGCATTTCTTGGGCAC
Source organism: Panax quinquefolius (assembly GCA_020205615.1). NCBI lineage: Eukaryota > Viridiplantae > Streptophyta > Magnoliopsida > Apiales > Araliaceae > Panax > Panax quinquefolius. The sequence continues at coordinate 34,984,492 of CM035157.1, read as the reverse complement.
GTGGTGTCAAAACATGGAGTATCCGTGGACCCGGCGAAGATTGAAGCAATTCAAAGTTGGGAGTATGCTTAGAAGTCGGTGGCGGATCAAGCACGTAGCTTTCGGGCTTATTTGGTTATTATCGGAGATTCGTGGAAGGATTTTCTCGAATCGCTACTCCATTAACTCAGCTGATTCGGAAAGATATAAAATTCGTATGGAACGAGGAATGCGATAAGAGTTTCCAAGAGCTCAAGAGGAGACTCATTTCAAGACTGTTTCTAACATTACCATCTGGTTCGGATGGATTTGTTATCTACAGCGATGCTTCGGGCAAAGGGTTAGGATGTGTTCTCATGCAACGTGGGAAAGTCATAGCATATGCCTCGCGACAACTTAAAGAATATGAGAGGAATTATCCTACTCATGATCTAGAGTTGGCAGCAGTCGTTTTCGCGCTAAAGATATGGAGGCACTATCTATATGGGGAGAAAGTGGAGATATATTCAGACCATAAAAGCCTTAAATATTTCTTCACTCAAAAAGAACTCAACATGCGGCAATGACGTTGGCTCGAGCTATTGAAAGACTACGACCACACTATTCAATACCATCCCGAAAAGCGAACGTGGTAAATGACGCGTTGAGTAGAAGATCATATGCAGGAATGAGTGCGATGATGTCAAGTATACGCATAGAGCCAACTTTAATAGAAAAAGTTAAGGTTGCTCAAGCCACCGACCCGGAGCTGATGCGTATGAAGAAGAAAGTACAAGAAGGTGCTATTCCAGAAGCGAGAATTGATGAAGAAGGAATACTTCGAGTCCACTCCAGACTTTGTGTCCCTAACGACTCTGATTTGAAGTACAAGATTATGATGGAGGCACACAATACACCATTTGCAATCCATCCTGGAAGTATCAAAATGTATCGTGATCTTCAACATACATTTTGGTGGAACAATATGAAGAGAGAGATTGCAAAGTTTATCTCAACGTGTTTAACTTGTCAACGTGTAAAGGCGGAGCATCTAGTACCTAAGGGTCCGTTGCAACCACTTGAGATTCCGAAATGGAAGTGGGAACACATTACCATGGATTTCGTTACGGGTCTTCCTACGGTTTCTCAAGGCATCAATGCTATTTGAGTTATTGTTGATAGATTAACCAAGTCTGCTCATTTCTTGTCGATACTGGAGACTTATTCCCTTGAACGTCTTGCTAATATATATGTAAATGAGATTGTGAGGTTGCATGGCATGCCAGTATCCATAGTTTCGGATCGTGACCCAAGATTCACTTCAAGATTTTGGGTTAGCTTGCAAAAAGCTATGGGCACGGATTTACGATTCAGTTCGGCATACCATCCTCAAAGCAGACGGACAATCGAGAGGACTATTCAAACTCTTGAAGATCTATTAAGACTGTGTGTCCTAGACTTCAAGGGCGAGTTTGGGATAAGTATTTACCATTGGTGGAATTCTCCTACAACAACAGCTTATCGTGCAAGTATTGGTGTGGCTCCATTCAAGCATTATATGGACGAAAATGTCGCTCTCCAGTATGTTGGGATGAGGTGGGTGAAGCAACATTGTTGGGACCCGAGTTGGTACGTATGACTACGAAAAAGATCCAAATGATTCGACAACGTATACAAACGGCACAAGATCGATAAAAGAGTTATGCGGATCTTCATTGAAAGGACGTGGAATTTAGTATATAGGGATCATGTATTGTTGCGAAGTTGCTCCATGGAAGGAGTTACAAGATTTGGGAAGAGAGGAAAGCTCAATCCACGATTTATTGGTCCATTTCAAATTCTTGACCGAGTAGAAATGTAGCCTATAGACTCGCGTTACCTCCGAGTATGTCTCGTGTTCATAATGTGTTTCACATATCGTGCATTTCGTAAATATGTGAAAGACCCGAACCACGTTATAGAGTTAGAACCGGACAAGATAGCCGAAGACTTAACGTATGAGGAGGTACCTGTCAAGATCTTGGATAGGAAGGAGCATGTCCTACGCGCAAAAGTCATACCACAAGTTAAAGTTTTGTGGAGGAATCTTGCTATAGAGGAAATGACCTAGGAATTGGAAACGGAAATGAAAGCGAGGTATCCTCACCTTTTCGAAACACTAGGTACGTACGTCAATTTCGAGGATGAAATTTCATAAGGAGGGGAGGTTGTAAGACCCTAACTTATTATTAATGAAATTTAATTTTCTCTATTTATTATTTTGAAATAGTAAGGGTTGATTTGATTAATGTGGATAATTATGGGTAAAATACGCAAATATTTCAAAATAAGCAAGTGGTTATAAAATATTCATTGTTGTTTCGGGGAATATTCGTTTGGTCGTGGAATATTCTTTGCGTCGGGGAATATTAAATGCGACGGTAGCAGCTCTTTTGTGGGCGCCATAACGGAAAAATGATTGGATGAAGAAAACGACAAATATAAGTTGTTTAAAAATAATATACAGTAGTTGTTACTCAATTATACCGTTAAAAATACTTTCATGATTAAAAAACACAAGAAGATGCAGTATTGCACCAATTATTGATTCTTACGTAAGAAGGCACTACTCAATAATGGTTATGATAATTCTTGCTCAATTTATTTTATTGATTTAATATTTACTGCATTGATATTTTATATTGCTGTTGTTTCAATAATTGTCATTACACAGTATTTTTCATTATCGAAGCAATAATTCATATTATCTGAATAATATTATTAGATAACATTATTGGCAATGTCTAGAAAGTTCTGTCTAAGGAGAGGTTTGGTCACCTAATTGCGCGCCAGTAAGGATAAATTCTTATTGGAAAGCCCCCTCTTTCCTGGGAACTGCCTGGTTGTCAATATTGTGATTCTGTAATATTATTTGTGAATAATTAATTATTGATTCATATGATGAGGAAAATATTGATTTTATGTGGATATAGATGGAGAAAATTTTTAATATGACAATTGTTGAAAATTGAAAATTTATTTTTTTTTGATAAAATAATTCATTTAAATATATTATTATATTTTAATAATATAATAATGATGATATTTTTACGATGAATATGAGATATATGAGTATATATGGAGGAGGAGTATTTTTGTTACCAAAAATATTTAAAGCATGTTTTATGTGTCGGTGGACCCCATTTCTTGACTGAAATTTGATTATAGCTTTGTAAAATCTTTGGTTGTGGATTTCGATCAATTTCTATTTGGAATTTGGAAAAACTTTCTTCTGTAAAGTTGTAGAGAATTGAATTTCCTATAAAAAATTGCGAGTTTCGAATTTTCTGACAAAAGGGCTATTTATTGTAAATTATTGAAGTTCCAAAGCTCCGAAATAATTGATTTTTGAAAGTTTAAAATATTTTAAATAACAAAAACGTTTTTTTCATTATGGTGTGTTACACAGGTGTGTTGAATGAGCTGAATTCAGTTCTTGGAAGGTTGGCATAGGAAAATTTAATTTATATATTAATATTATATTAAATTTTTCGCTTTGGTGTTCTAAGCATTTTCCTATAAATAGGTGCTTAGGTTAGAATTGAAAATTACACCGTAAACTCGAAGTTTTTCTCTCTATATTATCGGCGTATTCTTGTGAGTATTTTGAGAATATTTTGAGTATTGCTATACTGGTGCAAGTTCAAGTCATAGCTTTATATCCAGGTGTTTCAATTTAGAAATCTTGATCTTTCGAGGTAAGGGGATATTATTTTTTTAATGATATTATTTATTCTAATATCATTATGCCAAGTATTGATCTGAACTTTTTAATCAAATTTGGAACTTTTAGTGTTGGGGTTACTATTCACGTGATACTAAGACTATTCACGATATCTGAGATTATTCATTTAATATGACACTTATTCATCGAAAAATGAAAATTTTCCTTTTCGTCTAAAATATCAATTGTGGATACTAGATTTGATTGTATCCATGTTTTGATCATTCTTGAATTTTACACCACTATGATTATTTTTGAGGTATTTTTGGACATGGATAAAACAAAGTACGAATCCTTAATCCTTAATCCTTGTCATTTTGTTTCACTGGATTCGTTTCTTTAAAAATATTTTCATCATCCTCAGTCTTAAATGATGATATTATTGAATATCTTTGGCTTTTGTAGTGGGAAGATGAATGATTTTTGATGAATATCTTTGGCCGTAGTGCAAAGATGAACAGGTGTTTAGATGAACATGATTAACTGATGAATATCTTTGGCTTGTAGTGCAAAGATGAATATTTGATTCCAGATATATATTGATTGATGTTACAGGGATAAAAGATAGACGATGAACTTTTAAATTCATACATAGAAGATAGTAGTTTGCATTCTCTACTTAACTCTTCTAATGAATTATTATTTCTGTTGCGAATATTGATTTAAAACTTGTTGTCTATTGTATTCTATTAGATTTTTTCCTGTTGAAGACTAACGATAATTTGTTGTATATTATCTTAGTCATAATATTCTTCTTGGGCTAGTTGAGCTCACCATTTTTCTTTTTGTTCCATTTTTCTTCTCGGGATGCGAGAATATAGCGAATGCAGTTGTAGCCTGGGTATGGAATGAAGGTTCTAGAGAGAGTTGTTTAGTAGTCCTCACCATTTTTATAAAATAATGTATCAATAAATGTGATGAGGATTTATTTGAGTATAGATATTGTATAGAAGATAATATTTGTATTCAAACTCACGCTTTTCTTGTTGTAATAATAAAGTTGTAGTTATTTCTGTACCATGTATTGACAACTCAGAATGGGTGATGTATACCTATTTTGGGGGCGTCACAGTATGATCATAATCTTTCAACAGCTCAAGCCATCATCGTTGCCGCATGTTGAGTTCCTTTTGAGTGAAAAAATATTTGAGGCTTTTATGATCCGTATAGATCTCCACCTTCTCTCCATACAGGTAATGACTCCAAATCTTAAGCGCAAAAACGACTGCTGCCAACTCTAGATCATGAATAGGATAATTCCTCACATATTCTTTGAGTTGTCGCGAGACATAGGCTATGACTTTCCCATGTTGCATGAGAACACATCCTAACCCTTTGCTTGAAGCATCACTATAGATGACAAATCCCTCCGAGCCAGATGGTATTGTCAGAATAGGTGCTAAAATTAGTCTTCTCTTGAGTTCTTAAAAACTCTTTTCACATTCCTCGCTCCAACCAAACTTTGTATCTTTTCGAGTCAGCTGAGTTAATGGAGTAGCGATTCAAGAAAATCCTTCCATGAATCTCCAATAATAACCAAAGTGTTTCTTATGGTCTTCACGGCTTTTAGAGTATATGAGGATGTCATCAATAAAGACGACCACAAAGTGATCCAAATATTCCTTGAATACTCGGTTCATCATGTCCATGAAGGCAGCAGGAGCATTAGTCAATCTAAAAGACATGACTAGGAATTCATAACGCCCATACCGAGTTCTGAAAGCAGTCTTTGGAATGTCATCAGTTTTAATCTTCAACTGATGATATCCGGAACAAAGATCAATCTTTGAAAAGAATTTGGCTCCTTGCAACTGGTCAAACAAGTCATCAATGCGAGGCAACGGGTAACTATTTTTGATGGTGACATGATTCAACTCTTGATAATCAATACAAAGTTGCATACTTCCATCTTTCTTCTTCACGAATAGAACAGGAGCACCCCAAGGAGACGTATTTAGATTTAATGAAAGCGATGTCTAACAATTCTTGTAGTTGGGTTTTTAACTCCTGAAGTTCAATAGGAGCCATTCGATATGGGGTTTGGAAATGGATTTTGTACCGGATTCAAGGTCGATACAAAATTCAATTTCACGCTCAGGGGGCAGGCCAGGAAGTTCTTTAGGGAATACGTTAGGAAATTTATTAACAATAGAAATATCATTCAAATCTGACGTATTTTTGTTTAAATCCGTGACATGGGCTAAGAAAGCTTGACATCCGTTTTTCAATAAACGAATAGCTTTATGACTTGGTATGGCAGTGATTGACTTTAGTGGTTTGGTTGCTTGAATTCGTATAATATGTTGGTTAGGAATATGAAAGCTAACAACCTTACGAAAACAATCAATTTTAGCATGATGAGTAGTTAACCAATCAATCCCTAAAATCACATCAAATGCAAGTATTTTCAAAGAAATAAGATCGAAAGGTAACGTATGTGTTACCGATTTGAATCAAACAAGACTTATAACAAATTGGATGTAATGAAGGTTTCTCCCAATGAGTTTCAATGAGATAAGTCAAAGTCTAATTTCTTTGGAGTCAAATTTAAACGTTGAGCGCAAGTAGGAAAAATAAAGGAATGGGTAGAACCGGTATCAAATAAGGTATATACTTCACTAGAGTTTATGATTAGCTTACCCGTGATTACGTCATTCAGATTCCTTTCTTTTTGGGATGTTACGACAAACGCTCTCCCTTGAACTACCGGGTTTGTCTTGTCTTGGGCAGCCTTTGATGCCTCCATCCCAGCTGGAATTGACTTTGGTGCACGACAAAATCGGGCTAGGTGACCTTCTCTTCCATAATTATAACATGCTTTGGACTGCATCACGGAGTTTGGACTGATATATCCCTCCCCTCCGCATTTGTAACATACGACCGGCGGTCGTTCTCCTTCCTTAACAACAGGTGCTGGTGCTGACGCCTTTCCATCATTGTTGAATATCCTCTTCTTGAAATGTTCACTCTTATTGTCATGGCCATGATTACCATCGAAGTGATTACCATTTCTGGCATGATGATTCCTTCCACGTTTGTTTTCATCGCTTCGATGACTGCTACCACTGGTAGTATCACTTTGCCAGCTGCTATCTCTTGGTTGAGTTGACTCATTATCACGCTCCAATAACTGAGCCATATTTACAACATCTGAATACAAACACAGTTTGTGAGAAATTAGGTATTGATGTATCTCGGGTTTCAAACATCTTAGAAACATCCGCGTCATTTCTCTCCTCATTATCAACCAAGTGGGACGCAAACTGGGACAACTCAAAAAACTTAGCTTTGTACTGTGACACGGTCATATTGTTTTGCTCTAGCTCGATAAACTCTACCTCCTTTATGTGATGAATACTTTCGGGAAAGTACTTGTCATTAAACAGTTCTTGGAACTTCTCCCAAGACATCTTCAGTGCGGTAGGTTGAGTACGCTTTACAGATTCCTACCGATGAATCACCTCGTCATGAACATGAAGGTGGCAAAGGGAACCTTTTTCTCCTCGGAGCATCCCAAGACATCAAATATCTTGGTGATCTGCTTTATCCACGTCTCCGCCTTAAGTGATTTTGGCTCTCCAAAAAACTCCGGTGGTCTCAGCTCCTTGAACTGTTTAGCGGTGACCATCCGAGAGTTGCCAAAGTTTCCACCGCATTTTTGAAGAGAGAGCGACTTTACTTTGATGTTGCATGAATTGCATAAAGCCTCTGAACATCCCATCGTTCACCATTTCATCGGTGTTATTATTTACCTGAGGATTATTATCTTCCTGTTGCACATTATCCTGGGTATTGATCGTTGCTGACTCAACGGTCTCATGTGCTTCATTGCTTATCTCAAAATTTTTGGATGCCATTTTTAAATAGTGCCACAAAATAAGGGTTAATTGACATGTCACATATTATCCATATACTCTGGCCGACCAATTAAATACCAAATAAACTTAGGTAGTTCATACTAGTGAAGGAATTCCCCGTCTCTCCCCTCCTAGTTCTTGTCTCATATCTCAGCCAGGGATCATATCCCTAAGCTTTGATACCAACTGTGACGCCCCCAAAATAGGTATACATCACCCATCTTGAGTTGCCAAATACATGGTATAAAATTCAAATACAACTGTCATGTAAAATAGGACAAAACATTAACTGAGAGTTTTAATACGAATATTGTCTTCTAGACAGTATTCAAACTCAAATGGAGTCCTCATTACATTTATTATCACACTATTTAATAGAATAGTGAGGACTACTAATGCTATCATCTGGACCGTCACTCTGTTCCCCGACTAGTCCCAACTATATTCTCATTTCCTGAAGAGAACAATGAAAGCAAAGGGTGAGCTCAACTAGCCCAATAAGAAATATTATGACTAAGATAATGCAGTATAAGTTATCGTTAGCCTTAAACAATGTTAAACTGATAGAATATAATAGATAACAAGTTTAACTGCAGCGGAACAAGCAATCCATTAGAAGAGTCAAGTAGAGCATAAAATCTACTATCTTCTATGATTTAAAAAGTTTTTCATCAAATTTATCGTTGAGACTCAGCTTAATAAATAAAATGAAATCATCCCTGCATCACGGCTAATGATATTCATGTAATCATCAATGGTCATGATTATACCGGATAATCCCTGGTCATAATCATACCAACAACTGTCCATCAATAAACTACAAGCCAATGAGGACTTTTACCACATCATTCATCACATTACGGTCATGATTATACTGAATAATCCTTAGTCATAATCATACCAAGTCCATTTATGCACGTAAGCCAAAGATGGCTTTCATCACAATATAAGCATGAGGATGATGACAATGACATAATAATTCAATAAAATAAGTTCAATGATAAATTTTAAAGATTTATAATTTAATTAATCCAGAAATCAATAACGTCCAAATTGTCAACATGATACTGCTTTGTGGAGTAAAATTCAAGAATGCCCAGAAGAATATTTCAATGAAAAGATACTGGAAGAAGCGCAAATATCAGGGATATTCCACTAATTTCATGGAGTATAGAAACCAAAACTTTAACCAACTGAGTATAATAGAATATATGAAACTGCAAATGGATTTTCGCCGCGCCATGCGGTAATCCACGTGAGATGAGATCATTTCCACAATTTAATAAGGAATGAATACGAAGGATCATTCACCATGCATGCGGTAGTCCACACACGCATGAGTTATTCCAGCAGAATAATAAAGAATGGAATAATGAGAAGAATTCACCATGCATGCTAGAGTCCACAGCGTAGAGCAAAGTTATTCCAATGTAATAATAAAGAATGGAATAACATTTAATTCACGGTGCATGCGATAGTCCGCATGAGACAAAGGTTATTCCAATGTAATAATAAAGAATGGAATAATGAGAAGAATTCACCGGGCATGCGAGTAGTCATACATACAAAAGTTATTCTAACAAAATAACAAAGAATGGAATAATGTAATAATTCACGGGCATGCGGTAGATTCCTTGCATGACGCATGTTATTCTCGATGAATAATAAAGAATGGAATAACAACCCTTATGAGTATTGAAAGAAATAACTCTCTTCAAGAATACGAAAGAAATAATACCCCTTACCTTAGAAGAAAACTAGATACTAGAATAGTGAGGTAGCAGACTTCTCTTCTTCTTTCTCTCTATAATTTCTCTCTATAATAATTGCTCTTGTGAGACTTAGTGAATTGGTGAGAATAAAAGAAGAATGAGCTTCTATTTATTGGAAAATATAGTTTCGATAATTTCACATTTTGGGGCTCGAAATATTATAGTATAATACCTTCCTCTTTTTCTTTATTTTTAATTTAGTCCTGCAAGTATTATCAAACTTGCACCACCTCTCCTAATAGTAAATAATGTGAATTAATAGTTCATTCGTGTGACTTAATAGTATAATCATGTGAAAAAACTAATTACAGTATAATACCTTTTTCTATACCTCTATTTTTAATTTAGTCATGCAAGTATTATCAATCTTGCACCAACTCCCCTAATAGTAAATCATGTGAATCAATAGTACAAACATATGAACACATAGTTATAAGCGTGTGAATTAATAGCAATTAATTGCTCATTTATTCGGTGAATTACCAGATTGGTCAATATAACCTCCAGACATTAATTATTATTGAAATAAATGTCGATTTTCACTAACACTAATAATTCCCACACAATGGAACTATCAATTTCATCTTTAATCAACATGAACTTATTCATCATTAATATTATAACTCATAATATTTAACAACCAGGTCGTTCCTAGGAAAGAGGGGGCTTTCCGATAAGGATTTCTCCTTATCGATTGTATGCAATTAGGTGACCAAACCCTCCTCGATGTGAACTTCTAGACATTGTCAATATTGCAAATATTAATATGAATAACTTTGTCATCTCAATTATTGATTTAATAATATAAAATATTATGCAGATGATACTGTGACACTAATTGAATCAATAATATGAGAGATATGATGCAGCAATTACTTTAGCAATAATTGAGTATAACTAAGTGACTTCTCAAGTAAGCATCAATAATCAATACCGTGTGCTACTATGTAACCACGAGTATTATTGTACTTTTACTACCGGGTAGTTCAACAGTTTTAACGGTAACACTTTTGCTATTATTTTTATAAAAAGATAATTCTGTCGTTTTCTAACTACGACAATACTTCCGCCATGGGGTCCAATTAATTATTAGGTCGTCGCATACGAATATTCCTTGTTAAAACGAATATTCCCCGACCAATCGAATATTATATAACCACTTGCTTACTTTGCAAAATTTGTAAATATTACCCACAACTATAACATTATATCAAATCTACACCATAATATTCAAAAATATATTTCGAGAAAATTATTTTTTATTCATAAAAGTTGGGGTCTTACATTAGGGATATGGTTTTTGGCGAAGATCTGAGACTAGAACTAGGAGGGGAGAGATGAGTAATATCCTTCGTTAGTGTGTGTCCTACGTAAGCTAAATTTTCTTACTTAATAAGTTGACAAATTGTGATATGTAAAATAACCTTTGTTTTGAAGCTGTATTTTGGAATGATATCTGAAATCCAAGATATGAGCAATGGAGAAATCATGATACAGAGGAAATGACCGGGAAGATAGAATCTGAAATGAAAGCAAGGTATTCTCACATCTTCGAACTACTAGGTACGTAAATTTTAGGGACGAAATTTCATAAGGAGGGGAGATTGTAAGACTCCAAATTTTATGAAATAAGAGTATTCAATTTTTCTTATAATTATTATTCTATTCTATAAATGGTTAAATTGATTAAAAGGTTAAAGTTAAGAGTGATATGTGAAAATTTTACAAAGTAAGCAAGTTGTCATAAAATATTCACTGTGTCAGGGAATATTCGTTTGGTCGAAGAATATTCTTAATGTCGGGGAATATTCGTTTGGTCGGAGAATATTCTTTATGTCTGGGAATATTCGTACGACGACGCAATCATTGATGGACCATATAACGGAATAATTGTCAAATAGAGAAAGCGGCATAAATAACCCTTTTATAAAAATAACGACAGAATTATTATCGTTAAACTGTTGCAATACCCGATGATAAAAGTACAGTAATACGCGTTGTTGCATAGTAACACGCGGTATTGCACAATATCTCTAATAATTGATGCTTACGTAAGAAGTCACTAAATGTTTGACTCAATAATTACTACATTAAAAATTGCATAATCTTTCATATTATTGATGCAATAATTGCTACAGAGATAACTGAATAGTGTTTTATATTATTAACTCAATAATTGTCACAGTAACAACTGAATAGTATTTCTCATTATTAAATCAATAATTGTCACCCATATTATTAAAATAAAATTATTAGATAACATTATTGACAAGGTCTAGAAAGTTCTGTCGAAAAAGAGGTTATGTTATTTAATTGCGCGTTAATAAGGAGAAATTATTATCGGAAAGCCCCTTCTTTCCTGAGAACAATCTAGCTATCAATATTGTGAATCTATAATATTAATTAGTAATAATTATGAAAAGATTATAGAGTTGTAAATAATTGATGAATAAAATAAAAATTATTGATAAATATGATGAGTAAATATTTGTTTAATTTGATATAAATAAAGAAATGTTAGTATGAGATATTAGTTAAAAGTTTGACATATTTTTCTATAGAACCATAATTATCTTCTCTGATAAAATATTCATTCAAATATATTATTATAATATATTATAATAGTATAAATTTATAAATTATAATTGTTTAAATAGTAAAACATGTGAATAAATGGGTGGAAGTGAGAACCTTGGTTTTGAATTCTTCTTTTCAAAATAAGTAGGCTGCAAAAATCATCCGCATGTGAAATTTGTCAAAAGTAGTGTGCTAACACTTTCCTATAAATAGGTTGCTTAGTTAAACAATGAAACACACACCAGAATCAGAAAATTTTGTCTCTATAATATTGAGCGTATTTCTTGTGAGTATAAGGATATTTTGAGTGTTGATAACAGTGCAAGATTTTCTCAACATAATCTCCATTATTCCAGTCAAAACTACTTTTCTATTAAGGTAAAGGATATTATTTTTCTCGTAAAGGATGTTATTTTCTTTCAATACTCGTAAGGGGTATCATTTCCTTTCATACTCCATATTATGTAAGTGATATTATTTTATTTCATATTACTATTCATATGGTACTATTTATGGGTACTATTCATGAGTACTATTCACAACGGAATTTAATTTCATTTTCTTTGCCCAAGTTATCTTTTATGAATCTTATTCTTGAAATTGAATCCATGTTATGATCTTCATGTTGACAATTTAGACATTCTTGAACTCTGAATAAATTGAATTAGAAATCTCTAATATTTATCTTTGATCTCACTTGATTCATTCTTTATGTTATTATCATAATTCTCAGACTTAAATTATGTTGAAAGTTATCTTTTATCGGTAGTGCAAAGATGAACTGTTGATTGATATCTTTGTCCCGTAGTGCAAAAATGAACTGTTGATTGATCTCTTTGCCCGTAGTGCAAAGATGGACAGTTGTTTGACATGATCATGACCACTGATGATACAAATGAATATCTTTGGCATGTAGTGTAAAGATAGATTATTGTTTGGCATGATCATTGGTTTTACAGTTGAACATCTTTGGGCCGTAATGCAAAGATAGAAAATTGATTTGTATGATCATAACCATTGTTGTTACATTTGAATATCTTTGGTGTAGGGTGTAAAGATGATATGATTATTGTGTGTCTTTAGCCTTTGTGGAAAGGACATGGAGTGAAAGTTCTATTAAGCCTTTGTGGCAAGGAGAAACTGTTGATTTACATGATTATAAGCATGAATTGTGAATTTAACTATAATCTTTGGTGGTTCAGGTGAAGACAGGTTATGAAAGTTCTTTTTGTTTTCGGTACAACAAATAACTGTTGATGGATATTGAAGGAATGAAATATTAATGATGGAATTTTAATTTGGAGGAGATAATAGACATTATATTCTACTTAACTCTTCTAATGGATTGTTGATTCCGCTACAATTATGGTTGAAAACTTTTATCATCTACTATATGTTCTAAATATCTGATTTATTATTGATGAAGGCTATTGATAATTTAATTGTCTTTATTCATAATATTATTTACTAGGCTATTTGTGCTCACCCTTTTACTTCACAATTCCTTTCAGGTAATAAGAGTGTAGCTAGGTCGAGGGGGATAACAGGGGAATAGAGTGATTGTTGTATTTTATAAAATATTACAAAGTTAATATGAAGATTTATAACTGTTAAATATATATTAATTACTTAATCATTGGGATATTAATTTTTATTACCGTTGCTATTTATTTTTATGACTGTTGAAGGATATGACTGTTGGGGGAAAAAAATGTTGTCGTTGCCATATATATGTAATATTACTGTTGTCATGCTTGCATTCTATTCTAATATAAATATGATAGGAAAGGCTGATCATAGATATCTTCTAAAAAAGTAGATAGTGTTAATATATATATTGGTAGTACTCATACATATAGTCTTTATATATATATATATACGGAAGTACTGTAGACTATATATACTCTCGCTAACTTTTACATATAGATATATATAGTCTACTCGCTAGCTTCTATATATGTATATATAGTCTATAAGATTCGTATATATATATATATATATATATTCATCTTTCTTACTCATATAATATACATAAAATATTTATATATATATTTTGTAATTTTTTGAGTTTGAGGAAGAAAAATTAGAAGTTGTTCCTGGGTCATTCAACTATTTCAAGTGTTGATTAGTTGGGTGAAGAAGCGGTTGAATCTCAAGTAGAATTTAAATCAATTGACCTTAGCAGAGAGAAAAGTTCTCAGAGGCTTAAATTTCTACTTAAGGACGATCTAGTAATCTGCACCTCTCCGCTTTCAACATGATTCGCTCTAAATCGATAAGTTTAATTTCCGTCCTTCTTTTATTTTATAGTTGAATCCTATATTTATTCATATTTTACCAACAATCTTAAGTAGAAATTTTAATACTTTTACAAGACCTTATTTACATGAATAAGATTTTATTTTATTATTTATGTGAGGCGAGTTTTGTGAAACAAACAAATAAACATAATAAGTTAATCCACATTAATATGAGAGGACCAATTTCTATATTTTTACTAATTTGGCAAATAGACATCAAGATTGGCCTGGCATCAGAGATTTACTTACATTTAAATTAAGGGTAAATTAAGTGCACGGGGGTTGTTTAATTCTAGCTACATTTCTATGTAATATAAAGAGACATACTTTGAACAAGTAGTGATATACTCGAGTGTTATGACTTCGTGACTTTTAGTAGGAAAGAGACTTCACTTTAAACCACAATTATGGGGAATATAATTTTAAACAAATTAATACTAGTACTACTACTAATTCTCTGCATTAATTATGAATTTAAAGGGACGTGATGATATACATTTGCATGCAAATATGCATGCAAAGTTCAAAATTTCAATTTCCAATATGAATAGTCAAGTTTGAATACTCTTGTATATAATGTATATATAAAGTTGCCTGTTGGTGAAAACTGGAAAAATACCTTTTGAGCTTTGGGAAAATCATTTACCTAATTTGAAATACCTTAAAGTGTGGGGGTGTCTTACTAAGGTAATGTTAATCCTGTTAAGATTCCGTATGATTCTTGTTTACATTTAAAAAAATATGAAGGACCTAGTGTATCTCAATTTGAGTATGTGCCAAATGGTATAGGTTGCTTAATGTATCTTACGAATTGCATAAGACCTGATATATCATATGCAGTTAATAGACTCAGTAGATCCTAATAAGGATCATTGGACTACTTTATGTAGAATACTCAAGTATCTATGAGGTACTATTGGATTTGGTTTGTATTACTGCGGTAATCCTACAGTTCTTAAGGGCTATAGTGATGCCAACTGGATCTCTGATTCAGATGAAATCAAATCCACTAGTGGCTACATATTTACCTTAAGTGGAGGAGAAGTTACTTGAAAGTCTACTAAACAGACTTGTATAGCTCCCTCTACTATGGAGTTTGAGTTTATTGCCTTAGAGAAGACAGGTTCTGAAGCAGAGTGGCTCAGAAATCTTTTGGGAAATATTCCTTTGTGGACGAGACCAGTTCCATCTATGTCTCTACATTGTGATTGCCAAGCTACTATAGGCAAGAGTAGGCATATATGCCTAAGACATAATATTATGAGATAGTTGTTATGTGATGGAATTATATCCCTTAACTTTGTAAGATCAGAGTTAAATCTTGCGGATCCTCTGACAAAGCCACTAAGCAAGAGGCTAGTGAGCAATACATCGAGGGGGATGGGACTACTATCTATTACAGAAATCAACAGTGATGGTAATCCAGCCTATATGAATGGTAATCCCAGGAAGTAATTTCATATGGGTAACAATAAGTCATTGGTTGATTGGTTGAGACACTATCCATTTTATACGTATTTGAGTTCATCCCTATGGTGTAGGATAGTGTAATTCTACAGTGTTAGAGGTTGAGTTATATACTCTTAATATTTTCCATAGTCCTGTTGGGTGATGTGTTTAACTGTAGAACACATTTGATGAAAATACATATATGGGTGTAGAGGTGGGGCCGCCTCTTATGAAAAAAAGGCACATTTTTTAGAGCTCTCATGAATTCCAGGTATGGCGCAAGGCCAAAATGTGCCAAATCACGTAGAACAACTTCTAATTAGAGTTTGTAGTGTAAGTAATATGATTACTGATTCATAATAAGGAAGAAGGTTCATAGAAATTTTTATTTCACCAAATTCCTGTGAATCAAGTCTTATTCACTCTATACATTGGTTCATAGTCCAAAAGGCACCAGTGTTAATGCACTGCATTCTTATATTTCTTACTCAATTTATTTTATTTTTACTTTGTAATTTGTGGGGGATTATTCTATTTTATTAAATATTACAAAGTTAATATGAAGATTTGTAATTGTTAAATATATATTAATCGCTTAATTATTGGGATATTAATTTTTTATTACTGTTGCTATTTATTTTTATGACTGTTGGGGAAAAAAATGTTGTCGTTGCCATATATATGTAATATTACCGTTGCCATGATTGCATTCTATTCTTATATAAATAGGATAGGAAAGGCTAATCATAGATATCTTCTAAAAAATCGAGATAATGTTAATATATATTGGTTTTACTCATACATATAGTCTTTATATATATATATAGTACTCTACCGCTCGCTAACTTATATATATATATACGAAAATCTTGTAGATATATATATATATATATATATATATATATATATATATATATATTCATCTTTCTTACTCATATATTATATACATAAAATATTTATATATATATATATATATATGTTGTAATTTTTTGAGTTTGAGTAAGAAAAATTAAAAGTTATTCATTGGTCATTCAACTATTTCAAGTGCTGATTAGTTGGGTGAAGAGCCGTTGAATCCTGGAGTAGGATTTCATCAGTGACCTTAGCACCGAGAAAAATTCTCCGAGGGGCAAAAATTCTACTTAAGAATAGTGCACTGCACGCCTCTACTCAACATAATTCGCTCTAAATCGATAAGTTTAATTTCTGCCCTTCTTTTATTTGATTTTTGAATCCTATATTTATTCTTATTTTACCAACAGGTCTATGACTGTTGAAGTTTCTCAATACATTATAAAATAGCATGACAATTTATAATTGTATTGAGGACTTAAAATGTGTGTGTCGTATTTTATATGTCATTTAATAATTGATTTTGGTGAACAACAATAAGGGGATGAGAACCTAACTTTGGAAGCATCAAAAATGCACCTCATTAGAATGAGGAGGACAAAATTGTACTAAGAGCTTAAAGAGTGTGTTGCAACTATCATACACGATGTCTAACCACATACAAATTCGTATTATCATAAGATATGGTTGTGCGCATCCACTTGCTGACTATATCTATGAGCATTATTTATATAATCTTGGAGTATATTTGGAATATAATTCTCATTTTGAGACAATGGAGATAATTATATGGCAAGAAGATACACACCATTAGAATGAACAGGATAGTAATCTTCTTGTTCTTATTTGGGGTCTATTGGGTCAACCAAGGTTAATTCTCAAGTCTTATGATATCTATTATAACTTAGATGCATGGCCTTCCATGTATGAAGGCTTCCTTGAGTATTTTCCAAAAAATTTAATTCCTTAAACAGTTATAGACTGTATCTTTATGTAAAGTATCATTAGTTTGGAGTGTGAGTACTGTTATTTGTATTTAAACTCAGAGATTTTATGTTGTCGTATTTTGCACGACAGTTTAATTGTTGTAAATAGGAAGTTTGTATTTGATTTCTGTGGCACGTATTTGGCGACACAAAATGGGTTGTTTGGACCTATTTTGGGGTTGTCCTAGTTGGTATCAAAGCTTAGGGATATGGTCTCTAGCAGAAATCTGAGACTAGAACTAGGAGGGGAGAGACGAGCAATATCCTTCGCTAGTGTGTGTCTTACCTAAGCTGAATTTTCTTACTTAATAAGTTGACAAATTGTGATACGTTAATTAACATTTTTTTTGAAGTTGTATTCTGGAATGATATCTGAAATCCAGGAGATGAGCAATTGAGAAATAATGATACAGAGGAAATGACCGAGAAGATAGAATCTGAAATGAAAGCAAGGTATTCTCACATCTTCGAACTACCAGGTACGTAAATTTCGGGGATAAAATTTCATAAGGAGGGGAGATTGTAAGACTCCGAATTTTATGAAATAAAAGTATTCAAATTTTTTTCTTATAATTATTATTCTATTCAGTAAATGGTTAAATTCATAAAAAAGTTAAAGTTAAGGGTGATATGTGAAAATTTTACAAAGTAAGTAAATTGTTATAAAATATTCGTTGTGTTTGGGAATATTCGTTTGGTCGAAGAATATTCCTTTTGTCGGGGAATATTCGTATGATGACGCAATCATTGATGGACCACATAATGGAATAACTGTCGAATATAAAAAGTGACATAAATAACCTTTTTATAAAAATAACGGCAAAACTGTTATCGTTAAACTGTTGCAATACCCAGTGATAAAAATACAGTTATACGCGTTGTTGCACAGTAGCACACTGTATTGCACAGTATCTCTGATTATTGATGCTTAAGTAAGAAGTCACACAGTGTTTAACTCAATAATTGCTACAGTAAAAATTGCACAGTCTGTCATATTATTGATCCAATAATTGCTACAGTGATAATTGAATAATATTTTATATTATTGACTCAATAACGGTCACAGTAACAACTGAATAGTATTTCTCATTATTAAATCAATAATTATCACCCATATTATTGAAATGATATTATTAGATAGCATTATTGACAAGGTCTAGAAAGTTCTGTCGAGGTAAGGGGTTATGTTATTTAATTGCGCGCCAATAAGGAGAAATTCTTATCGGAAAGCACACTCTTTCCTGGGAACGATCTAGTTATCAATATTGTGAATCTATAATATTAATTAGGAATAATTATTGAAAGATTGAAGAGTTGTAAATAATTGATAAATAAAATAAAAATTGTTGATAAATATGATGAGTAAATATTTGTTTAATTTGATATAAATGGAGGAATGTTAGTATGAGATATTTGTTGAAAGTTTAACATATTTTTCTATAGAACCATAATTATCTTCTCTGATAAAATACTCATTCAAATATATTATTATACTATATTATAATAGTAAAAATTTATAAATTATAATTGTTTAAATAGTAAAACATGTGAATAAATGGGTGGAAGTGAGAAGCTTGGTTTTGAATTCTTCTTTTCAAAATAAGTAGGCTGCCAAAATCATCCGCATGTGAAATTTGTCAGAAGTGGTGTGCTAACACTTTCCCATAAATAGGTTGCTTAGTTAAACAATAAAACACACACCAGAATAAGAAAATTTTGTCTCTATAATATTGAACGTATTTCTTGTGAGTATAAGGATATTTTGAGTGTTGATAATAGTGCAAGATTTTCTCAACATAATCTCTGTTATTCCAGTCAAAATTACTTTCCTATTAATGTAAATGATATTATTTTTCTCGCAAAGGATGTTATTTTCTCTCAATACTCATAAAGGGTACTATTTCCTTTCATACTCCATATTATGTAAGTGATATTATTTTATTTCATATTACTATGCATACGGTACTATTCATTAGTACTATTCACAACAGAATTTAATTTCTTTTTATTTGTCCAAGTTATATTTTATGAATCTTATTCTTTAAATTGAATCTATGTTATGATCTTCATGTTGACAATTTGAACATTCTTAAACTCTGGATAAATTGAATTAGAAATCTCTAATATTTATCTTTGATCTCACTTGATTCATTCTTTATGTTATTGTCATAATTCTCAGACTTAAATTATATTAAAAGTTATCTTTGGCCCGTAGTGCAAAGATGAACTGTTGATTGATATCTTTGGCCTGTAGTGCAAAGATAGATTATTGTTTGACATGATCATTAGTTTTACAGTTGAACATTTTTGCCCCGTAGTGCAAAGATAAACAATTGAATTGTATGATCATGACCATTGTTGTTACATTTGAATATCTTTGGTTTAGGGTATAAATATGATATGATTATTATGTGTCGTTAGCCTTTGTGGCAAGGACATGGAGTGAAAGTTCTATTAAGTCTTTGTGGCAAGTAAAAACTATTGATTTACATGATTATAAACATGAATTGTTAATTTAACTATAATCTTTGGTGGTTCAGGTGAAGACAAGTTATGAAAGTTCTCTTTGTTTTGGGTACAACAAATAACCGTTGATGGGTATTATAGGAATGAAATATTAATGATGGAATTTTAATTTGGAGGAGATAATAGACATTATGTTCTACTTAACTCTTCTAATGGATTGTTGATCCCGCTGCAATTATGGTTGAAAACTTTTATCATCTACTATATGTTCTAAATATCTGATTTATTACTGATGATGGCTATTGATAATTTAATTATCTTTAGTCATAATATTATTTACTAGGCTATTTGTGCTCACCCTTTTACTTCACAATTCCTTTCAGGTAATAAGAGTGTAGCTGGGTGGAGCGGGGATAACAGGGGAATAGAGTGATGGTCTGTGACTGTTGAAGTTTCTCAATACATTATAAAATATCATAACAATATATAATTATATTGAGGACTTAAAATGTGTGTGTCGTATTTCATATGTCATTTAATAATTAATTTTGGTGAACAACAATAGGGGGATGAGAACCTGACTTTGGAAGTGTAAAAAATGCACCCCATTAGAATGAGGAGGACAGAGTTGTACTAATAGATTAAAGGGTGTGTTGTAACTATCATACACGATGTCTAACCACATATAAATTTGTGTTATCATAAGATATGGTTGTGCGCATCCATTTGCTGACTATATCTATAAGCATTATTTATATAATCTTGGAGTATGTTTGGAATATAATTCTTAGTTTGAGATAATGAAGATAATTATATGGCAAGAAGATACACACCATTGGAATGAACAGGATAGTAATCTTCTTGTTCTTCTTTGGGATCTATTGGGTTAACCAAGGTTAATTCTCAAGTCTTATGATATCTATTATAACTTAGATGCATGGCCTCCCATGTATGAAGGCTTCCTTGAGCATTTTCTAAAAATTTTAATTCCTAAAACAGTTATAGACTGTACCTTTATGTAAAGTATCATTGGTTTGGAGTGTGAGTACTATATTTTGTATTGAAACTCACAGCTTTTATGTTGTCGTATTTTGCACGACAGTTTAATTGTTGTAAATAAGAAGTTTGTATTTGATTTATGTGGCATGTATTTGGCAATCCAGAATGGATTGTGTGGACTTATTTTGGGGGCTTCACAGTTGGTATCAAAGCTTAGGAATATTATCTCTGGCGGAGATCTGAGACTAGAATTTGGAAGGAAGAGACGAATAATATCCTTCGCTAGTGTGTGTCCTACCTAAACTGAATTTTCCTACTTAATAAGTTGACAAATTTTGATATGTCAATTAACCTATGTTTTGAAGATGTATTCTGGAATTATATATGAAATCCAAGAGATGAGCAATTGAGAAATAATGATACAAAGGAAATGACTGGGAAGATAGAATCTGAAATGAAAATAAGGTATTCTCACATCTTTGAACTACCAGGTACGTAAATTTCGAGGATAAAATTTTATAAGGAGGGGATATTGTAAGACCCCGAATTTTATGAAATAAAAGTATTCAATTTTTTTTTCTTATAATTATTATTCTATTCAGTAAATGGTTAAATTGATAAAAAGGCTAAAGTTAAGGGTGATATGTGAAAATTTTATAAAGTAAATTGTCATAAAATATTCGTTGTGTTGGAGAATATTCGTTTGGTCGAAGAATATTCCTTTTGTCAAGGAATATTCGTACGACGACGCAATCATTGATGGACCACATAACGGAATAACTGTCGGATATAAAAAGTGACATAAATAACGTTTTTATAAAAATAACAGCAAAACTGTTACCGTTAAACTGTTGCAATACCCGGTGATAAAAGTACACTAATACGCATTATTGCACAGTAGCACACGGTATTGCACAGTATCTCTAATTATTGATGCTTACGTAAGAAGTCACACAGTGTTTAACTCAATAATTGCTACATTAAAAATTGCACAATCTTTCATATTATTGATGCAATAATTGCTACAATGATAATTGAATAGTATTTTATATTATTGACTCAATAATTGTCACAGTAACAACTGAATAGTATTTTTAATTATTAAATCAATAATTGTCACCCATATTATTGAAATGATATTATTATATAACATTATTGATAAGGTCTAAAAAGTTCTGTCGGGGAAAGGGGTTATGTTATTTAATTGCGCGCCAATAAGGAGAAATTCTTATCGGAATGCCCCCTCTTTCCTAAGAACGATCTAATTATCAATATTGTGAATCTATAATATTAATTAGGAATAATTATTGAAAGATTAAAGAGTTAAATAATTGGTGAATAAAATAAAAATTGTTGATAAATATGATAAGTAAATATTTGTTTAATTTGATATAAATGGAGGAATGTTAGTATGAGATATTTGTTGAAAGTTTAACATATTTTTCTATAGAACCATAATTATCTTCTCTGATAAAATACTCATTCAAATAAATTATTATAATATATTATAATAGTATAGATTTATAAATTATAATTTTTTAAATAGTAAAACATGTGAATAAATTGGTGGAAGTGAGAAGCTTGGTTTTCAATTCTTATTTTCAAAATAAGTAGGCTACAAAAATCATCCGCATGTGAAATTTGTCAAAAGTGGTGTGCTAACACTTTCCTATAAATATGTTGCTTAGTTAAATAATAAAACACACACCAGAATCAGAAAATTTTGTCTCTATAATATTGAGCGTATTTCTTGTGAGTATAAGGATGTTTTGAGTGTTGATAATAGTGCAAGATTTCCTCAACATAATCTCTGTTATTCCAGTCAAAACTACTTTCCTATTAAGGTAAAGGATATTATTTTTCTCGTAAAGGATGTTATTTTCTTTCAATACTCGTAAAGGGTACCATTTCCTTTCTTACTCCATATTATGTAAGTGATATTATTTCATTTCATATTACTATGCATACGGTACTATTCATGGGTACTATTTAAACAATACTATTCATTAGTACTATTCACAACGGAATTTAATTTCCTTTTATTTGTCCAAGTTATCTTTTATAAATCTTATTCTTGAAATTTAATCCATGTTATGATCTTCATGTTGATAATTTGGACATTCTTAAACTCTAGATAAATTAAATTAGAAATCTCTAATATTTATCTTTGATCTCACTTGATTCATTCTTTATGTTATTGTCATAATTCTCAGACTTAAATTATATTGAAAGTTATCTTTGGCCCGTAGTGCAAAGATGAACTATTGATTGATTTGGCCCGTAGTGCAAAGAAAGATGGACATGTGTTTTGCATGATCATGACCACTGATGTGAGAACCCAGATTTTATGAATAAATATTTAATTTTCTCAAAATATTTTTTTTAATATTATGGTGTGGATTTGATATAATGTTATAGTTGTGGGTAATATTTATAAATTTTGCAAAGTACGCAAGTTGTTATATAATATTAGTTTGGCCGGAGAATATTCTTTTTGTCGGAGAATATTAAATGCGACGACATATAATCATTAAGTGGACCCCATTAACGGAAGTATTGTCGTAGTTAGAAAACGACAAAAATATTTTATGAAAATAACGGCGGAGGTTTTACCATTAATACTGTTGAACTACCCGGTAGTAAAAGTACAGTAATACGCGTGGTTGCATAGTAGCACATGGTATTGATTATTGATGCTTACGTGATAAGTCACTCAGTTTTTGTTTTATTAGTATTATTAATGTAATAAAACAGAAAAGCTTTTTATATAAAACAGAATACTTTTATAAAGTTATTCTATAAATAGAATATATTATATTCTATTATGCATAGTATTTTGCATAGTAAATTTTTTTTATATAAAGCAGAATACTTTTATAAAGTTATTCTATAAATAGAATATATTATATTTTATTATGCATAGTGTTGTATATAATTACGCATAGTATTTTGCATAGTAAAATCTTTTTATATAAAACAGAATACTTTTATAAAGTTATTCGTTTTATTAGATTATAAATAGAATATATTAGATTTTATTTAAAAGATTTTGCTTTAAATATGGACCGTCCGATTAAAAGTAAATCAATCTGGACCGTTCATGAGTTAGTTACTATGCAATCCATTCTTCTATAAATAAAAGTTCATTCCTTCATTATTTCTTACGAATTCACTGAAACTCTAGAGAGATAAACTGTAGAGAGAAAGAAAAAAAGTATTCTGCTACTTCACTACTTCGATATCCAGTAATCTTCTTTCAAAGGTAAGGGATATTATTTGTTGTACTTGTAAGGGGTATTATTTCTTTTGTATTCATGAAGAGAACTTCTGTTATTCCATTATTTATTATTCTATTGGAATAACTTCAGATACGCTGTGAGCTACCCCTATACTTGGTGAAATTCTTACATTATTCCATTCTTTATTATTCATTTGAATATCATCATCACATGCGTTTTTCTTGGGACACGGTTCCGTTATTTATTATTTTGTTGGAATATCACATGCTCATGCGTTTTTACTTGGGACCTAGTTAAAATCTTTATTATTACATTGGAATATCACGTGCATGCTTTTTCTGTGGGACCGGTTAAAATCTTTATTATTTTGTTGGAATAACTCTGCGTATGCGATTCATCGCATGCCTAGTGATTTCTTTTGTTATTCCATTCTTTATTATACTCAGTTGGTTAAAGTTTTGACTTCTATACTCCATGAAATTAGTGGAATATCCTTGATATTTGCGCTTCATCCAGTACCTTTTCATGGAAATATTCTTCTTACCATTCGTGAGTTTTACTCTACAAAGAAGTATCATGTTGACAATTTGAACATGATTAGTTCTTGGTTAAATTAATTCTTGAACTTGTTTTATTGAATTCTTATATCATTGTCATCATCCTCATGTTTATGTTATGTTGAAAGTCATCTGTGGCCTGTAGTGCATAGATGGACTTGGTATGATTATGACCAGGGATTATTCGGTTTAATCATGACCATAATGTTACAAATGATGTGGAAAAAGTCCTCATTGGCCCGTAGTGCATTGATGGATAGTTTTTGGTATGATTATGGCTATGGATTCTCTTCGGCCAAGGGTGCAAAGATGAATTGTTTTATGGCATGATCAGATCAGTTGATGAAAACATGATTATCTTTAGCTCAGTAGTGCATGGATAATTCATGGTCGTTGATCTAAAGAATATCCTTGGGTAGTAGTGAAGGGGTGATTCGATGATGTGGATTATTTATTGTTGAGTCTCAAATGATAAAAGTGATGAAAAACCTTTTAAATCATAAAAGATAGTAGATTTTATTATCTACTTGACTCTTTTAATGGATTGCTTGTTCACGCATTGCAGTTAAGCTTGATGTCTATTGTATTTTATCGGTTTAACATTGTTGAAGACTAATGATAATTTATTCTCGCATTATCTTAGTCATAATATTTCTTCTCGGGCTAGTTGAGCTCACCCTTTTGCTTTCATTGTTCTCTTGTGAAATGAGAACGAAATTTGGGACTAATCGGGGACGGAGTGATGGTCCTAGATGGTGCATTAGTAGTCCTCACTATTACGTGAAATAGTGTAATAATAAATGTAATGAGAACTCCATTGAGTGTGGATATTGTCTAGATGACAATATTTGTATTAAAACTCATGAAGATATGTTTTATGTCGTATTTTACCACATTTGTTGTATAATTAGTTTGTATTTGTATTCAGTACCATGTATTTGGCGACTCAGAATAGGTGATGTATACCTATTTTGGGGGCGTCACAACTGATGATACAAATGAATATCTTTGGCCTGTAGTGAAAAGATAGATTATTGTTTGGCATGATCATTGGTTTTACAGTTGAACATCTTTGGACCGTAGTGCAAAGATAAACAATTGAATTGTATGATCGTGATCATTGTTGTTACATTTGAATATATTTGGTATAGGTGTAAAGATGATATGATTATTGTGTGTAAAGAGCCTTTGTGGCAAGGACATGGAGTGAAAGTTCTATTAAGCCTTTGTGGTAAGGAGAAACTGTTGATTTACATGATTATAAGCATGAATTGTGAATGTAACTATAATCTTTGGTGGTTCAGGTGAAGACAGGTGATGAAAGTTCTCTTTGTTTTGTGTACAACAAATAACTGTTGATGGGTATTATAGGAATAAAATATTAATGATGAACTTTTAATTTGGAGGAGATAGTAGACATTATGTTTTACTTGACTCTTCTAATGGATTATTGATTCCGCTACAATTATGGTTGAAAACTTTTATCATCCGCTATATGTTCTAAATATCTGATTTATTACTGATGAAGGCTATTGATAATTTAATTTTCTTTAGTCATAATATTATTTACTGGGCTATTTGTGCTCACCTTTTTAATTCACAATTCTTTTCAGGTAATAAAAGTGTAGCTAGGTCGAGCGGGGATAACAAGGGAATAGAGTGATGGTCTGTGACTGTTGAAGTTTCTCAATACATTATAAAATAGCATGACGATATATAATTGTATTGAGGACTTAAAATGTGTGTGTCGTATTTTATATGTCATTTAATAATTTATTTTGGTGAACATCAATAGGGGGATGAGAACCTGACTTTAGAAGCCTCAAAAATGCACTCCATTAGAATGAGGAGGACAAAATTGTACTAAGAGCTTAAATGGTGTGTTGCCACTATCATACACGATGTCTAACCACATACAAATTCGTGTTATCATAAGATATAGTTGTGCGCATCCACTTGCTAACTATATCTATGAGCATTATTTATATAATCTTGGATTATGGTTGGAATATAATTCTCAGTTTGAGACAATGGAGATAATTATATGGCAAGAAGATACACACCATTGGAATGAACATGATAGTAATCTTCTTGTTCTTCTTTGGGGTCTATTGGGTCAACCAATGTTAATTCTCAAGTCTTATGATATTTATTATAACTTAGATGCATGGCCTCCCATGTATGAAGGCTTTCTTGAGCATTTTTAAAAAAATTTAATTCCTAAAATAGTTATCGACTGTACCTTTATGTAAAGTATCATTAGTTGGAGTGTGGATGTTGTTATTTGTATTGAAACTCACAGCTTGTGTGATGTCGTATTTTGCACGACAGTTTAATTGTTGTAAATAAGATGTTTGTATTTGATTTCTGTGACATATATTTGACGACCCAGAATGGGTTGTGTGGATCTATTTTGGAGGCGTCACAAGTTAGCTGGGAATTGGGTCTCTAGTGTACTTGTGAGGTAAGGAAGAGACTGTTGTTCCAAGACCAGATCATAGAATAGTTTTAAACTCAAAAGAAAGGTACAACTAAGCTTGAGGAAAGAGTTGGGAGTTTGTTGTCCGAAATAGTTAGTAGTGGATAGTTGTAAGTTTATTTACAAAATTTTGTAAAGGCTTCTCCGTATATTGAATGGGTATTTATTACTGAGAATAATAGGATCCCAAGTCCTGAAGAGGAGCTTGAGATTGGACGTAACAACATACCCGAGCTATATGTTGTGAACTAGATAAATTTATATGCATTATGTAATTGAATTTTACTAACTTGCTTATTAATTTTTGACACTGCAAATTAATATAATAAAATTTTAAAAGGGCCAAAGATAATTTTTAAGCGGTAATAATCTATTCAACTCCCCTTCTAGATTATTATTGAACTTTCAATTAAATCCTAATTAAATATTTTTTAAAAATAGAACAAATTTTATATAACATTTTGCATTTAAATTAGGTACTACATTTTCATAAAATTAAAAAAAAAAAAATTGTACTTCAATGGCAGGGAGTATTTACTTCTCAAGTATTAAAATATTATATTATATATACAATTCTAGTCGTATTAAGCTTAGTGATTAAGATTGAAGTACTATAATCTTTGGATCTTCGTTCTCAGTTAAATTTGTTTATTTCTTTAGGAAGCTTGTTTTTCCTTTATGAAAGGCTGGTTTTTGAATTTATTTTTTTCTCCTTTAGTGATGGTTGCTTGGCTTTGATACGATACTAGTATCGATGTCCTTGATTATGAAATTAAATTATATTTTCTAAAAAAATATGGCTTTCAAAAAATATAAAAATAATTATGAATTAATTACTACATATCCCTTGTATGTAAATACGTCCATATTTATTCACATACATTTATCGTCAGATTTTGAGAAGGAACTAGTATTATTGTATTATCTTGCACCACCAATCCAAGCATATCATTTTATAAGTTTTCCAGACATTCATAAGCTTCATAAAGGAATTTTATCCTAATAGACCAGTGAAAATGTTTCCATGATAGCAAATATGGATAATAGCCGGTTTGAGTGTAAATGAACCTAGTTGAGCCGAGTATTAAGTTATTTAGATTTGGTTTACAAAATTTATCGAGTATAAAATAAGATTTAATTGAGACTCGTTTAGTTACCGAATCTAGCACGATCTCAAATCGAGCCCGAACAATTTGAACTTTTCAAACGAATATGATTCGAGTAACAATAGAAAAATGTAATTTAAAGATATTCGAGTAATTTATCGAACTTTAAAATTTGCTCATATTTGAATTATTTATATTTCGAGTCGAGTTCGAATTGAACTTTTAATCATTCACGAATCGAGCCCGAACTGTTTGCTCATTTTACAACTTTAATAGCCAACTTGCTATTTTCTTCTCTCTAATTTTACCTTAGTTACCAAACTGAATACTTTTTTCCTCATTCATGCTTTGCCATTAATAATTTGGTTGGAATACTTCTTTGTATTCTCTTATTCCAAATTAGGTGGACTCATATTTTAATTTTGGCATTCCAGAGCATGGGTAAATTTGAAAATTTTAATTTTACATCAAGTGATTGTCAAAATATTTTGTTCTAAAAAAGATATTGGAAATGACACAATATTCTCAAGTTGTCATCATAAGTTCATAATAATGTCATTACTAATAAGTTTAACACTAAATAAATTTAAAAATAAAATGTGAACAAAAATCTATTTTGTAAATTTTGCAAATACGTCTCTGGAGTAGTATTTTTGATATTTTACATATTTACAACTGTATTTATTATAAAAAATATTCATACTAATTTTAAATTCGAAAATAGCATAAATTGACTTCCGAAAAAAGTCAAAACATAAATCTTATTTGTTAATTCTTTGTGAACTTATGACATGCAACATATCTACATTTCAGTCAATGCATTTAAACAATTCACCAATATTTTTACTAAAATTTGGCTATCAATCTATGATGTGCAGGTCTTCAATGAGCACTATTAACAAACCTCTGTATGACATATCAATACAAGATCACATATCTTGCTAGAATCAGCAGTCGGGTCGGGTCATAGCAATTCTATATGAAATGTTCAATAATGTAATAGAACAAGGCAGCTCTGTTTTAAGGCATCCCCAACAGTCAGTGGGTTCCTACGACAAGGGTCCGATACCGGTCTTCCAGCCAAATATATCCTCAATGTCAATGTGTGGCTCGAGGCTTTGAGACTTTTGGGGCTAAACAACACTTGAGAATCTTATTCATTTCACAACACAGCTTATTCAACTTACAAAAGCATTTGGAGTCCAAACTCGTCAAACTAAAATCGATGCGATGCATTTGGACATCCAAACACACCAAACAAGCTAATACTGGAGCACTATGTTTGTCCACCAGGTAAAAAAATTCTTACACTTTGGTAAAGAAAGAAAGAAAGTTATAGCTTTAAAAAATATTGGATATGTACACTTCAGATTTTCAGAAAAAAATGATAATCTCACTTGAATGTCTGATATGGATTTAATGCCAAAATAAATCCAACGTAAATGAATATTCGAACATTTATTTCTTTCTGGGCAAGTATGAAGAGTCAAACATGAATCCAACATTTTATTGTTACTCCATGTACAAAAGAAATAAATTTGCAGAATCTTGTTAATATTTAGAGCGTTTTCATTTTCTAAAAAGGTACAGATATCCTAAATATATTTAACAGGGGTGTATATAAACTGTATTTAGACTTCATTATATTCATACGAAATCTGACCTTAGCCCCATTTTATCGTTCGTAATGTTTGCAGCTGAGGTTTTTTACTGCCAAACCTGAGCTTGACACGCGGTCTTCTGGGCACCTTCATTCCTCCATGGCTACGTAACATTTGCCACCAGTGCACTTTCTTCACCACCTTGTATCTCCTGAGCTTGCTGATCTGACAAATTCGTTCTTTGTCTGCCCCCATGATTGATCTTCTTTTTTACCCCACCTCTCTTTTCATCCATCTGATCTCCATAGAAGATAGGGGACACCATAAGTTGATCACGTTTTTTATCTTGCGGATTTTTCCTCGTTGTTGTCCTATGTGACAGGCCCTTCCGTCTCTGAGCCGTAGCCCTAGTCTGAGTCCAGATAAGCTTGTTACCAGCATCAAATGCTTGCTTTTTTCTGTACAGTCTCATGACATTAGTTGACTCAGCCACTGGATTTAATGGTCGATTTCCATCCACATTTTCTTTGTTAGTCTCACTTGGTAACTTAGCAGGCAAAAAATACTTGTTGGCGCTTTTGTCCAAATTCAGTGGGATCCTATGACCCTGAACAAAATTATGACTCTCTACAATGGCCTTGACATTCTGAACAGGAACCACACTAGCTTTCTGTGTCCCAAGTATATGTCCTTCACTAGACTCTCCCACCTGACTTAATGTATCATGTCTCAAAGAAATCCCATCATCTTTTCTGGCGTTTTGACTTGTCAACTTACTAAGCACGTCATTGCATGGAGGAAGTGGTGCGGAATTCTTCACTGACTGATTTGGCAATTTAATCTCAATCAACGGATTCACCATCTGCCTTGACACTTGAAGCAATCGAGTCGAGTCCTTGGGCTTTTGAATCTTTCTATTAATCAGTCGACCATTCAAGTCATTTCTACCTATAACAAACTGACCTACATCAGTCTGATCACCCTTTGTCACCAATCCCTTTTTCTTTAGCATTACGGGACTAACTGATCCTGCACCAGAAACAGAATTGGCAGAAAACTCAAAGAGTCCATGTTGAGATGCACTCTGCTTCTCAAGCGAGTCCACATGCTTGCCACCTACTTGCAAAGCTGAAAAGCGAGATTCAATTATTTTGATCGCATCAGAAGCTTCCTTGGATATAAAATCAGTGTCCTCAAGTTTCTTCCCTATTCCTTCAGTAAAGTTTTGTAAAGCTCCTGATTTGACAGTCTCAGATGCCATATTGTTGGATAGACAGGCTGAAAATTCATTTCCACTTGGGTTAGACTGAAATTCCCAGATCCTTCTTTGTATCGGCCTTTCATTGCTTCTAGCAGCAGTGCTGACTTTGGAATTAGAATCTTGTTCTTTCTCCACCTCATCAACCTGATACTGACCAGACAGATTGTATAACTGAGGCTGAAGACTAATTATATCTTTGTCTCTATTTTGAGTTTCCTCGGCTGAGAATTTTCTCTGTTCAGTTGACTTCATCTGCTTCGCAGCGCTCCGCTGGCACTGCTCCGATACTTGCAAAGCCGATATGTGCGATTCAATTATTTTGATCACATCAGAAGCTTCCTTGGATATAAAATCAGTGTCCTCAAGTTTCTTCCCTATTCCTTCAGTAAAGTTTTGTAAAGCTCCTGATTTGACAATCCCAGATGTCATATTATTGGATAGACAAGCTGAAAATTCATTTCCACTCGGGTTAGACTGAAATTCCCAGATCCTTCTTTGTATCGGCTTTTCATTGCTTCTAGCAGCAATGATGGCTTTGGAATTAGAATCTTGTTCTTTCTCCACCTCATCAACCTGATACTGACTAGACAGATTGTATAGCTGAGGCTGAAGACTAATTATAGCTTTGTCTATATTTTGAGTTTCCTCGGCTGAGAATTTCCTCTGTTCAGTTGACTTCATCTGCTTCACAGTGCTCCGCTGGCAGACACGGCAACGTTTCTTTCTGTTTTGAGGTTCAATTATAGAAATGATCACTTGTGACTGCTCTGAAGTAACTGGTTGAGCTGTTTGCTTGATAGAAGTTCTCTGGTCTGTTGATAAATCTGTTACCTGGGAACTTAGATCCTTGTCAGTTCTTTGAACATCATTTGGGGAAGTATTCGATGCATTTGTTAAAAGGAATGGTAGCTCTGGCGACTCTTGGGGTTTCTGTTGTTGAGTAACGCTGCAAGTATTAGATACTCCCAAGTTAGTTGATACGACCTGTGGAAAAAAATCAGCAAGTTCAAAATGACAACAGAGACCTTGCTCTTCAAGGATTAAAAGAGACATTCTTTCTCGATGTGTAGGATACAAGGGAATCTCGACTTTAAACAAGTTCACAAATTTAATAATTCCATATGAGGGCTTACATTGCTTTCAGTACAAATTCAAATGGCTCATAGTTTTCAAAAAGGAGAATCCAAATTAGAAAAGTTTCATTTTTCACCCTTTGCGGTAGGTATATCTAACATAGACACGAACAACAATTCAGATAAGTTCAATGAATGACAACATGTACCTCTGATGTAATGTTCAGAACCTTTTCAGCAGCACCATCTAGTAAATCTTTCAACAGGAACCGAGCTTTCTCATCCAACTGTTTTATAAATAAAAAGCACAGACGAATATAATGACTACAAGAAATGAATAAAAGGATTTTTTTGCTAAATCCATAGAAGATGTTTAAGGGTACCATTCCAAAAGGAATGTCTAGCTACTAACTATACAGTACAGAACCTTTAGTGCAAAAATATTTGGTTCTTTTTTTTCCCCAATGCAAATTCATGAATATTGCATGATAAAAATTTCATAACTTTCTCTGGTTTAAATAAGAATAATATATAAAAATAAAAATAGAAATAAAGTAAATTGTAAGATAATATCAAATACTTAGATTTTCGAATATAGATCAGCCAAATCAAATTGAGCAATGTTTGTTGAAGCATCCAACTCAAAACCAATTGGCAACAACTAGAGTAGCCTCTCAAAGTTATATATCGAGTCTCTAGGTCTTATTTGCTTGAAGTGGGACTTTATATATCAACAATATGCATGATCATTAATGACTTAGCAAAATTTTAGGTTTATTCAAAAAAACTAAAAATAATGAAAACAACAAAAGTCATTAAGCCGCTCTTGACTTCAGGATATTCCTTTTGGTTGTCAAGTCAAAGCAATCCTAAAGCTCTTTTTAACTTCATGCCAAGCTAAAAAACACAGGAAAACCAAAAAGACTATTTCGTACAACTAATAGTTCCACATGTCAATTCCAAAGGAATATAACAAGGGCATCACTTTCCTGAGAAGTGGGAATTAATTCCTCATTGATGTCAATAGCAGCACTCCAGAAAGATTCAAACCAGCTCAAAGCTTGTAAAGCCCTACCAAGCTAAACTAACAATTTTATCTTACTTTATACACTATCTATTGGACAAGATTGCAAATACACTACGATTAGAAGAAAGGAAGCAAGAAAACTTACAATTTCGGATCTGTGATTCTGAAAATATTCTACATCATTTGTTAGAAGCCCGTATAATTTTCTTAAGGCATGTAGATGTGATTGTAAATCCTCTAGATCCATTACTGATAGAACCTGCAAAATTACTAAAAAGGTCAAACAAATACCCAGATTTTATAAGAAGTTTTTGTGTTTTGTTTGGAAGATGCCAATTTTCGTCCAAGCTTGGCAACCCAACCAGTGGAAAAACTTTTAAGACCTTGAATGGATAACCTTAAGGTGATAAGTTTGTCCTCGTGCTTTCAAGACTAACCGAAAAAATATCAGTTAGAAGTGTGGGAGTAGTACACCTCCTTTTACAGATCTTATTACAAGATTAGTCCAAGAAAATTCAGCTATCAAATCAGAATTAAGCCATATATTTAACATAAATTTCTTTCATATATTACTATTTCTAAAAGTTTAATTATATCTTATTTTTCTTATTTTAGAATAGGTCTTAAAAACTATGAAGTAGACTAATAAACATTGACCTTAGAACTTAACATTGATCAGTGACTGTTGTGTTGATTACATTTAATGACTGATTTAGAATAGCAAAAAGACTCTTGACCATTTACGTACTCGAACTACTTAAACTTCAGATACTGAGAGACTCTTTAATCAATCTAAAGACTCTACAACATAAGAAAAACATAACCACAATAAAAATGACAGCGAACTCAACCAAAGAACAACCCAATAATAAGCTTTCCAGTTGTACCAAATGCTGAAATTTCTCACTCTAATCTTGTTCCTTCTTGATCTTTTACCTGATCTATCAAATATCTCTTATGAGCTTGGCACCTGATTTTTACAGTCTTCACCTTCTATTTTGTCGAAATAGAATGTGATAATCAAAAAGCACTCTTTCCCATTTCACAAAATCTGATAAAGTAGCATTGACTAGTAAAAATATATCCTATTTAGCAAGCAATTTTGAGTAAATAGCTTCCTAAAATATGTCGTAACCTCAAAAGGCAAATGTCTATTGCAAAGTGTGACCAAAGGAAGCACACTACATCTACCACCATATTCAATGTATCCAGTCTCTTTGGTTTTTTTCTTTTTGATGAAGATAAGTTCAAATATTCATAAGTGCAAAAAATCACCCGAAAAACAGAGGCACACAAATCACAGCAACTGATCATGTATATACATTTTTGGTACAATCAAATCATCCCATTAAATCAACACATTATAGGAAGAAAATAAACTCCAATCTTCCATCTGGAGTTTATATCTAAAGAAAATACATTTAATCTAACAATTCATACTAATAAGCATTTTACATCAATAACTAATTATACTTCTCTCAAAATTTATCCCAAACTCGAAATATATCTAGTTGAACAAACTATAATCAATTTCAACATATCAACAAATTCAATGATGAAACAAAAATAAATCCAAATAATCATTAACCTCCACCAAATGCTCAATTGGACAACCTTCAGATTTTGCAATTTTGCAATTTTGCAAAAATACTAGAAATTATTTAGACCCGATAACTTAAATTGTCATTAAGGAAGAAATATTATGACGAAATGAACATTTTAAAAATCAAAGCAGTGAGGATTGGTGAACACGTTATACTAAATCATAGAAATTCGAAGATTTTATTTCAACGTCATTTTCTCCGACTACTACAAGCAATGTCGTAGTATAACTAATCAAATTCATGGCAACCAGACAGTATTTAGGGTTTATGAGAGGAAACTTACGTAGTTATATTGGTGATGCTCGGTCTTCTTTAGGCGAATTTGTATTGTATTTTCTGCTCCATTTTGTAGTTACGAGTTATGGAGTATATTTTTTATAAAACGGTTATTGGAATCATGGGTCATATGCTTTATCTTGTTTTAATATTTGCATTTTTATTTTATTTTTTTATTTTATTTGCTAGTTGGGAGAGGGTTTTAAGCTAGAATCTCTTGCTTAATTATAATTTTCACAATAGAATAAATTACTACTATAAGGATAGTTGATAAAATTAGTGTTTTACACCATTTTAATAGTAACATATCAAGTAAATTTAAGAAAAAAAAATTAAGGGATTAAATTTTAACATATTATGTAATTATTAGGGATGAGAAAAAAAAATTAAAAACTAAAAAAATCGAGAAAAAATAGCAAAAATCATAACCAATGAAAAATTGAATAAGTCAAAGCCAAAAGAATCGAACTCCACATTTGTTTACAAAATCAGATACTAGCGAAAAACTACATCAAAATGATCGAATCGCACTAATAAATATGCACACAAATATATAGTTGATAAAATTATAGTATATGATTACTGTGACACCTCCAAAATAGATATACACAATATATTTTGAGTTGTTAAATATATGGTACATAATTTAAATACAAACTTAATTTATATAACTGTCGTACAAAATTTGACAACACAATAGTTGAGTTTCAATACAAATATTATGCCGTGAAATAATATCCAAACTCAAATAAAAGTCCTCATTACAATTATTTTTTACACTATTTTATAGAACGATGTGAGTACTACTTATAGCAACCATCTTTGACCGTCACCCATTTCCCAATTAATCTCCATTTATATTCTCATTTTCTAAAAAAGAAAAACGATGAAAGAAAAGAATTGAATTCAATGGCCGATAAAGAATATTATGACTAAGATAATGGGATAAATAACTTTTTGATCACTGTACTAGGATTCGATTTTCATTGTGGTTATCGAAACTTTTTTATTCTAATCGAATAATTTGTCTTTCTCGAAAAAAAAGCAGACGGAAGTCTTTGAGTTGGCGAACGAAAGTGCTGAGTTGGCGATTTGACTCTATTTTTTTTGTTGATATGTATATAGTTTTGTCATGTGTATCATTATATATCAAACACATGCTCATAGATATTAAGAATAATTATATCTTAATAATAATTTTAAAATAATAATAATAAAAATAATATTATTAAGAATAATAAAAATAATAATAATAATATTATTAAGAATAATAATAATAATTTCAAAATAATAATAATAATAACAACAATAATAATAATTTGTAATTAATACAAATAATAATAATTACAAAATAATAATAATAATTTTACAATAATAATTTTCTATCTGTCTATTTCACAATATTATTATTATAATTACTATTATTTTATACCATTTAGAATCTGAGGGTCACTGCAGTTTTAGCGTGAAAGCCAGATCACAATAAAACTAAAACTAAGTTAAATTAAAATTAAAACTAATCTAACGAAATCTTCATACTGGTCTTCATCTCTCTCCCCACCAAGCAAATCAATTCCGTTAGCAACCAAACCAATCAACACCATCAATTATGAGTATATGGTACCAACCAAATTAATTTTGTAGCAACCAAATCAATTGGGTCTTGATCTCTCACGCATCATTAGCAACAAAACTAAATCAACAAGCACATCACGCTGGCGACCGTGAATCTATTGGGTTCTTGCCTTATTTTTGTTTCCCAACAACGAATTTAGGTGGGTTCGACTAAGAATATCACGGCGATAGCGGGATTGCAGATTCTTCTATTTTTCGTTCCTTTTCTTTATTTTGTATGTCGGTCTCTTGCGATTAAGTTTGGCAGCGATTGAGAGAGATTTGATGTTGAATTTAATATCTATATTTGGCGTATTTGGGACCTTTGATGTACAATTTGTGCTTTTTAGTTGTTATTAAGAGTTTTTGGTAGGAATTTCATCATGAATTCAGTGGTTGGGGGTTATGATGAACTTAAGGTTTGGCATGAGGAAGAAGAAGATGGACGATCAGAATTGAGGAAGATGCAAGCGCCCAGAATTGATTTTTTTGAGAGAGATGAAGACCAGTATCTTGATAGATCACAAATAAATTAAACACGTAACCTTTTTAAAAATTATTAATAAAATTATTATTATTATTATTATTATTATTATTATTATTATTTCAAAATTATTATTATTACAATTACTATTATTTTTGAAATTATTAATAATAGTAGTAATAATAATAATAGTAATAATTATAATAATAATTTTAAAATTTTAAAAAAGATTATATAAATTATGGAAATTATTATTATTATTTAAAATTATTATTATCATTATTATTATTTAAAAATTATTATTATTATTATTATTATTATTTTGAAATTATTAGTAATACTATTATTATTATTATTAAAAATTATTATTATTATTTTAAAATTATTACTATTAATAGTATTTTATTATTATTATTATTATTATTATTATTATTATTATTAGTTTTAGAATTGTTTATGTGAAGTAGTTAATAGTTTTTGGTAAAGAAAAATATGGAGTCAAGATTTCAATAAGCAAAAAATGGAGTTAAGCTTACTTGATCAAGATTTAAATGCTTTTTTTTGAATGAAAATCGAGCGGAATAATAATTTAGTAGTTTTTTGAAATCTGAGTTATTCGATTATAAAAAAAAAAATTAGAATCACTTGATGAAAATCGGGACTCAAAGACAAATGATTAAAAAAGTTATTTATCCTTAAGATAATATAGAATAAATTATTCTTAGTCCTCAACAAAGATAAAAATTGATAAAATATAATGGCAACAAAGTTTAGATCGGCGTTTAAGTGGAATAAGAATCAATTAGAAAAGTCAGTAGAAGCGTGATTTCTACTATCTTCATGATTTAAAAGTTTCATCATGATAGTTTATCTCTGCAACACTGATTCGATAAATAATCCACATCACCAATTTCATATGACTATATATGGTAAAGATATTCGTTAAGATCACATCCACTTTGAATTATCCATGACTACTAACCAAGGGATATTCGTTATTATCACCAAATTAATCATAATCATGCCAAACATTTGTCATCCATCTATGCACTACTGGTAAAAAAAAACTTTTATCGCATCATTTATAACATTCTGGTCGTGATTATCCGATACATAATTCTTGATCATAATTATATAATCAACAAATTAAAATCTATCTTTTTCTGGTAGAAGATGAAACTTTCAGCACAATATATAAGCGTGAGGATGATGTGATGATATAAGAAATCAATCGAGTGAGATTAAAGATAAATATTAAATATTTATAATTGATTTATCCAGGAGTTTAAGAATATTCAAATTGTCAACATGATAAACTAATTTGTGGAGTAAAATTCAAGAATAATATTACGTATATCGAAAATAATTTGAATGAGAAAAGAAATTAATTTTTTGTCGTGAATAGTATTGTATGAATAATCTTGTATGTATGAATAATATTAAAGTGAATAAGACTCGAATGAAAATATTGAAATTTAATAAGAAAGTTCGGAAAAATATTTTAGTGAAACAATCTTTAGATGAAGCCATGAAATTCGAGGATATTCTACTAATTTTAGGGGTATAGAAAGCAATACTTATCAAAATAAATATATATTTAGGTATATGAAATAAAATAATATTACTTACATCTTATAGAGTATGGAAGAAAATAAATTTATTACTTAATATTAAAAGAAAATAATATCCTTATCTTAAAAGGAGAGTAATTTCGATTTGGTATAGCGGGGATGTGATCTTTTTTGAAAATAGTATCTGTATACACAACACATTACGAGTGCCAAATCGTAGTGCAGAATCACAAATCAAACTTAATTATCTGATTATCGCAGTAACATAAAAGAGAGTTTTAACGCGAGTATTGTCTTCAGATAATATTCAAACTCAAATGAAGTCCTCATTCTGATTATTATCATTTATTTTTATAAAATAGTGAGGAATACTATAATACCATATCTAGATAGTCACACCCATTCCCCGATTAGTTAAAATTTACGTTACCGTTTCGCGAAGAGAAACGATTAAAGTTAAAAGGGTGAAATTTCATTAGCGCAGTAAAAATATTATAACTAAGATAATGCAAAATAATTTATTGTTAATTTTGACGATTGTTAAAGCGATAGAATATAATAAATAACAAGTTTAAGCTGCGTGAAACAAGAAATTCATTAGAATAGTCAGTAGGCGTGATATCTACTATCTTACATGATTTAAAAATTTATCATCAATTTTATCGTTGAGACTCAAATTTCGATAAATAATCCACATTCTGTAATTATCCAATGCACTACTGCCAAGGATATTTATTAGTATCACATCCACGAATTATCCATGACTACGAATTCGAGGATATTCGTGTTATCACCAATGATCATGATCATGCCAACAACTGTCCATCAATGCATTACGAGCCAATAAAGACTTTTATCACATCATTTGTAATATTACAAGTCATGATTATACCAAATAATCCCTGGTCATAATCATACCAATCAATAGTCTATTTATGCACTACGGACCAAAGATGACTTTCATCACAATATAAGCATGTGGATGATGACAATGATATAAGAATTCAATCAAACAAAATCAAAAATAAATATTAAAGATTTTTAATTTATCCAGAGTTTAAAAATGTTCAAATTGACAACATGATAACTGCTTTGTGGAGTAAAATTCAAGAATAATATCTATATATCAAAAATAATTTGGACAGAAAAGAAATCAATTTTTTGGGTGAATAGTACCTCATGAATAGTACTTTGTGAATAGTACCACGTGAATAGTACTCCGGCATGAAAAGGTTAAATTTAACAAGAATGATCAGAAAAATATTCTTGTGAAACGATACTAGATGAAGTACAAATTTCAATGATATTATACTAATTTCAAAGAGTATAGAAGCAATACTTAACAAAATGAGTGTAGAATTCAGAATCTGAAACGAAATAATATTACTTTGAAATTTATCTAGGCACACTTAGAAGGGGGGTTGAATAAGTGTGGAGGCAATCTATGACCAACTTTTAAAAACTATTAATTTTAGTCTACTATAATGATTGAAATTAGCTTATTGAATTAATATAGCCTATTAAATAAAATACTTGATGTTAAAGAATTATCTTAATATAATATAAGTATTCAAATTTTAATTATTAAGATAATTAAACTAGCTTATGTGATTTTAAAGTAAAGCAAATAATAAAATCAACACCAAGATTTTTTACGTGGTTAAATTTATTACCTCTATATAATAATAATCTAGTCCACGTCCAATACCAACTAGTATTGGAGACTCACTTTATTTATTTCTTTATAAATAAATACAGATTACAAAACAGATTCCAACAACAATTAATTTTCCTTGTGCTCTCTTGCTCCTTATGCACCTATGCACTCTTCAAGCACCTTTGCTTCCTTGAACCTGTTTGTAACCCTTTTCTCTAATCCACTAGGATTAAAACCTTTAGACTACACTTAGTCTAAACAGAAAATTCAATACAATTATAGAGGTCTATGATCAATGCAAGAATAATCAATTTAACAATTAAAGGCTCAACTATATGCAATGATCAATTAGCACACAACAGATAAACAATTAATTTCTTACCGAATACCAGCTCAAATAATATTAGAAAATTAATTGCTTAGCTTCTCAAAAGTTTGCACTTGACAAAAACAGATTGCTCGATAACAGTAATAAGTGCAAGTAGTAATTCCATGAGTTGTGTAATTTTCTAAATGAGAAACATCATTTATATATCCCTTACACAAGTTACCGTTAATTCCAAAATAATCTATTTCCCATAATCCACACAATAACCGGCCAGATAATATGGAGAGACAACGGTAAAGAATTCCCACAACGGTACACAACAACCCATAACAGTAGGAAAGTAATATTTATCCAACTAACAAATTCAAACCTTTTTAGTGTTGGGATAAATATGAAAATCCTCTAAAGATAATCCACTTTTAAAACAACTCTGACTTTGTCTCTATATTTAAAAGTGACGTGAGCAAATAAAGTAGAGTAACTAAAGTGGCGTATGACATCATACTACTTTTTCAAGAATTTCAAAGTTCCAAGATATTCATCATTACTTTTCCTAGAAACTCACACAAACATCTTATCACAATAAATGGTTAGCTAGCATGTATACTTGAAACTCTCACATTATAACAGGATATCCAATATTTATGCAAAAGAAATAATCACTCCTTGAAAATAGCACACTCTATATACATAGCTAGCATGCACAATTACTCCTTAATATTCGTTCATGCAAGAATAAATATCCATGAGAAACATTACTCAATTACATAATATGACCGGATATTTAAATGCATAAAATTTTAAATCCATTTTTAATTTAAGACATATAACAAGATATAATGCAAATAATATGTCCTAGAGCCTTTAAATAAAAAATCAATTATTATGCCAATGATCTTACATTTGTTTTTCCTAGAAAAGGGAAAATCCTTCAAATTCTTGAATATCCAATCAAAGCTCTTTATCACCAAAATACCTGAAATGCCATAAAGTAATTTAGTACTTGAACATTTCATCATCAAAACTTAAGGATGGAATATGACAAAGTCAACATTTTCCCCCTTTTTGATGATGACAACCCAAAATTGTTTAACTCTCATAAGCTCCCCCTGGATATATGCATAACATAAATTCACTCCCCTAATCCATGCAATAATATCATTTCAGGGTACTGAAATGTAAAATTCAATTTTCAGTAAATTTGTTACCTGCAGTAATTGTTAGTCCATCAAATATCAAAATATCTACTGCAAATATATCAAATATTTAAAATCCCAAATTAAACATAAGTCTTTTGGTGATTCACACCAAACCAAAAACCAACAATTTTGTTAAAAATTTATCCACAATTAAAAATAATCATAAAAATTCATAAAAACTCTCCCCCTTTGTCATCAAACAAAAAGGAAGCAGTTCATTCATCGAGTTCTACTACTACTTGCTTATTTGAAATGAGTCTTATTGAAAGTGAAATAGGGACGATGATTGGCACGATGGACCTTCTTAGCAACGCTCAAATCAGAAGCAAATTGTGGAGGCCTCGGAATGACAGTGGCAGGGGGAAGAGGGACATCCAGAAACTCTCCTTGATACTCAGCCAACCAATTGCAATGTACCCACTCTGGGATAGTTGAATGCTTACGCTGCATATGGAGTTTAGAACCAACATCATTAAACCTCAGAGCCATAAACTCAGCTAACTCTCCAACCTGATTACTAACGAATTTAATTTCCTGACTCAACTAACAAGAGTTGCGATTAAGTCTGTGTTGCATCATCTCAGTCAAGCCAGTTATTTGCACCTCCAAAACCAGCTTGCAAATCAATAAACTCATCTTCAATGTTATGATAGAGTTTATTGATTTCAGGTGCACCCAATGGCAGCTTACCTTTTTCCAAAAAGGACATACGGTTATGAAGGGCAGACATCTCAACTTGCATTTTCTCTTGATTACAAAGAATCACTTTCAACAGATCGACAATTTCAGGAGAGGATTGAGTGGGGGGCTGAACAGGAGAGGATGGAATAGAGACCGGAGGAGCAGGAGTTTCAGAAGCGACACGAACAAACATACCATCAAGTAAATTGATACGTGACATTTTCAGGGAACTGACACTGATAGAATCAGTAACTGAAACAGAGTTTTCATCTTCAAAAGAAATTTAAAAATGTTTAAACAAAGTAGTAAGAGTAGCACTGTAAGGCAAACACGTCTTGGTTTTTCGCAAACATGTGGTCATATGATGAAGCATCAGTTGA
Source organism: Panax quinquefolius (assembly GCA_020205615.1). Lineage (NCBI taxonomy): Eukaryota > Viridiplantae > Streptophyta > Magnoliopsida > Apiales > Araliaceae > Panax > Panax quinquefolius. The sequence continues at coordinate 34,941,376 of CM035157.1, read as the reverse complement.
GACAAATTAAAAGAAACACCTCTTAAAATTAGAGCAACAATAATCAAATCTTGATAGGTAAAATCTGCTCCTCCACCTAAACGAGGCAACAGATTGTATCTAACAAGATGATGGAGGACACAAGAGATAGGAGAGATATCAACAGTTTTAGGAGTGAAAACTTTAGTTAACAAATTGTTGTTCATCTCAATTTGTAACTGTTCCAGAGGAGTGAATGGAAAATGAACAGCACCTTTCTTTGTAAAAGGACACACACCAGAAGATGGAATATTTGAAATACTACCAAAATCCATGACCGAAAAATATAACGACTTTCCTTTGACAAAAGAAGTATAAAAATCACCATGACATTCTAGATTTGTGTAAAATTGTTGGACAAGTCTAGGATAAGCCACAGAGGGAGGAAAAAGCATGGAAGATATACCACAAGATTCAAATAACAGTTTAAGAGGAGATTGCTGAAAACAGATCTGATCAACAGATTTTTCATAGACAAATTGTTTTGGAAAAATGACTATTTTAAAGCGAACCTCATACGTATTACTTCAAAAATAGTTTTCAGGCAGATCAGAAGAAAAGTTAGGGTTTACCAAAACCGATGGGGGTGAAACTTCCGGCTTGAAAGACTGACGTCGCCGAGAGGGTCCAGTAGATTTAGGCAAAGAAGGACTGAACATGGACTCATCAGAAGATGAAGAGTCCACGTACTCTGTTTCCTCATACATGACTTTCTTCATTTTACGTTGCTTGCGTGAAGGTCCGGTTGTTGATGGCGGTGGAACCGTCGTCTGATCGTCATCAGAATTGATCAATGACCTCTTATGCGTACGAGTTGTCATGTTACCAAAGTAAAATTAGAGAGAGAAAAATAATAATAATAGAGAGAAACTAAGACAGAAGAGTTTTAGGAGAATGAAAAGAAATTAGATAGAAAGATATAGAAGAAACTCTCCTGAACACTTACGTCTCCCGAGACTCCCCATCTGACTTGGCGTGTCAATTTTCAAAAACCATAATGAGATATGCATGTACGCACACGGCTCCCAAGAAACCCTTCTGTTATCTGGTCTTTTTGATTTTCAAAAATAATGATGAGATATATGTACGCTTACGTCTCTCAAGAAACCCTTCGTCTGTCCAGTTGTTTCGGGTTTCAAAAATAATTATAATAAACGCCTTTATTATGTTCATGATTTAAGGAGTTAAGTAGGCGGTTGACAGTTTGAAAACCCATATTTACCCTAATTAAATAATGAGATATTCATGCAAGTTAGGATAACACATAAAATCATGCAGTACACATCCCAAGTTCTCTTCGCAGTATGCAAAAACTATCTTCACTTAATGGTTTAGTAAAAATATCTGCAATTTGATTTTCAGTGGGAATAAAAATTAATTTAATAAAACCTTTTGAAACATTGTCTCTTAAAAAATGATGCCTAACTTCTATATACTTTGTACGTGAATGTAACACATGATTTTTAGATATATCTATAGCACTTGAATTATCACAATAAATAGGCACACAATCACATAATATATCAAAATCACATAGAGTTTGTCGCATCCATAATATCTGAGAGCAGCAACTTCCTGCAGCTAGGTATTCACCCTCAGTAGTTAAAAGAGCCACTGAGGTTTGCTTTTTACTATGCCATGATACGAGACTCTGTCCCAAGAAAGTACAAGCACCACTCATACTTTTTCTATCGATTTGACATCCTGCATAGTCAGCATCTGAATAACCTATTAGTTCAAAGTGATTGGAAATTGGATAAAATAACCCTAAATTTATTGTACCACATAAATATTTCAAAATCCTTTTAACAACATTTAAGTGTGATTCTTTGGGTTTTGCCTGAAATCTTGCACATAGACAAACACTATACATTATATCAGGTCTAGAAGCAGTTAAGTATAGTAAACATCCAATCATACCTTGATATTTTTTTATATCAACATCAATACCTTTTTCATCAGTAGTGAGCTTTATTGATGTGCTCATCGGTGTACCTTTTGAGTTAGATCCTTCAAACCCAAATTGCTTGAGTAATTCTTTTGTGTATTTGGTTTGATGGATGTAAATTCCGTCCTTCGTTTGTTTGATTTGATGTCCCAAAAAGTAGTTGAGTTCACCTATTAAGCTCATATCAAATTCTTTATGCATGCACTTGGAAAACCACTCACAAAGATGATCATTAGTAGCACCAAAAATTATATCATCTACATATATTTGAACAATAATGATATCTATATTTTTATGCTTAATAAATAATGTAGAATCTATTTTACCTCTAATAAATCCATTTGACAAGAGATACTTACTTAACCTTTCGTACCACGCTCTTGGAGCTTGTTTCAAACCATAAAGAGCTTTCTTTAATTTGTAGACGTGATTAGGATACTTTTCATGCTCGAATCTAGGAGGTTGTTTCACATAGACCTCTTCGTTAATGTATCCATTGAGGAAAGCACTCTTTACGTCCATTTGATACAACTTAAACTTTTTGTAGCACGCAAAAGCTAACAAAATTCGGATTGATTCTAACCTAGCCACAGGTGCATAGGTTTCTTCATAGTCGATTCCCTCTTGTTGGTTATACCCTTGTGCTACTAGCCTTGCTTTGTTTTGAGTGATTGTTCCGTGCTCATCAAGCTTGTTTTTGAATACCCATTTCGTACTAATGATGGAAGCATCTTTTGGAGGAGGCATAAGTTCCCATACTTGGCATCTTTCAAATTATTGAAGTTCTTTTTGCATTGCCAACAACCAATTTTCATCAAGGACTGCATCTTTTGCATTCTTTGGCTCAACCTGTGACAAAAATGCAGAGAATGCACAATGATTTTGTAAACCTCTTCGTGTGGTTACACCTTTGTTGATATCTCCAATGATATTTTCCGGAGGATGATTCTTGACATATCTAGCTGTTTTTAGCATTTGAAAATTATGTAAAACTTCCTCTTGATCATGAGACTCATCTTCAGCATCCTGGAAATTTTTAGGTTCATGTTCTTGCTGGTTGTCCATTTCAGTTTCCTGAAACTGCTCATTTGGGCTCTCGTTTTGTTCTTTTCGGTTTGCTGAAATTCTGACTGTCTCTAAATTTCTTGCATCATCTTCACTTTCTTTTGGAAGATCATTGTTAGTCTCATTGAAAGTGATATGAACAGATTCTTCTACACATGACTTTTTAATATTAAAGATACGATAAGCCTTACTGTTTTGAGAATAGCCAATGAAAATTCCTTCGTATGATTTAGCATCAAATTTTCCCAAATTATCACTTGTATTTAAGATGAAACATTTCGAACCAAAAACTTTGAAATAACTTATATTTGGAATTTTATTATTTAGAAGCTCATAAGGTGTTTTCAAAATAATAGGACGAATGAGAACTCTATTTAAAACATAACATGATGTACTTACTACTTCGGCCCAAAATTTCTTTGGAAGCTTACTTTCTTGTAGTAGAGTTCTTCCCGTCTCTTGTAGAGTTCTATTCTTCCTTTCCACCACCCCATTTTGTTGAGGAGTCCTTGGGGCTGAAAATTCATGACTAATACCTCTTTGATCACAAAAGGTTATGAAATCTTTTTGAAATTCAGTGCCATGATCATTTCTAATTCTAATGAGTTTGTAGCTATACTTAGTCTCAAGATTCCTTATTAATTTTCCAAACTCTTTAAATGCTTCATCCTTAGTTCTCAAAAATAATACCCATGTGTATCTTGAGAAGTCATCAACAATTACAAATGCATAGAATTTACTATTAATGCTTGAATGCCTTTCTGGACCAAATAAATCAAGATGAAGTAGTTGCAAAGGAGAAGAGGTTGATACCATATTCTTTGCCGTAAAAGAAGTTCTTACTTGTTTTCCCACTTGACAAGGAATACATATTCCTTTCTTTTCAAACCTGATTCTTGGCAATCCTTTGATGAGATTCTTTGAGGATAGTTTCTTAATTAAGTCCATGTGAACATGTCCCATCCTTTTATGCCATAAGTAAGCTTCATCTTTTACCGATGCAAGACATTACTCTTTATTCTGTTGCTCAAAATCAAGAGTACATATATTTCCTTCTCTTTGTGCAACTAGAGTAGTATTGTTAGTACCATGAAATATTGTGCATTTATCTTTTTCAAAATTAACTTGATGACCATTATCCATTAATTGGCTAATATTAATTAAATTGAATTCAAGACCATTAACAAGGTGCACATTATTTATACTTACCTTGCCATTACCAATTTTACCTTTTCCAATTATTTCGCAGGTTTTGTTGTCTCCAAACGTGACCGTTCCATTCTTCTTCTTAATGTTTAGTTCTACAAATTTTGATTTATCACCGGTCATGTGCCGAGAACATCCGCTATCAAGAATCCATTTTTGAGATGGAACTCTTACCTTTAAGCATACCTGTCAAGAAAGAATAAATTATCCTTTTGGTACCCATATCTTTTTGGGTCCACTTATGTTAGTTACAAGCAAATCACTCTTTTTAATCCATACCTTTTTAACCTTATTTTGTTTCTTAAAAAAATTTATATCTAAATGACCTTTAATACCACAATGCTTACAAGTTGTGAAAGGAGAGCAATAATTTAAACTAAATCGTGATTTTGATTTTAGCATTTTCATATTACTCTTTTTATTCATAGGATCATAACCAATTCCTTGTCTTTCAAAACTAGGTCTTTGTTTACCTAATATGACATTCAAATTTTCTTCACCTTGGACACATTTAGCAAGAGATAATTTTAATGAAGTTATTTCCTTTTGAAGTTCATTATTAGGAAGGGTATTAACAGGAGATTTATCACTAAATGCATCAATACACACATCTCTCATTTTTAGCTCATTAGTCAATTTTTGAACTTCATTATTCAAGAAATTTACCTTGTTGAAAAGTATTTTGTTATAATTATCTAAATAATCAATCTTAGCAATCAAAACCTTTTCTTCTTTACAAGTTGATTCCTTTTCAATTTCTTTCTTTTCATCTATTAGTGAATCCACTTCATTCATTAAAGTATTAACTAAATCTCTTAAGCATGCATTCTTTTCTTTTAACTTCTTATTTTCTTGTTCTAATGAGTTCATTTCATTAAAAGATACCTGATTAGATTCACCTTCAATTCCCACGAAGTATACTTGTGCTATCTCATCTTTAGCATCAATCTCCACTTTGGATTCCTCATCACTCCAAGTTACAAGGGCTTTGTTCTTCTTGTTGTCTTTGTAGTTTGTCTTCCCTTTGTTCTTCAATTGAAAATAATCTTTCTTGAAGTGACCAGGACGTCCGCATTCGAACCACGTCTCTTCAGTTTGCTTTCCTTTGGACTTATTTGAGTTGAAAGTATTTCTTCTCTTATTCTTCCTTTGTAGTAGCCCCTTGAGTCTTCAAGACATCATTGCTATTTCTTCATCCGAGTCATCATCAAGCTCCTCTTCGTTATCTGCATTAAGAGCTAAAAACTTTCTTCGAGGAGTTTCCTCCTCATCATCATATCTCTTTAACTGATGTTCATATTCTTCTAATTCACCAAACAATGTTAAAGTATCCATGGAAGAAATAGTTGCAGAATATTGAAGAGTAGTGATTTTTGAAGCAAACCTTTTGGGCATAGCCCGAAGCAACTTACGGTTGATCTCACTCTAAGGAATAGTCTTGTCCAGTAATTTCAAGGAGTTTATAAGGACTAGAAATCTTGCTTGAGCTAGCTTAATGGTTTCATCTTTTTTGAGCTTGAACATTTCATAATCGTGCATAAGCATGCTTAGCTTGACTTCTCGTACCTTGGAAGTACCTTCATAACTTACCACAAGAGTATCCCAAATTTCCTTAGCTTTGTTGCATGAGAAAACTTTGTCTATCTCGGATTGTACCATGCCGCTGAGAAGAGTGTTCATTGCCTTTGAATCTTATGAGACCATGTAGATTTCGGTTGCATCCATTTCTAGTAGGATCTTTGGTGTCCCATCATCTCTTCGTGGAATAACTGGTTCGTTCTCCACAACTCACCATTCCCAAGGATCTCTTTTAAGATAAATACTCATTCTGAACTTCCAGAAGTTGTAATTTTCCGTTCCAAACAGCAAAGGAGGTCTATTGGTTGATTGACCTTCTTGATTGTTGTTCCCGAACTGTTCCATATCAGAATCTTTCCCTACAAGTCACCTTTAAGACCAAGATAAGTAGAGCCAAGCTCTGATACCAATTGAAATTTATCTAGGCACACTTAGAAGGGGGGGTTTAATAAGTGTGGAGGCAATCTATGATTTTTAAACTTTTAAAAACTATTAATTCAGATCTACTATAATGATTGAAATCGACTTCTCAATTAATATAGCCTATTAAATAAAATACTTGATGTTAAAAAATTATCTTAATATAATATAATAAGTATTCAAATTTTAATTATTAAGATAATTAAACTAGCTTATGTGATTTTAAAGTAAAGCAAATAATAAAATCAACACCAAGATTTTTTACGTGGTTCAGCTATTACCCTCTATAATAATAGCCTAGTCCACGTCCAATACCAACTAGTATTGGAGACTCACTTTATTTATTTTTTTATAAATAAATACAGATTACAAAATAGATTCCAACAACAATTAATTAACAATTAATTTTCCTTGAGCTCTCTTGCTCCTTATGCACCTATGCACTCTTTAAGCACCTTTGCTTCCTTGAACCTGTTTGTAACCCTTTTCTCTAATCCACTAGGATTAAAACCTTTAGACTACACTTAGTCTAAACAGAAAATTCAATACAATTATAGAGGTCTATGATCAATGCAAGAATAATCAATTTATCAATTAAAGGCTCAACTATATGCAATGATCAATTAACACACAATAGATAAACAATTAATTTCTTACCGAATACCAGCTCAAATAATATTAGAAAATTAATTGCTTAGCTTCTCAAAAGTTTGCACTTGACAAAAACAGATTGCTCGATAACAGTAATAAGTGCAAGTAGTAATTCCGTGAGTTGTGTAATTTTCTAAATAAGAAACATCATTTATATAGCCCTTACACAAGTTACCGTTAATTCCAAAATAATCTGTTTCCCATAATCCACACAATAACCGGCCAGATAATATGGAGATACAACGGTAAAGAATTCCCACAACGGTACACAACAACCCATAACAGTAGGAAAGTAATATTTATCTAACTAACAAATTCAAACCTTTTTAGTGTTGGGATAAATATGAAAATCCTCTAAAGATAATCCACTTTTAAAACAACTCTGACTTTGTCTCTATATTTAAAAGTGACGTGAGCAAATAAAGTAGAGTAACTAAAGTGGCGTATGACATCATACTACTTTTTCAAGAATTTCAAAGTTCCAAGATATTCATCATTACTTTTCCTAGAAACTCACACAAACATCTTATCACAATAAATGGTTAGCTAGCATGTATACTTGAAACTCTCACATTATAACAGGATATCCAATATTTATGCAAAAGAAATAATCACTCCTTGAAAATAGCACACTCTATATACATAGCTAGCATGCACAATTACTCCTTAATATCCGTTCATGCAACAATAAATATCCATGAGAAAAATTACTCAATTACATAATATGACTGGATATTTAAATGCATAAAATTTTAAATCCATTTTTTATTTAAGACATATAACAAGATATAATGCAAATAATATGTCCTGGAGCCTTTAAATGAAAAATCAATTATTATGCAAATGATCTTACATTTGTTTTTCCTAAAAAAGGGAAAATCCTTCAAATTCTTGAATATCCAATCAAAGCTCTTTATCACCAAAATACGTGAAATGCCATAAAACAATTTAGTACTTGAACATTTCATCATCAAAACTTAAGGATGGAATATGACAAAGTCAACATACTTACATACTATAGAGTATGGAAGAAAATATTATTTCATACGAATATTAAACAAAAATAATATCCCTTACCTTAAAAAGGAGAGTATTCCGTCTAGTATAGCCGGGATATTCTTGAAGAAAACTTGCACTGTTTTCTACACTCAAAACTTCCTTAAATTCTAAAGAAATACGCTCAATATTATAGAAGAAGAATTCTCTGATTCTGGTGTGATTTTCAATTCTAAACTAAGCATCCTATTTATAAGAGAATGGAAGGATACTATTTAGAAAATAAAATTACGGATCAACAGTAATAATTCACGGGCGAAGAATTCGTCTGATAATTTGATTTTCACTATTCATTACTGTGCAATAAAATATTCTAATAAAATAAAAATTTTAAATAAAATATAATATATTCTATTTATAATCTAATAAAACAAAACTTATATATATATATATATATATATACACACACACACACACACTAGATAACATCTACCGATTATTTTGAAAAAATGGGTAAGTGGGGTCCTTGCAATAAGCCAAATTTATAACAATTACTTCATAAAAATATCCTTTATTTATCTCAAATCACTTGGCTTCACAAAACACATTTTGAACAATAATTATTCATCTTTAATAATATAACTTGTAATATTAACAACCAGATCATTCTCAGGAAAGAGGGGGCTTTTCGATAAGGATTTCTCCTTATAGACGCGCAATTAGGTGACCAAACCCCTTTTCTCGACAGAACTTTCTAGACATTGTCAATAATGTAAATAATAATATGAATAAATTTGTCGTCTCAACTATTTATTTAATAATATAAAATATTATGAAAATAATTGAATCAATAACGTGAGATATTATGCAACAATTAATGTGGCAATAATTGAATAAAACTGAGTGACTTCTCACGTAAGCATCAATAATAAAAAATACTGTATAATATTGTGTGCTACTATGAAACCACGCGTATTACTGTACTTTTACCACCGGGTATTTCAACAGTTAACGGTAAAACTTTTGCCGTTATTTTTATAAAAAGTTATTTCTGTCATTTTCTAACTCTGACAGTAATTTTGTTGTGGGGTCCACCAATGATTGTGCCGTCGTACGAATATTCCATGATAAATGAATATTCCCTGACCAAACGAATATTTTATGACAACTTACTTACTCTGCAAAATTTATAAATATTACCCACAACTATAACATTATATCAAATCCATACCATAATATTCAAAATGATATTTAGTGAAAATTAAACCTTTATTCATAAAAGTTGGGGTCTTACAACCTCCCATCCTTATGAAATTTCGTCCTCGAAATTGAGGTACGTACCTGGTATGTCGAAGAGGTGATGATACCTTGATTTCATTTCAGATTCTAACTCCCAGGTCATTTTCTCAACATTGTGGTTTCTCCACAAAACTTTGACTTGAGGTATAACCTTGGAGTGTAGAATATGTTCCTTCTTATCCAAGATTTTAACAGGTACCTCTTCATACATTAAATCTTCCGCTATCTCGTCTGGTTCTAATTCAATAATATGGTTCAGGTCTTCCACATATTTACGTAAAACAGATATGTGAAAAATGTTATGAACACGAGACATACTTGAAGGTAAGGCGAGTCTATAGGCCACAGTTCCTACTCGATCGAGAATTTCGAATGGGCCAATGAATCGAGGATTGAGCTTTTCTCTCTTTCCAAATCTCATAACTATTTTCCATGGAGCAACCGTAACAATACATGATCTCCAACATTGAACTCCACGTCCCTTCGATGAAGATCAACATAACTCTTTTGTCGATCTTGTGAGGTTTTTATACGTTGCCGAATCATTTGATTTTTTTTCGTTGTCATGCATACCAATTCCGGTCCCAACAAAGTTGCTTCACCCACCTCATCCCAACATACTGGAGAACGACACTTGAATGATTTGCCTAAAGAGTCTCACGTTATTAAAAATCATCCTATAGAAAATGTTATTGGTAATATTGATAAAGGGGTTATCACTAGATCACAAGCACATAATTTAGCTAGTCACTTATCTTTCTTGTCTCAAATTGAACCTAAACATATAAAAAATGCCTTACTTGATGAAGACTGGATAATGGCTATGCAAGACGAACTTGAAAAATTTACTAGAAACAAAGTATGGGAGCTAGTCCCACAACCCGAGGATGTTTCAATTATTGGAACTCGATGGGTATTTCGTAATAAACTTGATGAAAGTGGAACTGTTGTACATAATAAGGAAAGATTAGTTGCACAAGGGTATGATCAAATGGAAGGTATTGACTATGATGAAACATATGCTCCTGTTGCTAGAATTGAATCTAATCGTATGTTATTAGCATTTGTATGTCATAAAAAGTTTAAACTATTTCAAATGGATGTCAAATCTGCATTCTTAAATGGTGTTATAGAAGAGAAAGTTTATGTTAAACAACCTCCTGGTTTTGAAGATTTTAGTCATCCTAAATATGTTTATAAATTACATAAAGCCTTATATGGTTTGAAGCAGACCCCTAGAGCTTGGTCTGAAAGATTGAGTAAATTTTTGCTAAATAATGGTTTTAAATGAGGAACTGTTGATACTACTTTATTTACTAAAAATAAGAATGATGATATTCTGATAATTCAAATATATGTTGATGATATTATTTTTGGTTCCACTGACATTACCATGTGCAATAATTTCTTTGAAAGTATCAGTAAAGAATTTGAAATGAGTATGATGGGAGAATTAAATTTCTTCCTCGGATTGCAGATCAAACAAGGAGAAAAAGGTATTCATATATCTCAATCTAAATACTGTAAAGAAATGATCAAGAAATTTGGCTTAGAATCTGCAAAACCTCTTAACACTCCTATGTCAACTACTGATAAATTAATTGTTGATGAAAATGGAAAATATGTTGACTCAAAGAAATATAGAGGAATGATTGGAAGTTTATTATACATAACTGCTAGTAGACCTGAGATTATGTTTAGTGTTTGTAAATGTGACGCCCCCAAAATAGGTATACATCACCCATCTTGGGTCGCCAAAAACATGGTACAGAATACAAATACAAACTTAATTATACAACATGAGCTGAGAGTTTTAACACGAATATTGTCTTCTAGACAATATCCAAACTCAAATGGAGTCCTCATTACAATTATTATCACACTATTTTATAAAATAGTGAGGACTACTACAGCCACCATCTCGGACCGTCACTCCATTCTACGACTAGTCCCATCTACGTTCTTATTTCCTGAAGAAAACAATGAAAGAAAAAGGATGAGCTCAACTAGCCCATTAAGAAATATTATGACTAAGATAATGCAGAATAAATTATCGTTAGCCTTTAACAATGTTAAATTGATAAAATACAATAAACATCAAGTTTAACTACGGTGGAACAAGCAATCCATTAGAAGAGTCCAGTAGAGCATGAAATCTACTATCTTCTATGATTTAAAAAGTTTATCATCAATTTTATCGCTGAGACTCAGCTTAATAAATAATCCACATCCTTGAATTATCCATACACTACGAGCCAATGATATTCATTAGTATCACATCCATGAATTATCCATGCACTACGGGCCAAGGATATTCATGTTATCAACAATGGTCATGATCATGCCAACAATTACCCATCAATGCACTACGGGCCAATGAGGACTTTTACCACATCATTTGTAACATTACAGGCCATGATTATACAAAATAATCCCTGGTCATAATCATGCCGATCAACAATCCATCTATACACTACGGGCCAAAGATGACTTTCATCACAATATAAGTATGAGGATGATGACAATGATATAAGAGTTCAATTAAATGAGAGCAAGGATAAATTTTAAAAATTTATAATTTAATTTATCCAGAATTCAATAATTGTCCAAATTATCAACATTATACTGCTTTGTGGAGTAAAATTCAAGAATAATATTGTATCAAAAATGATTTGGACGGAAAAGAAATCAATTTTTATCATGAATAGTACCCCGTGAATAGTACTCTGGCATAAAAAAATTAAAGTTTATCAAGAATATTCAGAATAATATTTTCGTGAAAAGATACTAGATGAAGCACAAATTTTAAGGATATTCTACTAATTTCACGGAGTATAGAAGCAATACATAACAAAACGAGTGTAAAATTCAAAATCTGAAACGAAATAATATTACTCACATACTACAGAGTATGGAAGAAAATATTATTTTTTACGAGTATTGAACAAAAATAATATCCCTTACTTTAAAAAGAAAGTACTTCTGACTTGTAGGGCAGAGATATTCTTGAAGAAAACTTATATTATTTTCTACGCTCAAAGCTTCCTTAAACTCAAAAGAAATACGCTCAATATTATAGAAGAATAATTCTCTGATTCTGGTGTGATTTTTAATTCTAAACTAAGTATCTTATTTATAGGAGAATGGAAGGATACTATTTAGGAAAAATCACGGACGCACAGTAGGAAGAAAATCACGAGCGCTTCTTTGACTGAAAATTTTGATTTACTATGCAGTATTATGCAATAAAATATAATATATATTCTATTTTTTATAAAAAATAAAACTTATAATAATAATAATAATAATAATAATAATAATAATAATAATAATAATAATCACACTCCCTCTTGACCCGGTAATCCCCCCTCCCCACGTGAACTTTGAAAATATTATATATATATATATATATATATATATATATATATAACTGAGATAACTTTCTACCGATAGTTTTAAAAAATTGGTAAGTGGGGGTCCAAACAATATGTCAAACTTACCACAAATACTTCATAAAAAAAATTCCATCAATATTTTTAACAACATTTATTCATCAATAATATAACTTGCAATATTAACAACCAGATCATTTCCAGGAAAGAAAGGGCTTTCTGATAAGGATTTATCCCTATTGGCGGGCAAGTAGGTGACCAAATCCCTTTACTCGACAGAACTTTTCAAATATTGTCAATAATGCAAATAATAATATGAATAACTTGTTATCTCAATTATTGATTTAATAATATAAAATATTGTGATAATAATTGAATCAAAAATGTGAGATACTATGCAGTAATTACAGTGGCAATAATTGAAATAAAATGAGTGACTTCTCACGTAAGCATCAATAATCAATATCGTGTCCTACTATTCAACCACGCGTATTAATGTACTTTTATCATCGATTATTTCAATAGGTAATGCTAAAACTTTCGCCGTTATTTTTTACAAAAAGATATTTCTGTCATTTTCTAACTCCGACAATAATTCTGTTGTGGGGTCCACCAATAATTGCGTCGTCATACGAATATTCCCTGTTAAAATGAATATTTCCCGACTAATCGAATATTTTATAACAACTTGCTTACTTTGAAAAATTTGTAAATATTACCCACAACTATAACATTATATCAAATCCACACCATAATATTCAAAAATATATTTCGAGAAAAAAAATATTTATTCATTAAAGTTGGGGTCTTACAACCTCCCCTTCTTATGAAATTTCGTCCTCGAAATTGGTGTACGTACCTGGTATGACGAAGATGTGAGGATACCATGATTTCATTTCAGATTCTAACTCCCAGGTCATTTCTTCAATATCATGGTTTCTCCACAAAACTTTGACTTGAGGTATAACCTTGGAGCATAGAATATGTTCCTTCTTATCCAAGATTTTAACCGGCACTTCTTCATACGTTAAATCTTCCGCTATCTCGTCTGGTTCTAACACAATAATGTGGTTCGGGTCTTCCACATATTTACGTAACATATATATATGAAAAACGTTATGAACACGAGACATACTTGGTGGTAAGGCGAGTCTATAGGCCACAGTTCCTACTCGATCGAGGATTTCAAATGGACCAATGAATCGATGATTGAGCTTTTCTCTCTTTCCAAATCTTGTAACTCCTTTCTATGGAGCAACACGTAATAACACATGATCTCCCACATTGAATTCTACGTCCCTTCGATGAAGATCAACATAACTCTTTTGTCGATCTTGTGAGGTTTTTATACGTTGCCGGATCATTTGAATCTTTTCTGTTGTCATGCGTACCGATTTCGGTCCCAACAAATTTGCTTCACCCACCTCGTCCTAATATAATGAAGAACGACACTTGCGTCAATTCAACGCTTCGAATGGAGTCATGCCTATACTTGCTTGATAACTATTGTTGTAGGAGAATTCCACCAATGGCAAGAACTTGTCCCAACTTCCTTTGAAGTCAAGTACACAGAGTCTTAATAGATATTAAAGAGTTTGAATAGTCCTCTCCGACTGTCCATCAGTATGAGGATGATATGCCGAACTGAATCGTAAATCTGTGCCCATAGATTTTTGCAAACTAACCCAAAATCGTGAAGTGAATCTTGGGTCTTGATTAGAAACTATGGATACTAGCATACCATGTAGTCTTACAATATCATTTATGTATATACGAGCAAGACGTTCAAGTGAATAAGTTTCTCGTATAGGTAAGAAATGAGCAGACTTGGTTAATCTATCAACAATGACCCAAATTGCATCTATGCCTTGAGAAACCTTGGGAAGACCAGTAACGAAATCCATGGTAATAAGCTCCCACTTCCATTCTGGAATTTCAAGTGGTTACAATGGACCTTTTAGCACTTGATATTCCGCCTTGACACGTTGACAAGTTAGACACCTTGAGATAAACTCCGCAATCTCTCTTTTCATATTGCTCTACCAAAATGTATGTTGAAGATCACGATATATTTTAGTACTCCCAGGATGGATTACAAACGGTGTGTTGTGCACCTCCATCATGATTTTATACTTCAAATCAGAGTCGTTAGGAACACAAAGTCTGGATTTGACTCGAAGTATTCCTTCTTCATCGATTCTTGCTTCTGGAATAGCACCTTCTTGTACTTTCTTCCTCATATGCATCAGCTCCAGGTCCGTAGCTTGAGCAAGTTTAACTTTATCGATTAAAGTCGATTCTACTCGTATATTTGACATCATCACATGGGTCCCTGGAGTCTTTAAATCTATCTCCTTCCTTTGTAAGTCATACCAAATGGGCCTTTGTGTTGACAATATCACACTCGTACTCGCATATGATCTTCTACTCAACATGTCAGCTATCACGTTCGCTTTTTCAGGATGGTATTGAATGGTATGATCATAATCTTTCAATAGCTTGAGCCAACGTTGTTGTCGCATGTTGAGTTCCTTTTGGGTGAGGAAATATTTGAGGCTTTTATGATCTGTATAGATCTCCACCTTCTCCCCACACAGGTAATGCCTCCAGATTTTAAGAGCGAAAATGACCGCTGCCAACTCTAGATCATGAGTAGGATAATTCCTCTCATATTCTTTGAGTTTTCGTGAGACATAGGCTATGACTTTCCCATGTTGCAATAGAACACATCCTAAACTTCTGCCTGAAGCATCGATGTAGATGACAAATTCCTCCGAACCAGATGATATTGTCAAAACAGGTGCTGAAATGAGTCTCCTCTTGAGTTCTTGAAAACTCTTCTGACATTCCTTGCTCCAACCGAATTTTGTATCTTTTCGAGTCAGCTAAGTTAATGGAGTAGCGATTCGAGAAAATCCTTCCATGAATCTCCGATAATAACCAGCTAAGCCCAGAAAGCTACGTACTTTGGTCACTGACTTAGGTTGCTCCCAGCTTTGTAGTGCTTCAATCTTCGCTGGGTCAACAGATATTCTGTGATTTGATATCACGTGCCCAAGGAATGCTACTTCCTCAAGCCAAAATTCACATTTCTTCAACTTGGTGTATAACTTATTTTCACAAAGCTTTTGAAGTATCAGCCTCAAGTGTTGCTCATGATCTTCACGACTTTTGGAGTAAATGAGGATGTCATCAATAAAGACAACAATGAAATGATCTAAATATTCCTTGAATACTCAGTTCATCATATCCATGAAGGCAATAGGAGCATTAGTCCATCCAAAAGATATGACTAGGAATTTGTAATGCCCGTACCGAGTTCTGAAAGCAGTCTTTCGAATGTTATTAGTTTTAATCTTTAACTGATGATATCTGGAACGAAGATCGATCTTTGAAAAGAATTTAGCGCCTTACAACTAGTCAAAAAGGTCATCAATGTAAGGCAACAGATACCTATTTTTGATGGTGACATGATTCAACTTCCGATAATCAATACAAAGTTGCATACTCTCATCTTTCTTCTTTACGAATAGAACAGGAGCACCCTAAGGAGACTTACTATGACGAATGAAATCGATGTCTAACAATTCTTGCAGTTGGGTTTTTAACTCCTAAAGTTCAATAGGAGCCATTCGATATGCGACTTTGAAAATGGGCTTTTTACCGGGTTTAAAATCGATACAAAATTCGATTTCACGCTCTGGGGGTAGGCCATGAAGTTCTTCAGGGAATACGTCAGGAAATTTATTAACAATAGAAATATCATTCAAATTTAATGTATTTTTGTTTAAATCCGTGACATGGGCTAAGAAATCTTGACATCCATTTTTCAATAAACGAATAGCTTTATAGCTTGATATGATAGTAATTGACTTTAGTGGTTTGGTTGCTTGAATTCGCATAATAGGTTGGTTAGGAATATGAAAGTTAACAACCTTACGAAAATAATCAATTTTTGCATGATTAGTAGTTAACCGATCAATCCCTAAAATCACATTAAATGCAAGTATTTTCAAAGAGATAAGATTAATAGGTAACGTACGGGTGTCGATTTCTCCCAATGAAGTTTTATTAAGGTTTTTCCCAATGGAGTTTCAACCGATAAGTCAAAGTCTAATTTCTCTGGAGTTAAATTTAAACGTTGAGCGCAAGTAGGAGAAATAAAAGAATCGGTAGAATCGGTATCAAATAAGGTATAGACTTCACAAGAGTTTATGATTAGCTTACCCGTGATAACCTCGTTCGGGTTCCTCACTTTTTGGGAGTTCATGACAAACGCTCTCCCTTGAACTACTGGCTTTGATTTCTCTGGGACGGCCTTTGGTGCCTCCATCTAAGCTAGTCTTGACTTCACTACACGACAAAATTGGGCTAGGTGACCTTCTCTTCTGCAATTATAATATGCGTTGGACTGCATCGTGCATTTTGGACTGATGTGTCCCTCTTCTCCGCATTTGAAGCATACGATCGGTGGTCGTTCTCCTTCCTTAAAAATAGGTGCTGGTGCTGTTGTCTTTCCATCATTGTTGAATCTCCTCTTCTTAAAATTTCCACTTCTATTATCTTGACCATGATTACCACCGAAGTGGTTACCATTTCTGGCATGTTGATTCCCTCTACGTTTGTTGTCACCACTTCGATGACTGCTACCACTGGTATTATCGATTTGTCGGCTGCTCTCTCTTGGTTGGGTTGACTCATTATCGCGCTCCAATAACTGAGCCCTATTCACAACATCTAAATACAATCAAAGTTTGTGAGAAATGAGGTATTGGCGTATTTTGAGTTGCAAACCTCGCAGAAACATTCGTGTCATTCTCTCCTTATTATCAACCAAATGGGATGCAAATCGGGATAACTCGACAAACTTAGCCTCGTACTGCGGCATGGTCATATTGTTTTGTTCCAACTTGATAAATTCCACATCCTTCATGTGACGAATACTTTCAGGAAAGTACTTCTCGTTGAACAGTTCTTGGAACTTCTCCCAAGACATCTTCAGTGCGGCAGGTTGAGTATGCTTTACAGATTCTCACCAGTAATTAATTTGCCTCTCCTCGCAACATGAAGGTGGCAAAGGGAACCTTTTGCTCCTCAGAGCATCCCAAGACATCAAATATCTTGGTGATCTTCTTTATCCACGTCTCCGCTTTAAGTGGTTCTGGCTTTCCCAAAAACTCCGGTGGTCCCAGCTCCTTGAACTGCTTAGCAGTGACCATCCGAGAGTTGCCAGTGTTTCCACTTATATGTTGAACAAGAGTCTCTCTCGCCTGATGTTGCATGAATTTCATAAAACCTCTGAACATCCCATCGTTCATTATTTGGTCGGTGTTGTTGTTTACATGAGGATTTTTGCCTTCCTGATGCACATTATCCTGGTTATTAATCTGTGGTGGCTCAATGGTTTCCTGTGCTCCATTGCTTATATCAACATTTTTAGATGTCATTTTCAAACACTCCCACAAAATAAGGGTTAATTGACATGCCACATATTACCTTATATTCTAACTAACTAATTAAATAACAAATAAACTTAGGTAAGTCATACTAGCGAAAGATTTACACGTCTCTCCCATCCTAGTTCTAGTCTCACATCTTAGCCTGGGATCATATCCCTAAGCTTTGATACCAACTATGACGCCCCCAAAATAGGTATACATCACCCATCTTGGGTCGCCAAAAACATGGTACAGAATACAAATACAAACTTAATTATACAACATGAACTGAGAGTTTTAACACGAATATTATCTTCTAGACAATATCCAAACTCAAATGGAGTCCTCATTACAATTATTTCACGCTATTTTATAAAATAATGAGGACTACTACAGCCACCATCTCGGACTGTCACTCCATTCGCCGACTAGTCCCGGCTACATTCTCATTTTCTGAAGAGAACAATGAAAGCAAAAGGGTGAGTTCAACTAGCCCAGTAAGAAATATTATGACTAAGATAATGCAGAATAAATTATCGTTAGCCTTTAACAGTGTTAAACTGATAAAATACAATAAACAACAAGTTTAACTGCAGCGGAACAAGCAATCCATTAGAAGAGTCAAATAGAACATGAAATATACTATCTTCAATGATTTAAAAATTTTATCATCAATTTTATCGTTGAGACTCAACTTAATAAATAATCCACATCACTGAATTATCCATGCACTACGGGCCAAGGATATTCGTGTTATCACCAATGGTCATGATCACGCCAACAGCTGTCCATCAATGCACTACGGGCTAATAAGGACTTTTACCACATCATTTGTAACATTACAGGTCATGATTATACCGAATAATCCCTGGTCATAATCATGTCGATCAACAGTCCATCTATGCACTACGGGCCAAAGATGACTTTCGTCACAATATAAGCATGAGGATGATGACAATGACATAAGAATTCAATTAAATGAGAGCAAGGATAAATTTTAAAAATTTATAATTTAATTTATCCAGAATTGAATAATTGTCCAAATTGTCAACATGATACTGCTTTGTGGAGTAAAATTCAAGAATAATATTGTATCAAAAATAATTTGGACGAAAAAGAAATCAATTTTTGTCATGAATAGTACCCCGGGTGAATAGTAACCCATGAATAGTACTTCATAAATAATACTCCATGAATAGTACTCTGGCATAAAAAAATTAAAGTTTATCAAGAATGTTCAGAATAATATTTCCATGAAAACATACTAGATGAAGCCCAAATTTCAAGGATATTCTACTAATTTCACGAAGTATGGAAGCAATACATAAAAAAACGAGTGTAGAATTCGGAATCTGAAACGAAATAATATTACTCACATACTACAGAGTATGGAAGAAAATATTATTTCTTACGAGTATTGAACAAAAATAATATCCATTACCTTAAAAAGAGAGTACTTCTGACTGGTAGGGTGAGAATATTCTTGAAGAAAACTTAAATTGTTTTCTACGCACAAAGCTTCCTTAAACTCAAAAAGATACACTCAATATTATAAAAGAAGAATTCTCTGATTTTTGTGTGATTTTCAATTCTAAACTAAGCATCCTATTTATAGGAGAATGGAAGGATACTATTTAGGAAAAATCACGGATGCACAATAGGAAGAAAATCACGGGCGCTTCTTCGGCTGAAAATTTTGATTTACTATGCAGTACTATGCAATAAAATATAATATATTCTATTTTTCATAAAAAATAAAACTTATTATAATATATATATATATATATATAATAATAATAATAATAATAATAATAATAATAATAATAATAATAATAATAATCACACTCCCTCCTAACCAGGTAATCCCCCCCTCCCCACGTGAACTTTGAAAATTATATATATATATATATATATATATAAAACAAAACCGAGATAACTTTCTACCTTGACAGTTTTGAAAAATGGGTAAGTGGAAAATCAAACAATACGCCAAACTTACCACAAATACTTCATAAAAAAAATTCGCTCAATATTTTTAACAACATTTATTCATCAATAATATAACTTGCAATATTAACAACTAGATCATTCCCAAGAAAGAGGGGGCTTTCCGATAAGGAGTTCTCCCTATTGGCGCGCAATTAGGTGACCAAACCCTTTTCCTCGACAGAACTATCTAGATATTGTCAATAATACAAATAATAATATGAATAACTTGTCATCTCAATTATTGATTTAATAATATAAAATATTATGACAATAATTGAATCAACAACGTGAGATACCATCCAGCAATTACTGTGGTAATAATTGAAATAAAATGAGTGACTTCTCACTAAGTATCAATAATCAATACCGTGTGCTACTATGCAACCACGCATATTACTGTACTTTTATCACCGAATATTTCAACAGTTAACGGTAAAACTTCCGCCGTTATTTTATAAAAAGATATTTTTGTCGTTTTCTAACTCCGAAAATAATTCAGTTATGGGGTCCACCAATGATTGTGTTGTCGTACGAATATTCCCTGTTAAAACGAATACTTTCCGACCAATCGAATATTTTATAACAACTTACTTACTTTGCAAAATTTATAAATATTACCCACAACTATAACATTATATCAAATCCACACCATAATATTCAAAAATATATTTTGAGGAAAAAAAATCTTTATTCATAAAAGTTGGGGTCTTACAACCTCCCCTTCTCATAATAAGATACATAGCAGTGCTGAACTCCTTGTGGGCATGTAAGCCGTCTAAGGAAATTCAAACACCGTGAATAATTTACAATCTTGTTGCAGTTGAAAATGTCCATCACGGGAACCGAATCTAGATTCAGGAGACTGAATCTGTGATCATATGATTTCTAGGCTCACATGATGTTGCAATTTGTATGAAAGCTGTAAACAGTTATATATATAAAAGCGGTAAATATATATATTTGAACGATCAACCGCCACGAAGTAAACTCCAAGCGGGACATGAAATGTATATATATATATAAATATGTGTGTGTGTGTGTGTGTATGTGTGTGTGTGTATAAAAGCGGTAAATATATATATAGAGACGATCAACCGCCATGAAGTAAACTCCAAGCGGGACGGAAATGTAAATATATATATATAAAGATGATCAACCACCGCGAAGTAAACTCCATGCGGGACTGAAAATGTAAAATATATATATATATATATATATATATATAAAAGCAGTAAATGGCCATGAAGTGATCTCCAGGCCTGACAAAAATGTATATATATATGTATATAAGCAGTAAATGCTCCAAATATAAATCCAGGATCAATCGAGGCATAACTCAATTATATATATATATATAGGTAAGCAATAAAAGGCCACGGACCAACGGTCTTGGCATACGCACACAATACGACTCTCAACGTGAATAACTTTGTGTGAACAAAAGTGGAGAAAGGCTTTAAGAAATGTAAGAACTCTTATAGTGGGCTGCCAAGAAGACTTCAAATAGATTTAAATGAATGAACACTCAGTTTCCACCGGTAAAATATAGCAAAGCACAAGCTCACAAGTGTTTGAAAAGAGAAAGCACTCAGTTTATAGTGTGTACAAAGCAAAATGGACAGGGCTTCCTCGCCTTTTCTCTTCTTAAAATGGCCACCCCTAGCCCTCTATTTATAGAGGGCAAGCGAGTGTATATGTCTGACTACTACGGGGTGCCTCGGGCTCTAATGGGCCCCATTGTCTCAAAATGCGTGCTGCCGCGTCAACGTGTTATCCGCTTAAACGTTCATACCTTTCAATCCGGGCATCCGATTGAGGCGTATAATACCTTTCCGAAATGCTGTTGTCGAGAGCTACATAATGACATGGGATAAGAGGTTGTATGAAGTCGGGAAGATGGGTCCATGCCCAGATCTTCAGGTCTTCAAATTCTATCCGGTGTGCTATCTTGTGTAGTAGTCACTCGGGATTTGAGCTATGGTTCTTGTACGACACTTCTATGTAGAATGTGGGATAAAATGTTGTTGAGATGGTGCGAATGTGGGATCGAGGTGGCAAAATGATGATTTTTCCCCTCACCAGGGTTATCTCCGGTTCTGGGATGATTTAACGGTCGTTGCTCAGGGTTATCTCTGAGATTGGGTTGTTGTAAGTGTTGAATGTTCTCAGGGTTGTCTTTGAGGTGTGCCTGACCTCCCAAGGTTATCTCCAAGGATGGAACTGAGTGCCTCAAGATTATCTTCGAGGTTGAAGCTGACTTCTGGCGGTGGAAATAAGTTTTTCTGGGGTTATCTCTGGAACTGTAACTGCATTTCTCGGGGTTATCTCCGAGGTTAAAACTGAAACTCCCAGGGTTATCTCTGGGACTGGAACTAAGTATCTTGGGGTTGTCTCCGAGATGGAAAAGACTTAGTATCTTGGGGTTGTGTCCGAGATTGAGCTGATTTGACCTCCAGGGTTATCTTTGGAAGATGATTCTACCCTCCTGCAAGGTTAGTAACAGGAATGCAAAATTTTGAGTGTCTATAGATGCCTGTCTTTATCATATTCATGCAATGTAATGGCATGGATAGGATAAAGAATAATAGACACTTGGAATGTGACAAGATAATCATAATGCAATGTACTGCAGCATGATGCAAATGTATAATGAATGTGGTTTGTTGGACCGTTTTCCAATGGGATGTGATGATTATTTATTCCGATGACTTTTGATGGGGATTGTAGTTATCACTGATGACTCTGATGAACTGCTTGGATGTGTGTTCCAAAGCTCTAAAGAACTTCTAGGATGTTGACGTTGGGGTTATCACCAAAATCCTTAATCCTTGGTACAGATTTCCCACTGAGGATGCACCTCTCATGTACGAGAGACTCGTGGGGATTTATGCTCTGTCTGATGAAGATTTGTATAACATATTCCATCATCGGCCCTCCCCAATGAGGATGTTCTTTCCTGGTTTGTATCGCCAGGTCCTTCCAGTGCTCTGTCGGAGTTACTGCCAATAATCTGTGTTGTTAGGGTTGCCTCACCCTTGCTGAAATTTACTTCAACGAATACCATCATCGGATTATCTCTGATGCTTCGTTGGGTTTACATGCCAACGGATGAACTCATCAGATGACTTATGATGCTTCATTGGATTTACTTGCCAACGGCTGAAATAGCGTCAAGGTTGTTTGACCTTCGTTGAAATGTGCTTCAACGGCTGAGATCATCGGATGGCTTCCAATGCTTCACTGGATTTACTTGCCAGCGGCTGAGATAACATCATGGTTGCTTGAAACTCATTGAAATGTACTTCAATGGATGAAGTTGTATGAAGTATCCACTAGGGAGAGGTGTTTTGGAGTTGTGACCCCGAATTGACGGCATTGGACCCTTGTGAGGTATTGCAAATATAGTTTGCAACAGCTATGATCATCGGTGTTGTGAGCCCTGTGTGTAGGCGAATAACAATGAGTGATATGTAGACCCACAGTTTGGTCTTTGAAAACCAGGATTTCAGGCTTTTCCGCTCAATCGCATATCATCTTTTTTCCTGATTTGACTTTTTCAGCTTGTGAGACCTCCTTTGCAACTCAAATTGGACCGAGCTGGAAGGGTGGGACCCACCTAGGATAGTCACAGGTACACCTACGGCCATCCGTGGGTGTTCTTGTAGGCTGCTTGCCTTTCACAAGTCATTTTCAAGTTGCGCCACACAGAAAATCCGAGAGTTCTTCAGATTTGTTGAGTTCGGGGGACTTTCTGCAAACTTTCACCATACAAGTGTTCTGCACTATCCTGGTAACGTATGCATGTCTTTTTTTCCAGTTTTTGTCTGTCGAAAAATGAGTTATCACATGAAATGCGTCTAAACACATAGTAGTGAATATGCATGCTCATATAACTTGATAAAAAATATTAAACATAGTAAATGTTAGTATTTAACCATGCTGAACATAATGATGTGAAAATTTTTGACTTTTGAAACAGTCAAATTGGCACCTTTTTCTGCTATTTCTTTTCCTATTTGAGGACAAATGAGCAAAAGTTGTAAAGAAAAGTAATCTTTGTAATTAGGCTACCCTTAAGGATTATGACTTTGATATACTTATGCATGTAGGATGTTTATGATTATGGGTAGGTGTTCTACTGAATGGCCACCTAGTCATGCCTATGTGCATGTGGATAGTCTTATTTACAAAGGATACTCTGGCAAAAATTTTCCATGAGCCTAGGCATTGTATAGACATGCATTTTAACTCTACTGTAGGCGTATGTTAAAGTAATGCATGCATGCATATAGTTATAAAATGCATTTAAAAAGCTCCAGGTTAGAATTTATCACACCCTTTATGAGGTGATTTGGAGACTTGTGTCCAGAAATATGGATCCGAATCAGCCGAGTAGTTCCCGTAGGACCACTTTAGGTATGCGGAGGAGGGCTTCTGATGTGCCTCGACCCCGTTCAGTTAGACAGCCTCGTCGGTTGGTGGATGCGGTGATCCGTCCTATCCGGGTTGAGGTTCCGGATGTTGAGGAAGAGAAGAAGGATGTACCAGTTTTGGCTCCCGCTCCTGCCACTCATGCTCCCTGCAGGGATCTTCCAGGAATTAATGTGACAATCCTAAAGCTTCTGGGTGATTTGAGTCATCACCCCTCAGTTTACTTGTATGCAAATGAGGTAAAAGCTGGGTTTGATCTTCTTTTTTCCTATTGATGAGGAGCAAGGATTCTGATGTTGATCTAATTTTGTGATGTAGGTTCCCGACTTTACGCAGCCTCGAGGGAACTGGTTCAGCATACACTCTCTATATCAGGCTCTGCATCCAGATTATTGAGAGATTGTGCATGGTTGGGGCTTTGAGGCATTCTTTTCCATCCTCCCATGTCGTTGTCCTTGGGGTTATCTCAGGGCATTATCTGAGCGCTGGTTTCACCAGGCTTAGCCTCTCCATTTATTAGACTGTGAGTTGATGATGACGCCGATGGATTGGCAGTTTATCACCGGTATGGAGTTTGGAGGGGCGCCAATGCCTTGTACAGCAAACATTACCCCGACTACCGTTAGATCCTTGCTAGTAGTCTCGGCTGAGGCGCTCATGGGTAGGACAGTCTGTACGGGTCCTTTGAGCGTAGATGCTATAAGTGGGCTTTTGAGTGAGCCCATACCCACTGATGTGAGAGTCAGGGACCGCATTCTTCGGCGATTGTTCCTGGTTATTATTAGGGGTTGTTTCATAGCAGATAACTCTTCCACGGTGTCATTCGCTTTGGTCAGCGCCACTCAGGAGGTGGACCATATTGGAGAGTATGACTGGGCTCCTACACCTTCGCCTATTTCCTCAGGGGCATACGCATGCGTTCGCAGGGCTTGACAGAGGCTTGGCTAGGATTTGTTTCTGCTAGTGAGTATTTCTCTTTTGATTTCCCATGTACAGGTTAAGAGTGTTCACTGACAGCAGATGTTTGCCTTTGTGTTGGCATTTTTGGGCCTATGATAGGCTCCCATGTCTGCGTCCTATTTGTGTGTTAGGTTTAGAGACCTATCCATGAGGACGACGATGGCATCACTCCACGTTGGCGGAGGTTCCTGTAGCTGAGGGTTTCACCCATTGTCGCTTATAGTTGGAGTTGTTGACAACTGATGCCATCACTTGGGTTCCCTATTTTGGGGACCATTTGACCATTGGGTTTGAGGATGGGTTCCCGACTAGTGTCGAGTACGTGATATTCACCTGCCAAATTCCTCTCTTCACAGATAGAGGATGGGAGCTCTATTTGGGAGAACGTTCCATTAGGAGCACTACAGGAGAGATTCGTGTACCGATCTTGCCTCTTGCCAGGCATTATTGGCCTGTGTCGCAGTCGCTTATCAGTGATATCCCGTTGATGGGTGTTGACGGATTTACTTTGTCAGAGGGTTCGTTTACTCAAGAGGCATTATACCGTTGGTGGTTCCCTCGTACCATCGGAGCCCAGACCCGCATCACTCAGTTCATGGAGGATATGGTTCCTGGATCCATGATGATGACGGATTGGATGACTTATGTCCGAGATCCGACTCATTTGACAATGATTGACAGCTTGACCCGGTAATTGGACCAGACACATTTTTTCATCCAGCATTTGAGCAGAGATCCTTCAGAGGCGGATACTTTTGATCCTTCCAGCTCAAGAGCTAGCCCTTCAGATGACCCATATGACTTTGCTGCTATAGATCCTCCATTGTATAGGCCTGACATCCCTCTTGACGGAGATCAAGTGACTCATGAGGAGTTACATCAGATGGACAGGATTGATGATGTAGACATCAACACCATTGACTTCTTCTGATGTGTATTCTCGTTATATTTTTTGATAGGCCTCTGTTAAATACTGGGTGGCTGTGCCCCATTCTCGCTATATCTTTTGATAGGCCTTTATTAGTTGTTGGGCGTCTGTGCCCCATTTCTCTGTATTTTCCAGCTGTACACAGAGATGATGTACTTATGAATATATGTACTATTTTCTATTCCCTACATTATATTGCCATCTATTATTTATCATGCATGTATCATATTATGCATATGTATGTCCATAGATGTTCAGCATTGACCCCTGGATGGTCTTATAATACGGTCCACACAGATGTCTTCCTCGACAGTTAGTCGCATTAATCACACCCCGCCAGTATTGGTGGCCTCCCATCTGAAGTCGTGGTATGATAGTCTGTCACCTCCAGATCGGGTGATCGTAGATCAGCTATTGCAGCAGACTATGACCCTCTTGATGTTCCAGGTTCCCGTGGGATTTGTAGAGGGCATGCTGGAGCATTGGGTACCGGAGAGGTAGGTTTTCCGATTTGAGACCAAGGAGTTGACTCCCACCTTAGAGGAGTATGAGCGGTTGACAACTTTGCCACTGGACAGGCTTTGTGCTCTAATGGCTATAGGCGATATGAGCCGGTAGTTCATGACCCTCACCAGGTTAAGGCATTGAGTAGTACAGGATGAGATCAATTCTGGGCATGTAGTGTCCCAGCATTTT
The DNA here is from genome assembly GCA_020205615.1 of Panax quinquefolius. Classification (NCBI taxonomy): domain Eukaryota; kingdom Viridiplantae; phylum Streptophyta; class Magnoliopsida; order Apiales; family Araliaceae; genus Panax; species Panax quinquefolius. The sequence goes on along the minus strand of CM035157.1, from coordinate 34,914,361 downwards.
TTGATAGATAAATTCGGCTCATTGGACGGATATACACGGCACTCCGGGGATTTCACCACGTCGGAGGATCAGTGGCGTGTGGCCAGAGTAGATATACTCATGATATGCGTAGTGACCTATTTGTACATGTCACTGTATATGGATAAGCTGGACATCGGTGTTGTCATGGCAGTGAGAGCTCTCAGGGAGGGTCATACCATTGTGTCGATGATTGTGGCAGAGACATTGAGATCAGCCACGTATTGCCACACCTATCCTACAGGGGTATTTATAGGTAGCTCGGTTATGTTGTACATGTGGTTCATGTCACACCTGAGACTGATTGGCACCTTCCGACGGCATGGGTACTGCTTTTCCCATGAGATAACTATGTCTTACTCCTTTCAGTCAGCAGAGTGTACAGACGCTGCATCCTGGTCGGTGTTTTTGGTAGGGATCGAGGATCCATTTGACATTTTGCCGTGTACAGGGCTCAGTTCTCCCTACAGCTTCATTACGCATGCATCTGCTATAGATTATCTCCCTCTGGCTGGTTTGAGGGGCATGACCACGTATCACTCACTGGCTGTGATGTCACAGTTCGACCAGTTTCAGGATGTTCATCCTTTTGAGGGGCCATTAGGTCAGCGTTTGGCTTCTCGCCATTTGTCTACAGAGGATAGATCCAGGGTGTATGCCTATTGGGCTCAGCATAAGAGGGCTAATTTTTCTGTTAGCCATCTGGGCTGTTCGACAGAGTATTCTGCATAGATGGAGATAGAGACTGCATCGGCTACGGTTGTATCCATAGAGCCGAGGATTGATTCTGACAGTGGGGAGTCCATGGAGGACACTGATACTCCCAGCGAGGAGGAGCTATTTGCTGGGTTGACAGCAACTCTTGTTGATTCTCCCAGTATAACTGTTATTGTGACCCCACACTCGACAGAGTATTTAGAGCAGAGTCTGCATTTGATGACATTTGAGAGAGATCAGGCTAGGGCCTTGATGTTGACAGCTCTTGTTGTGAGAGATACTGCTCTACTGGAGAGAGATGATGCCTTAGCTCATAGAGACACCGCTATTGCTGAGCGGGATGAGGCTAGATCATCCAGAGGTGTATTGATTATTGAGTGGGATGGCGATATATATGCCCGAGATGTTGTCGTTACAGATAGTACTGCAGTGAGGTCTCATACTACTGATATCATTGCAGAGATGAGCACATATATTGATGAGCATAGTGTCACCATGCAGTTGGCTGTGGATCTGTTGGCTCGTATAGATACCCTTAGGCAGGAGCTCACAGCTTTACCTCTTTCTTCTGAGAGGGATGCGATGTTGGATTTGATAGCGCGCATATACACTGACTTATAGATGGGCTTGTATTTTCCTGCACAGACTAGCTTAGCCATTTTGTCATGTATAGTACATATTGTATATATCAAACAACATTATATATGGCAGGGAAATATATTTTGATTCACTTCCCTTTTAGTTGTGCGTTGTTACTTGTTTGATATTTGCATGTTTCTCAAGGGCTTGTGATCTTGATGTATTCTGAACTCCTCCTTGATGGATGGACATTGAGATGTCTCAGGATCTTTCAGAATGGATCGTTGATCTGTGTGTATCCCCTACATCTTTGGTGTCTTAGGACTGGTTTTTGTATGTAGATGTGGAGAGGAATGTAGCTTTCCTCTCTAAGGTTGACCGCACCACAGATGGTTGCCGGTACTCCTTTGTATGGGGGAGCCCAGGTAGTTCCATCTCTTATGGATTGGTGTTTCTATTTGAGGACTCAACCACAGGTTAGATGGTCTCCAAGTCTCCCATTTGTGTGGGGAGATCAGTTAGTTCCATCCCTTTGGTCTAAGTCGATGAAGTGTGGTGGATTGAAGGATGATCCCAGTACCGTTGACAAGTTGTTGTGTTTTGGTAGGGGGTAAGAACGAACCATGAATAGCTGCCTACGTACTCCTATTGAAGAGGAGATCAGGTCTGCGTAGTTCGAACCTGATGTAAAGGTTCAAAGCTGTATGTGGTAAGGTGGGGGTAGAGATGTGTTTGTTTTTATTTTTGTGGTGAGACCGGGCCATAAAAATGGTTGCCTGCGTACTCCCGTGTATTGGGGAGATCAGGTCGACGTAGTTCGCCCCATGTACAGGACGGATTGTAGATGAAAAGTTTGATCTCATGTACAAGTCAAACTGAAGGTGTGAAAAGTTTTTGTCCCTGGTGGTACAAAACTGCAGGTGTGAAAGGTTTTATCCCTGGTGGGACAAAATTGAAAGTGTGAAAGGTTTTAAAACTGGAGTTGAGTGAAGGATCTAATGATCCAAAACCAGACTACTGGTTGAAAGGTGTGTTTGTCCCTGATAGGGCAAATGGGTGTGAAGAAAGGTTGTATGTAGTGAGGTTTAGAAAACCTGAAGTAACTGGGGATCTGGTGATCCAAAACCAAGATGTTTGCTTGATGGTAACTTTAGACATAGTACCGTTTCACGGTGTCTGAGTTGATGAGCTGTGGAAATTCATCGCCATCCATATCCTGTAATCTGAGAGCACCTCCTATCAATACTTCCTTGACAATAAACGGGCCTTCCCAATTTGGGGCGAATTTTGCCTTGGACTGATCTTGGTTGTCAATGATCTTCTTCAAAACCAAGTCATGTTGTTTAAACTACCGTAGCCGAACTTTTCTGTTGTAGGATCTGGTGATCCTCTGTTGGTATAACTGACCATGGAAGATAGCAGCGGTTCACCTTTCGTCTATTAGAGATAATTGGTGATACCTATCTTGTAATCATTGGTCTTCATCCAGCTGAGCATCTATTAACACTCTAAGGGATTCCATTTCCACTTCTATGGGGACCACTGCTTCCATCCCATAGGTTAATGAGTAGGGGGTTGCCCTAGTGGAAGCGCGCATTGATGTTCTGTAGGCTAATAGAGTCAGAGGCAACAAGTCAGGCCATCCTTTGTGATTGGCGGACATTTTTTGCATGATCTTCTTGATATTCTTATTAGCCACTTCAACAACACCATTCTTTTTTGGACAGTAGATGACGGAGTTGAGATGTTTGATGTGAAATTTACTGCATAACTCCTCCATCATTTTGTTATTGAGGTTCTTAGCATTGTCTGACACAATTACCTCTGGTTGTCCATATCGAGAAATAACATTATTTCTGATGAAACCAATGATTACTTCTTTGGTAACCCTAGGGAAAGGGGAAGGAGGCTGCTTCTACCCACTTGGTGAAGTAGTGGATCATGGTGAAGATAAACCGATGCCCATTACTGGCTTTGGGCTCGATGGACCCGATCACGTCCATTCCCCACATTAAGAAGGGACAGGGTGAACTCATATTGTGGAGCTCCCTTGGAGGGGCGTGGATAGCATTCCCATGAATTTGGCATTGATAACATCTCTTGACGTGATCATCACAATCAGCCTTGAGAGAGAGCCAGTAACCCTGTTCTTAGGATCTTTTTGACAAGTAGAGGGCCGCTCATGTGTGGGCCACATACTCCACCATGGATTTCATCCATGAGCCTTTGAGCTTGGTCTTTGTCCATACATCTGAGGAGATCTAGTCTTGCATCTCTCTTATAGAGTGTGTCTCCGCTCAAGTAAAATTTCATAGCCAGTCGATGGATCCGCCTTCTCTCAGTCAGGCTCACCTCAGCTGTGACAACCGTAATTTTATAATTTAATTTTAATATATATTGGATTGAATAAATATCTTTTCGATGAATTAATTATTAGATTAATTAATTAATTGACGAAGTTGTGATAGATTAATTTAATTATATGTGTTACATTTATTAATTTAATGTGGAGAATTTTTATTATTCGAAGTATGTGATTATGTGAGCTTATTGAATTAAAAGAAATATTTAATAAGCCTAATGTTATTTTAATTAATTTAATCATCCATTAGAGATTTAATAATTTACTATTTTTATTAAATGAGAAATTTAATTATGCGACTATATGAATTAATGAGAATTTACTATATTTTATTTAAATAAATTAAATAAGTTATTAGATTTATTTTATAATGGGTGTGACATTATTTAAACTATATGATAATGATTTATTAAATTAAATGATTTTTAAAACCTATTCTAATTAGCCAAACATGGCTTGGTGGAAGTTAAGGGTAGTTTACCCGTGTTGGAGAGAATCGACCACTTACGCGTCGGTTCTTCTCCTATTATATCGACGTCTTCTCCTTGTTATTATTTTCTAAGTCCGAGAGAGAGAGAATTCAGAGAGAGAGAGTTTGAGAAATTTTAGTGTGTGATTGATAAAGAGTTGAGAGGGAATTCATCTTCTACAAATTACACTCTACGCTTGGGTAATCTCTTCAACCCAATTATTATATTTTTACGTCTTTTAAGTTTCATGAAAATTGGCTTCTTTACGTTCGTAATTTTTTTGTAAATTGGGTTAAGATGTTAGGGATATATGTAATGATTCGAGTATGTTAGCATGTTTTACATATTGTATAGATTTTCATAGTATATATTATGATTGGTTATTTCAAAATTTGCGAGAGCACGTGATATGGCCATATGGCCTTTATCGTGTTTTTAGTATGTCAAATATAGTTTATTTTGCAAAATTCACGCATTGATATGATTATGCATGTTAAATTGAACAAAAAGAAATTTGAATGGTTGGATTTGGTTCTATAACGAATCCGTGGTGTTGAATTTTAGGAAATTGTGTTCAAACTTCAAGAACATCGAAACAAATTATAATTTGCATGTTGAATTCTGTAATTATATGTTTTTATGGGTTAAAATCACTCTATATATGTTGGGTATTGATTATGTACGAAGTATAACATGTGGGTATGTTTAATTTGGTGGAATTAGTGTCAAAGATATGTTGAATTCGTTGAACTCTGTGTTCTTCGCGAACTGAGAATCAAAATCTAGAGTTTCAAATTGGCTACTCCAACTCGAAAACGAAACCTCTCGTCTTACCGAATATACATGCTTGCAATACGCCATATCTTAAATCATTAGTCTACTTCTTGTATGACATGGGCCAATACCGATACAAAAGTGGCGCCGCAACACCACTTAGCAGATTGGTCAAAAATGAGTTTTTAAAAATGTTGAAGTGTGGCAATGTGCTATTAACTTAATCTAATGAGCATAAAAACTTGTTAGACATATAATGAAATGTTAAAATGAATTATTAACATGTCCATAACACAATTACGTGTGGATTGAATGATCGAATGCATAATTAGTTTATTTTTCGTGAAGTCTTAATTTTACACTAAGTGTAATAATTGACTAAGTATAGTCATGAAGTCGAGATTAGACAAAGAATAATTTATGATGTTTAGTACGTTATTATTGACTGGTATTGTGAACGTAATTGGTATGTATGATTTAATTCAAAGAACGAGTTTGTTTAAGTGTAATCTACGCACGAGGAAAGTTTCTTATCCTAAACTTTCGTTAAGCAAGTTCTCATTATTATTGATCAAGCCTACCTTGTATATTAAAGTTTATTAATCTTCAAGCATGATGTTGTTATACAATAATTATTCTATTGTATACCTTTTGAGATGTTATTCAAGTTAAATATTCATTTATTGTTAAACCTTGTTAGACTAGCGAACCCTTATCGATTCGACTAGACTATAGTTGATGGGCGTTCTAAATTTCAGAACCCCTTGATGAATTATCCAAACCAAACTTCCTTTGGTGCGGACTCGAATGTCAAACTGAGATGAACAACCGTGTATAGGGGATTATTAACGCTTTAGCGTTAAGATATTATTACTGAGATGGTACTAAGTTTGATCCCCTAAGTACGAGAAGAAGAGTCCATAGTCTTATGACTGTTAAAGGTTTCAAGTAAAAACACTTGACAACCTAGGACATAGTTCAAGGTCTTATGACCCTCAGAATTTCTTTTGATTCTTGTTATTCATTCTTGATTCAAAAGTTGAGCTACATATTCGAAGTTATTATTTCTCTCGCATGTTATTATTCATTGTTATATTGTTATACTTGTGGGCAATCGTGCTCACTCTTGCGTAATAATAACATTGCAGTTAAGAACGAAAGAGCAGACGAACCTTCCACTAGTAAGAGAAAGAGCAAGCTTAGCAAGAATGAAGGCTGTTTTATTAATGTGGTTATGTGATGTAATTAGAGTTGATGTTACTTATGACTTATTTGTTTATGTTTTCATACAGATGTTTTAAGGTTAGAGTAACACTTTGGGATTTATTTATTATTGATTGATGTAACCCCATAAGGGAGAGATTTATTATTTATTTATTCTATTGCATGGTTTGCATTTTATTATGGGTAGATAGATAGATGATGTTTGTCTGATGAACACCAAATCCTGTGGAAATGGAAATACTAGGATTTGGGGGTGTCATGAGTTTATATCGATCAGGTATGTAAGGTTATGAACCTTAGGTGGGGAAACAACCTTAGGTAGTAGCCTTGTAGGAGATAGAGAACATAGTAGTGGTTCACTCTTATCGAGTTATAAGAAATGAATTTCTAAATTCATTGAAGATAATAAAAGACTTTATGTGCTTATGTGTTAATCTATGTGTTCATTAAACACGGATTAGTAACTAAAACTTAAAATTTTGTTGTCAGATGTCGGATGTTGGAGGAGCAAGTCGAGTGGGGAGGAGGAACCCGATTACCTATAGAGGAGGAGCCCAGAGACATTCATGTCGTCGAGGAACGACTTATCTGAGAGAGAGCCATCTCGTTGATCCTTTATTCTTTGGTCGGGAGCATGGTAGGAGCAGATCCGGAGGAGGATCCCGAGAAGAAGAGGAAGAAGAGGAGTTCCCACAGAACTTCATTGATCGATGAGAGATGTATGACGCACTCTATGATCGTAGCGTAGAGTTGCAGGATATTGTTCGGGATCTGATTGAGAAAGCGCCGTTAGTCAATGATTATTATGGAGCGAAGGATAGAGATTGTGACTCTTCACACGTTTAGGAAGCGTGGGTGGGATCTGGTTCATGAGAAGGGTCGGGCCAGAGGATTAGTCCATGAAATAGAAGTTAAAGAAGGATCTGAAGGAGACCTTAGAGAGGCTTGCCATAGCGAGAGGAGAAATTTGGGTATGAGAGTCGCGCCCGTTCGATCGTGCGAAGAAGATGATCATTTGTCTGAAGAAGGCTAAACTTGAGGAGGCGTACTCTACACTACAAAATGCAATGGATGCGGTCCAAGATCGAGTTAGGAAGTATCAATCCAGTTTGAGGATCTACCATCATATATGCTAGATCACGAGCGATGTGCCGCATCGTGGAGGAGGAGCGAATATGAAAGCAAATGACGGCGCCTTAACAGAGACGGTGATAGTATTAGTTTAAATATGTGAAAACTATTTGATAGTTAATGATGTAAATTCCAATATGTTCATAAATAAAGGAATATTTTGATGTTTTAAATCCTGTAGATTCTTTATCTCGGGATAGTTGATGTAAATAGCAGTGATGCTATCTTATGATGTAAAGACTTTTGAATTAAATGAAATGTCAAAGTTTATTTGAAGTAATATGTTAAGTGAGTTATGATTAAATGTTTAGTTAAGTCTTAAATGTTTTAGAGATTGAGTAAAGATCTAATAAGTGTATATTCTTAACAGAAATATGCCGCCAAGAAGACAAAATCGTCAGCAAGCCCAGGAAGGGTCAACAAACAATAACAACGACGCCAATGCTAACTCCGTTCAGCAATTGGTGAACCTTTTAGCTAGAGCACTTAATAATCAACCTCAAGCTCCACCAAATACTTCGTTTAAGGACTTTAAGGCGGTGGGACTGCCAGAGTTTAAGGGTTCCATAAACCCAATTGAAGCTCAGACATGGGTGATGGAGATGGAGAAGGAGAAGGTGTTTGATGTTGCTAGGGTAAGGGAAGATCAGAAGACTGCTTATGTAACGTTTATGCTGAAGTCCGAAGCCAGCTATTGGTGGCAGACAAACAAGGTGAGAGGAGGTGAAGGTGTTATATCCTGGGAAAGATTCAAAGAGATGTTCTTCGAGATGTACTTTCTGACAAGTTCACAAAATCAAATGGAAGTCCAGTTTTTAGAGTTGAAACAGGGAAGTATGTCCGTAGCTGATTACGCGGCAAGGTTTAATGAGTTGGCTAGGTTCGCCACATACCAAGTACATACCGATGAGAGGAAGGCGAGACAATTTGAGCAGGGACTGAAGCCTTGGTTGTATAGCAAAGTGTCAATGTTCCAATTGAACACTTTTGTGGGAGTGTTAGAGAAGGCCATACTTGTTGAGGGTGGAAGTGATGCAGTAACGAAGTATAATCAGGAGCAGAAGAAGAAGAAGAAGAAGAAGAAGAAGAAGAAGAAGAAGAAGAGTGAGAATGAAGGTAATAACAAGACTGCTGGGGGTAATCACAGTCAGAAGAGGAAGTGGTCTGATAGTTCGTCGGCTGGAAGTCAACAGGGAGGGCAGAAGAAGAAGATTGAACCGTGCCCAACCTGCGAAAAAACGCATTTGGGAGTTTGTCTGATCGGGAAGCGAGTGTGCTACAATTGTGGTCAGGAAGGCCATATAGCACCAAACTGTCCGAACCCAAAGAAGAGTGCATGCTTCACATGTGGATCAAAGGACCATCTTGCAAGAGATTGTCCTAGGAAGGGATCGGGAGGGACGAGTTCAAGAGGAAACAGAGGAAATCTTGGTGGAAGCACTCGACAATCGCGGACACAACCATGACGATAGACCAAGCGGCGGAAGCGTTAACGTAGCGGTCGCGGGAATGGATGCAGATCTCTCACAATGTGGTGTCAGGTATCGTTCCGATCAATAAAGTTAATGCTTATGTGTTATTTGATTCAGGTGCTACTTGCTCATTTATATCCGATGAATTCGCTAAGAACTTAGAATTGTTTAAGGATGAGTTAGAATACCCCATGAATATAGAAATTACGAATAGAGAAATTATCCCTGTTAAGTATGTGCACAAGAACTGTAGAGTAGATATTAAGGGTAGTATCATGAACGTAGATCTTATCCCTATTCGACTTGGAGAATTTGATGTTATTTTGGGTATGGATTAGTTATCCAATTATGGGGGTGGTAATTATTTGCCGGAAGAAGCGTATTAACCTTATGACTCCAAAATCAAAGGTTGTGTTTTATGGTAGCAAGTCGCTTAGACAAGCGAGTTGTCGGCGATGATGCGAGCAGGAAGATTGTTAAAGCAAGGCGTGTAGGATATCAAGCTTACATAGTCGATAGTCGTAAAGAGAATCCGAAAATAGATGAGATTCCGGTAGTGAGAGATTTTGAGCGTATTTTTGGACGATTCTTTGGGACTTCCTCGAACGGAAGCAGTTGAATTTGTGATCGATTTGGCTCGAGGAGCGGCCCCAATATCGAAGGCCGTCTTAGAATATGCCGGTAGAGAGATGAAAGAACTAATGGTCCAACTACAAGAATTACTAGACAAGAAGTATATTCAACCAAGCGTATCACCGTGGGGAGCGTCGGTTTTATTTGTGAAGAAGAAGGACTGGACAATGCGGCTCCGCATAGACTACAAAGAACTGAATAAGGTCACGATTAAGAATAGGTATCCATTACCGCGAATCGATAACTTGTTCGATCAGTTAAAGGGAGCAAGTTATTTTTCAAAAATAGATTTGAGAAGTGGTTATCATCAACTGAAGGTGAGACCAGAGGATGTACCGAAGACAACGTTTAGAACACGATACGGCCACTATGAATTTTTGGTAATGTAATTTGGCCTAACGAATGCTCTTGCAGCATTTATGGGCTTAATGAATGGAGTGTTCAAGCCATTTTTGGACAAATTTGTAGTGGTATTTATAGATGACATTTTGGTATATTCAAAAACCAAGGAAGAACACGAAGAGCATTTGAGGTTGACATTAGAGACATTGAGAAGAGAGAAGTTGTATGCTAAGTTTTTGAAATGTGAATTCTGGATTGAAAGAGTACAATTTCTTGGACATGTAATTGATAAAGACGGAATTTCGGTGGATCCCTCCAAAGTCGAGGTTGTGATTAATTGGGACCGGTAGAAGGCCGCGAAGTCGGAAGTAAGAAGTTTTCTTGGATTGGCGAGGATATTACGAGAAGATTCATTAGGATTTTTCAAGATCGCAACTCATTGTGAATTTGACTAGGAAATCGGTGAAATTGTTTTGGACGGAGAAGTGTGAGGAAAGCTTTCAAGAGTTAGAGAAGAGGTTAGTCTATTTTTTGTGTTATCTCTTAGGATGACACAGAAATTTTGTGGTTTATAGTGATGCATCGCATAAAGGACTTGGGCTGTGTGCTTATGCGAGAATGGCGTAGAGTCATTGCGTATGCGTCACAACAATGAAAAGATTATGAGAAGGGTATCAGACCCATGACTTGGAGTTAGCTGCGATTGGTTTTGCTTTGAAAATCTGGAGGCGCTATCTCTATGGGGAGAAGTGTGAAATATATACAGACCAGAAGAGTCTGAAATATATTTTTACACAAAAAGATCTGAACATGCGTCAATGAAGGTGGTTGGAATTAATTAAGGACTATGATTGTGAGATTCTATACCATCCGGGTAAGGCAAATGTGGTGGCCGAAGCCCTAAGTAGAAAAGGTCGGGAGAAATTGATGATGTTGACCGCTCGGGGAGGAGCTAATTCAGCAATGGAAAATTTGGAATTGGAAGTGAAGTATCCTATGGAAATTGGCGAGAAGTATTTCTAGATGCAAAAGTGGTACAACTTTCTTGGATAAAGTTAAGGAGGCTCAACTTGAGACGAAGAATGTGAGAGAGTGAAGAAGAAGATATCTGAAGGGTGAAATGAGATTCAAAATGAGGCGGTGAGGACTACTAAGATTTGAGAGCGAGAATTTGGGTACCTGCTTGCATTGAGATTAAGGAAGAAATTTTAAGCGACACTCACAACTCAAGATATTCGATTCACCTGGTAGCACCAAGATGTACCAAGATCTTCGACAACACTTTTGGTGGCCAAATTTGAAGCGGAGGTTGCGAGTGTGTTGCGAAGTGCCTCAACATGTCGGAAAGTGAAAGTAGAACATCGTGAGGCAGAGTGGGTTGCTACAACCTTTAGAAATTCCAGAATGGAAATGGAAACATATTACAATGGATTTCGTGGTTGGCCTACCGACAACTCAGAAAGGCTACGACGCAGTATGGGTTGACCGATTGACGAAATCCGCTCACTTCCTTCCGATCAAAATCAGATTCAACCTAGATCAGTTGGCAAGGTTATATGTGAAAGAGATTGTTTCAAGGCACGGAGTTTCGGTGTCAATTGTTTCTGATAGAGATCCGCGTTTTACGTCGAACTTCTGGAAACGTCTACAGGAATGCATGGGTACACAGTTGCGAATGAGTACGACATATCACCCTCAGACAGATGGACAGAGTGAAAGAACAATTCAGACATTGGAAGATATGTTAAGATCTTGTATAATGGATTTTAAAGGAAATTGGGATGATCATTTACCGCTTGTAGAGTTGGTTACAACAATTATTACATATTTAGTATTGGAATGCCACCTATGAAGCGTTATACGGTAAAAGTGCAAGACTCCACTATATTGGGATGAAGTTGGCGAAAAGACAACTACTAGGGCGAGAATTGGTACAATGAGATGCAGAAATAGTCAAAGTGATCCGAAAGCAAGATTGAATGACTAAAGATAGCGGAAGAAATACGCCGATCCACACCGTAAGAATGTTGAGTTCGAACCAGGTAGTTATGTGTTTTTAAAGGTCTCTCCTTGGAAAGGAAAGATCAGATTCGGAAAGAAAGGGAAATTGAGCCCAAGATTCATTGGACCCTTTGAAGTTCTGAAAAGGGTCAGAGAAGTTGCTTATGAGGTAGCCTTACCTCCATCTCTAGAGAATGTCCACAATGTTTTCCATGTCTCAGTCCTACGACCCTACAAACCCGATTACAAGCACGTGATTGAATATGAACCCCCTAAATTTTGACAAAGACTTGTCTTACGAAGAAATTCCTGTTCAAATTGTCGATCGAAAAGAACAAATTCTGAGAAATAAAGTAATACCTTCTGTTAAGGTAATTTGGAGGAACCACAACGCTGAAGAAGCTACATGGGAATTCGAAGAGAATATTGTGAAGAATTATCCTCATTTATTTACTTAGATTGTTACATGCGATTCTGGGGACAGAATCTTTGTAAGGGGGGAGAATGTAATAGTACGAATTATTGAGTTGTGATTCTGGGGACAGAATCCTTTTAAGAGGGGAAAGATGTGACAACAGAAATTTTATAATTTAATTTTAATATTTATTGGATTGAATAAATATCTTTTCGATGAATTAATTATTAGATTAATTAATTGACGAAGTTATGATAGATTAATTTAATTATATGTGTTACATTTATTAATTTAATGTGGAGAATTTTTATTATTGAAGTATGTGATTATGTGAGCTTATTGAATTAAAAGAAATATTTAATAAGCCTAATGTTATTTTAATTAATTTAATCATCCATTAGAGATTTAATAATTTACTATTTTTATTAAATGAGAAATTTAATTATCTTGACTATATGAATTAATGAGAATTTACTATATTTTATTTAAATAAATTAAATAAGTTATTAGATTTATTTTATAATGGGTGTGACATTATTTAAACTATATGATAATGATTTATTAAATTAAATGATTTTTAAAACCTATTCTAATTAGTGCCAAACATGGCCTTGGTGGAAGTTAAGGGTAGTTTACCCGTGTTGGAGAGAATGCTTGACCACTTATCGTCAGTTCTTCTCCTATTATATCGACGTCTTCTTCTCCTTGTTATTATTTTTCTAAGTCTCGAGAGCAGGAGAAGAGAGAGAGAGAGAGTTTGAGAAATTTTAGTGTGTGATTGATAAAGAGTTGAGAGGGAATTCATCTTCTACAAATTACACTCTACGCTTGGGTAATCTCTTCAACCCAATTATTATATTTTTACGTCTTTTAAGTTTCATGAAAATTGGCTTCCTTACGTTCTGTAATTTTTGTAAATTGGGTTAAGATGTTAGGGATATATGTAATGATTCGAGTATGTTAGCATGTTTTACATATTGTATAGATTTTCATAGTATATATTATGATTGGTTATTTCAAAAATTTGCAGAGTACGTGATATGGCCATATGGCCTTATACGTGTTTTTAGTATGTCAAATATAGTTTATTTTGCAAAATTCACGCATTGATATGATTATGCATGTTAAATTGAACAAAAAGAAATTTGAATGGTTGGATTTGGTTCTATAACGAATCCGTGGTGTTGAATTTTAGGAAATTGTGTTCAAACTTCAAGAACATCAAGAACAGTATAATTTGCATGTTGAATTCTGTAATTATATGTTTTTATGGGTTAAAATCACTCTATATATGTTGGGTATTGATTATGTACGAAGTATAACATGTGGGTATGTTTAATTTGGTGGAATTAGTGTCAAAGATGTGTTGAATTCGCTGAACTCTGTGTTCTTCGCGAACTGAGAATCAAAATCTAGAGTTTTGCCTTGCATGGCTCAACTCAAAACGAAACCTCGTCTTGTAGTGCCACCACCGCTTTCTGTATATATGTCTCAAATTATAGACGCCTTCTCGGCCATGTACATGGCAATAATACCAGACAAAAAAGTGGCGCACGCCTTGCCACTTAGCAGATTGGTCAGAAATGAGTTTTTAAAAATGTTTAAGTGTGGCAATGTGCTATTAACTTAATCTAATGAGCATAAAAACTTGTTAGACATATAATGAAATGTTAAAATGAATTATTAACATGTCCATAACACAATTACGTGTGGATTGAATGATCGAATGCATAATTAGTTTATTTTTCGTGAAGTCTTAATTTTACACTAAGTGTAATAATTGACTAAGTATAGTCATGAAGTCGAGATTAGACAAAGAATAATTTATGATGTTTAGTACGTTATTATTGACTAGTATTGTGAACGTAATTGGTATGTATGATTTAATTCAAAGAACGAGTTTGTTTAAGTGTAATCTACGCACGAGGAAAGTTTCTTATCCTAAACTTTCGTTAAGCAAGTTCTCATTATTATTGATCAAGCCTACCTTGTATATTAAAGTTTATTAATCTTCAAGCATGATGTTGTTATACAATAATTATTCTGTTGTATACCTTTTGAGATGTTATTCAAGTTAAATATTCATTTATTGTTAAACCTTGTTAGACTAGCGAACCCTTATCGATTCGACTAGTCTATAGTTGATGGGCATTCTAAATTTCAGAACCCCTTGATGAATTATCCAAACCAAACTTCCTTTGGTGCGGACTCGAATGTCAAACTGAGATGAACAACCGTGTATAGGGGATTATTAAAGCTTTAGCGTTAAGATATTGTGCGATGTGATGGTACTAAGGGTGATCCCCTAAGTACGAGAAGAAGAGTCCATAGTCTTATGATCAAGTAAAGGTTTCAAGTAAAAACACTTGACAACCTAGGACATAGTTCAAGGTCATATGACCCTCAGAATTTCTTTTGATTCTTGTTATTCATTCTTGATTCAAAAGTTGAGCTATATATTCGAAGTTATTATTTCTCTCGCATGTTATTATTCATTGTTATATTGTTATACTTGTGGGCAATCGTGCTCACTCTTGTGTAATAATAACATTGCAGTTAAGAACGAAAGAGCAGACGAACCTTCCACTAGTAAGGGCAAGAGCAAGCTTAGCAAGAAATGAAGGTTGTTTTATTAATGTGGTTATGTGATGTAATTAGAGTTGATGTTACTAAGACTTATTTGTTTATGTTTTCCGCACAGATGTTTTAAGGTTAGAGTAACCTGGGATTTATTTATTATTCAGTTGATGTAACCCCATAAGGGGAGAGATTTATTATTTATTTATTCTATTGCATGGTTTGCATTTTATTATGGGTAGATAGATAGATGATGTTTGTACAGTGAATACCAAATCCTGTGGAAATGGAAGTACCAGATTTTGGGGTGTCACATCAGCGGGTGTAGATCCATCTTGCAAATATTCCTTGATATGTTGATACCAAGGGTGTTGGATGGGAGGTATCTCATCCAATACTTCTCCAACGTATTTCCCATAGGCTGAAGCCTTTGAAGGGAAAATGTGATGTTTGGCATGTATTCCTTGTCAGGTATATTAATCAAGGAGGCCAAAGTTGCTAGCGCATCCGCGAAGTCATTCCTATTCCGAGGAATGTGGAGGAAGGATATTTCTTCAAACTCCGAAGCCATCTGTCGAACTTGCCGATGGTAAGGCAGCAAATGTAGCTCTTTGGTGTGATAGATTCAAATGGTTTGATTGATTTCCAATTCAGAATCTCCAAGGACAGTTAACCGTCTGATGCCCATTGATTGGGCAAGTTTCAACCCCATGATACAACCTTCATACTCAGCTGTGTTGTTGGTGCTGACAAACTGCAATTTGACGGTGACAGGATACTACTCCCCTGTAACGGATACCAGAACTGCTCCAGCCCCAGAACCTTCCATGTTTATAGCTCTATCAAAATACATCTTCCATGATTAGTATGCATCGTCCTGATGGTGTTGCTGCACTGCCATTACCCCTTCATCGGGGAAATATTTTTCCAAGGGTTTGAAATCCCCTAAAGGTGCGGCGGCCAGTTGATCCGCAATTCCTTGACCTTTGATAGACTTTTGCGTCACGTAGAAGATGTCAAATTGCTTTAGGATCAACTGCCATCTGGACAGTCGACAATTCAACATGGGTTTATTGAACACATACTTGAGAGAATCCATGCGGGATATAAGATGGGTTGTGTGACCATGGAGTTAATGTTGTAACCTCATGGAAGCCCATGATAAAGCACAACAAGTTTTCTCAATTAGAGTGTATTTGCGTTCACTACTGCTTAATCTTTTGCTGAGGTAATTAATAGCTCGCTCTTGGCCTCTATCATCATTCTGTCCCAGCATGTATCCCATGGCATTGTCATTGATTGACAGGTACATAAACAGGGGAACACCATCCCTGGAAGGTACCAAAAATAGGAGCTTTGACTAGCTGTTCTTTGATTGTAAGGAAGGCTTTCTGACACTCATCATTCAATTTCATAGAGGAGTTCTTCCTTATCAACTTAAAGATAGGCTCACAGGTTGCTGTGAGTTGGGAGATGAATTTGCTGATGAAATAGATTCTTCCTAAAATTCCTCATATTTCCTTCTCTATCTGAGGAATGGGCATTTCCATGATGGCCTAGATTTTTATGGGATCCAGCTCAATCCCTTTGTGGCTGAATAGGAATCCTAGAAAATTACCTGATTTAACGCCAAAGGCGCACTTGGCTGGATTCAACTTCAAGTTGTACTTATGCAACCTGTTGAAGAGCTTTTTGAGATGGTCTAGGTGGTCTTCCTCCCTTCGGGATTTGACAATGATGTCATCCAAATAGATCTCTATCTCTTTGTGCATTAGATCATGGAAGAGAGCCATCATAGCTCGCTGATAGGTAGCTCCGGCATTGATGAGGCTGAATGACAACCGTCTGTAGCAAAAGGTTTCCCAAGGAGTGATGAATGCAGTTTTCTCACGATCCTCGTCAGCAACCATGATTTGATGGTACCCCGCAAAACAATTAGCAAAGGAGTACATGTCATATTGAGCAGTATTGTCAATGAGTATGTGGATAAATGGCATGGGAAAGCTATCTTTAAGACAAGCTTTATCCAGATCTCTGTAATCCACACAAACTCGCACCTTTCCTCCAGGTTTAGGCACGGGGACTATGTTGGATAGCCATTCAAGGTATGTTGACACCATGATGATGCCGACTTGAAATTTTTTCATAATTTCTTCTTTAATTTTTAAACTCCACTCAGGTTTTAATCGCCCGAGCTTCTGCCTGACTGGCTTGAATCCCTCTTTGATGGGAACGCGATGAATAAAAATGTCAGTGGACAAACCGACCATGTCTTTATGAGATCATGCAAACACATCCTGGAATTGGGTCAATAGAGTAACCATGTCATTCCTTTGGTTTGGAGTGAGGTCCGTACCAATCTGGATTTGTTTGGGGTTTTTCAAGGTTCCGAGGTTGAAAGAAGTGGTTTGATCAAGATTTGACTTCGACCCATTCTTTGATCTCTTGAGGTATCTCATAGTCCTCTTGTATTTCCATCAAGTCTGAGTCCAACTTTACATCAAAGTTACAGTCCTTGTGGAGAATAGGCACCTCATCAGCAAGTATAGGCACATCTAACTTTAGAGTCCTGAAACAAAATGCTTTCACTTAATATATGAAACTATTCAATCATACAAAGTGTTAGCATGTAATGACAAAACAACTGCTAATATTGTACAGAAAAAGTAAACAGTTATTGCTATCTACAGGGCAGAGGTAGTTTCTGCCCTTTTTACCCTTGTCGACAAATGCAAGAGAGGCCGCCCAATTATCAAGGTGAAGTCCGGTGGACAAGATGATGATGAAGGGGTTGTTATCGCCCTCCTTCTCTCACGAATGATGACCATGATGTCGACAATCATAAATGCGGGATGTCTCTCTGCTCATAACCTCAAAGATGTACTTATGATGCGTATGTTTGACAACTGCCTTGCATTGTCTTGTTTACGTCTCCGATCCTTTTCCTTCGCCTCCGGATTTGGCATCAAGACTTTCTTTCCTTTGACCAGTATTGGCTTAGGAAATAACATAGTCATCACATGGGCAGGAACCTTTAATGAGGGTTGTACAGGCTCAGCCTCTGTAGGTTTAAGTAATCGTCGTGTGGCTGAAGATGAAGGAACCTATTTATGTTTGTAAGGATTCTTTTGACTAGAGCTAGAAGAATAGCCTAGTCCAGTTGTCCCTGTTTGACTGGGAACATGAATTGGGCGCTTAATGCCCTGATGATCTTTGCCCAATCCTTGTCCAGGTTGATAACCCAAGGATATCATTTCTTGACTTTGCCGATATTACCTCTACAAAAATTCTGGGTATCAGAGGTGGCGCCCCAATGGGATGATAGTGAGTCTTGGTCACCTCCAGGGACTGAAAGCTGACAAGCTCAACTTCTGAATTGAAACTGATGAGTGGTACGTCACCTTGTTCAGGACATTCTAGCTCAGCATTAACAGTGACTAGTGTAAGACCCCAACTTATTACGAATAAAATTAATTTTTCTCTATTTATTATCTTGAAATAATAAGGAGTTAATTTGATATAATACTTTGGTTATGGGTGAAACGTGAAAATTTTACAAAATAAGCAAGTGGTAATAAAATATTCATTTTTGTCGGGGAATATTCGTTTGGTTGTGGAATATTCTTGTTGTTGGGAATATTAAATGCACAAGTAGTGACCATTCGTGGGCCTCATAACAGAATAACTGTTGTATGAAGGAAAACGACAAAGTATGAGTTTTTATAAGAAACGGAGTAATTGTTACTACAGATTAACACCTTTGAATAGAATGCGGTTGGTTAAAATACGATAATATGCGTGGTTGCACAAAGTAATATTACCGGTATTGCACAAGATTTTTTTTGAATTATTTATTCTTACGTAAGAAGGAACTACAAAATAATTGTTACAGTAGTTACTGTTTAATATTTTATTTTATTAATTCAATAATTGTTGCGTTGATATTTTATATTATTGTTGTTTCAATAATTGTCTCTGCACACTATTTCCCATTATCCGATCAATAATTCATATTATTTGAATAATATTATTAGATAGCATTATTGGAAATGTCTAGAAAGTTCTGTCTAAGGAGAGGTTTGGTCACCTAATTGCGCGCCAGTAAGGAGAAATCCTTATTGGAAAGCCCCTCTTCTCGAGGAGCTACTGGTCATCATAATTGTGATTCTGTAATATTATTTGTGAATAATTAATTATTGATTTATATGATAAGGAAATATTTATTTTATATAACTGATGGTTATATTTATTTTATGTGGTTATAATTGAAGGAATTAAGGTTGAGGTGTTTTATCAGTATTTCTGTTAGAATGGATGTATTAAAAATTAAATCAGTATTTTTCAGATATATTACGTGAGTTATAATTTTTAATCCAACCGTTAGATCGTTGTATTTTTGGATATGTTATACATATATAAGTTGAGTATATGTCCACAAATTTTGAACCGTTAAAAATGAACATATGATTTTTTATGAATTTTAAGAGGTGACTGATTCGAAAATTATGTTATAAATGATTTTTGGTGGAAAATTATAGAATTGAGTGGGCCCCACTTTTGGTTGGTGAGAAATGTGCTCAAATTGAATTTCAAATGTGGTGGGTGGCAATAGTAGCAGGTAAAGCCATCATCGTTGGTGGTCAAGTCTCCGCTTTGCGTCTTTAACATTTTCCTATAAATAGAGGGCTAAGTTAGAATTGAAAATCACACCAGAAATAAAGTTTTCTCTCTTTCTCTCTCTATATTATCGAGCGTATTTTGTGAGTATTTAGATACTTTGAGAGTTGCTATTCCATACAAGTTTCATTCAGCATCACATCCGACCTTTCATTCATTCAAGCATCTTGTTTCTTTGAGGTAAGGGATGTTATTTTCTTCTTAAATGATATTATTTTCTTCAATATCATTATCTTTGAGATATTGTTATGAATTTTATTGTGAAATTTCTACCTTTTTTGTGTCGGGGCTACTATTTACGTATATGACACACTATACACGATATCTAAGACTATTCACGAATACTTAAGACTTATTCACCAAAAATGAAATTTTCTTTTTCGTCCCGGATGTCTTTTATGGTTACTACCTTTGATTGTATCCATGTTTTGATCTTTATTTTTAAATTCTACTTCACACTTGGTTATTATGGAGTATTATTGAATTTGGATAAACCGAAATACGAATCCCTAATATTTGTTCTTTTGCCTCACTGGATTCGTTCTCTAAAATGTTTATCAACATCCTCAGTCCGTAATGATGATACTTGATGAATATCTTTGGCCCGTAATGCAAAGATGTATGATTACCTGATGAATATCATTGGTCCGTAGTGCAAAGATGAACAGGTGTTGAGATGAACATGACCAACTGGTGATACAAATGAATATCTTTGGCCCGTAGCGCAAAGATGAATATTTGATTCAAGATGTATATTGATTGATGTTACAGGGATAAAATATTGATGATGGACTTTTAAATTCATAGATGATAGTAGATTTCATTCTCTACTTAACTCTTCTAATGAATTGTTGTTTCCGCTGCAGTTGTTAATCTAAAACTTGTTGTCTATTGTATTCTATCATATTTTCCCTATTGAAGACTAAGGATAACTTATTGTATATTATCTTAGTTATAATGTTCTTTATTGGGCTAGTTGAGCTCACCCTTTTCCTTTTTGTTCCATTTTTCTTCTCAAGAGGTGAGAGTTTAGCAGGGACTAGCCGATGTATGGACTGATGATTCAAGATAGCTGTTTTAGTAGTCCTCACTATTTTGTAAAATAGTGCATCAATAATTATAATGAGGACTTTATTTGGGTGTGGATATTGTCTAGAAGACAATATTGTATTTAAACTCACAGTATGTGTTGTCGTATTTTGCACGACAATTTTATTAATAAAGTTGTAGTTGTTTTTCTGTACCATGTATTTGGCGACTCAGAATGGGTGATGTATACCTATTTTGGGGGCGTCACAGTTGGTATCAGAGCTTAGGGATATGGACTCTGGCGAAGATCGGGGAATAGAACTAGGAGGGGAGAGATAAGTGAATCCTTCGCTAGTGTGTCCTTCCTAAGCTTATTTGTTGGTCGGACATAATATAGGGATATTATGTGATATGTTAATTTGTTTAATTAACCCCTGTTTTATGGCAGTTTTAAGAATGGCAGCTGAGAACGTTAACAATGGAGTCTATGAGACTGTGGAACAACCTTTGATTACCAACCAAGAGAACGTGCAACAGGAAGGCAATATTCCTCCTGTAAACAACACTACCGAGCAAACGATGAATGATGTGATGTTTAGAAGCTTCCTGCAGTTCATGAAAAATCAGACGAGGGAGGCTCGTGTACAAAATACGGGTGGAAATGATTGTAACGCGCGGTCTGTCACAGCAAAGCAGTTCAAGGAGTTGGGACCACCAGATTTCTGGGGAAAGCTCGATCCGATTAAGGCAAAAATGTGGGTTAAGCAAATGACCAAGATATTCGATGTCTTGGGCTGCACGGAGGAACAGAAGGTTCCATTCGCCACCTTTATGTTCCGTGGTGAGGCAGATTTCTAGTGGGAGTCTGTGAAGCGTACCCAGCCAGCCACAATCAACATGTCTTGGGAAAAATTTTAGAAACTGTTCAATGACAAGTACTTTCCTGAAAGTATTCGTCATATGAAGGAGGTAGAGTTTATTAGACGGGAACAGAACAACATGATTGTGTTCCAGTACGAGGCGAAGTTTGCAGAGTTATCCGGATTTGCACCTCATTTGGTAGAAAATGAGGAACATATGACGCGGATGTTTCTGAGAGGTCTAAAACTCAAGATTCGACAATATCTTATCTCTCATAAATTTTCTTTATATTCAGATGTTGTAAACAGGGCTTAATTATTAGAGCGTGATAACGAGTATGTTCAACCGAGGGACCACAACCAGGGTCATACCGGTGACAATAGTCATCGGAGCGATGATAACCAGCGAGGAGGGAAGAATACGGACAAAAGCGGTAACCACTCGGGTGGTCATCGTGGCCATGATAATAGGAGAGGTGAGTCAAGTGGAAATTTCAAAAAAAGGAGATTCAACAATGATGGGAAGACATAAGCACCAGCACCAGCACCAACAACAAATTCTAGGGGAGGAGAACGACCACCAGTTAGATGTTACAGATGCGGAGAGGAGTGACACATAAGTCCAAACTGTTCACAACCTTCCAAGGTGTGTTTCAATTGTGGAAAAGACGGTCACATAGCCCAATTTTATCTGGTAGCGAAGTCAAGTGCAACTGGGACGGCGGCACCAAAGGCGACTACGGACAAAAACAAAGTTGGTGGTTCAAGGAAGGGCGTTTGTCGTGACTGGCCAAAATGTGAGAAACCCGAACGAGGTGATCACGGGTAAGCTAATCTTGAACTCTTGCGAAGTTTATACCTTACTAGATACCGGTTCTACCCATTCTTTTATCTCTCCTGCTTGTGCTCAACGTTTAAACTTGACTCCAGAGAAATTGGACTTTAACTTATCTGTTAAAACTCTGTTGGGTGAAACCTTTGTTACATCTACAGTTTATAAATCTTGCTTAATCCAAGTTGGCACAATCACATTACCTATTGATCTTATCTCTTTAAAGATACTTTCATTTGATGTGATTTTAGGGATTGATTGGTTAACCACTCATCATGCCAAAATTGATTGTTTTCGTAAGGTTGTTAGTTTTCATATTCCTAACCAACTGTTATTACGAATTCAAGCAACTAAACCACTAAAATCAGTCACTGTCATATCAAGCCATAAAGCTATTCGTTTATTAAAAAATGGATGTCAAGCTTTCTTAGCCCATATTATGGACTTGAACAAAAACACGTCAGATTTGAATAATATTCCTATTGTTAGTGAATTTCCTGAAGTATTTCCTGAAGAACTTCCTGGTCTACCCCCGGAACGTGAAGTTGAATTCTTTATTGATCTTGAACAGGGTACAAAGCCCATTTCCAAAACCCCATATCGAATGGCTCCTATTGAACTTCAGGAGTTAAAAGTCCAACTACAGGAATTGTTAGACATCGGTTTCATTCATCCTAGTACATCTCCTTGGGGTGCTCCTGTTTTATTTGTAAAGAAGAAAGACGGGAGTATGCGACTTTGTATTGACTACCGAGAATTAAACTATGTCACCATCAAGAATAGGTATCCCCTACCTCGTATTGATGACATGTTTGACCGATTTGCAAGGAGCACAATACTTTTCAAAGATCGATCTTCGATTCGGATATCATCAATGAAGATTAAAATTGAGGATATTTAAAAGGCGCCTTCAGAACTCGGTACGGGCATTATGAATTCTTAGTCATGTCTTTTGGATTGACTAATGCTCCTGTTGCTTTCATGGATATGATGAACAGTGTATTCAAGGAATATTTGGATCAGTTCGTTGTTGTCTTTATTGATAACATCCTCATCTATTCCAAAAGCCGTGAAGATCATGAGCACCATTTGAAGCTGGTACTTCAAAGACTTCGTGACAACAAGCTATATGCCAAGCTGAAGAAATGCGAGTTCTGGCTTAAGGAAGTATCATTCCTTGGGCACGTGGTGTCAAAACATGGGGTATCTGTTGACCCGGCGAAGATTGAAGCAATACAAAGTTGGGAGCAACCAAAGTCGGTGACCGAAGTGCGTAGATTTTTGGGCTTAGCTGGTTATTATCGGAGATTCGTGGAAGGATTTTCTTGAATCGTTACTCCGTTAACTCAGCTGACTCGGAAAGATACAAAATTCGTATGGAGCGAGGAATGCAAGAAGAGTTTCCAAAAACTCAAGAGGAGACTCATTTCAGCACATGTTCTAACAATACCATCTGGTTCGGATGGATTTGTTATCTACAGCGATGCTTCTGGCAAAGGGTTAGGATGTGTTCTCATGCAACATGGGAAAGTCATAGCCTATGCCTCGCGATAACTCAAAGAATATGAGAGGAATTATCCTACTCATGATCTGGAGTTGGCAGCAGTCATTTTTGCATTGAAAATCTGGAGACACTACCTGTATGGGGAGAAAGTGGAGATTTATACGGATCATAAAAGCCTCAAATATTTCTTCACCCAAAAGGAACTCAACATGCGGCAACGACGTTGGCTCGAGCTGTTGAAGGATTACGACCATAGCATTCAATATCATCCTGGAAAAGCAAACGTTGTAGCTGACGCATTGTGTAGAAGATCATATACGGGTACAAGCGCAATGTTGTTAACACAAAGGCCCATTTTTAATGACTTACAAAGGATGGAGATAGAGTTAAAGGCTCCAAGTACCCACGTGATGAAATCAAACATACGAGTAGAATCGACTTTAATCGATAAAGATAAAGTTGCTCAAGCTACGGACCTGGGGCTGATGCGTATGAAGAAGAAAGTGCAAGAAGGTGATATTCCAGAAGCAGGAATCGATGAAGAAGAAATACTTTGAGTCAACTCCAGACTTTGCGTTCCTAACGATCCTGACTTTAAGCATAGAATCATGATGGAGGCACATAACACACCATTTGGAATCCATCCTGGGAGTACCAAAATGTATCACGATCTTTGACATACATTTTGGTGGAACAATATGAAGAGAAAGATCGCGGAGTTTATCTCGAGGTGTTTAACCTGTCAACGTGTAAAGGCAGAGCATCAAATGCCAAAGGGTCCATTGCAACCACTTGAGATTCCAAAATGGGAGTGGGAACACATTACTATGGATTTCGTTACAGGTCTTCCCAAGGTTTCTCAAGGTATAGATGCGATTTGGGTTATTGTTGATAGATTAACTAAGTCGGCTTATTTCTTGCCTATACGTGAGACTTATTCCCTTGAACGTCTTGCTCGTATGTACTTGAATGAGATTGTGAGATTTCATGGCATGCCAATATCCATAGTTTCGGATCGTGACCCAAGATTCACTTCACGATTTTGGGTTAGCTTGCAAAAAGCTATGGGCACGGATTTATGATTCAGTTCGGCATACCATCCTCAAACGGACGGACAATCAGAGAGGACTATTCAAACTCTTAAAGATCTATTAAGACACTGTGTCCTAGACTTCAAAGGGAGTTGGGATAAGTATTTACCACTGGTGGAATTCTCCTACAACAACAGTTATCAGGCAAGTATAGGTATGGCTCCATTTGAAGCCTTGTATGGACGAAAGTGTCGCTCACCAGTATGTTGGGATGAGGTGGGTGAAGCAACATTGTTGGGACCAGAGTTGGTACGTATGACTACGGAAAAGATCCAAACGATTCGACAATGTATACAAATGGCATAGGATCGACAAAAGAGTTATGCGGATCTTCATCGAAAGGACGTGGAATTTGGTATTGGGGATCATGTACTATTACGTATTGCTCCATGGAAGGAGTTACAAGATTCGGGAAGAGAGGAAAGCTCAATCCATGATTTATTGGTCCATTTCAGATTCTTGACCGAGTAGGAAATGTGGCCTATAGACTCGCGTTACCTCCAAGCATGTCTTGTGTTAATAATGTTTTTCACATATCTATGCTTCGTAAATATGTGAAAGACCCAAACCACATTATTGAGTTAGAACTAGACGAGATAGCAGAAGATTTAACTTACGAGGAGGTACCTGTTAAGATCTTGGATAGGAAATAGCATGTCCTGCGCACCAAGGTTATACCACAAGTTAAGGTTTTGTGGAGGAACCATGCTATTGAAGAAATGACCTGGGAGTTGGAATTGGAAATGAAAGCGAGATACCCTCACCTTTTCGAAACACCAAGTACGTACGTCAATTTCGATAACGAAATTTCATAAGGAGGGGAGGTTGTAAGACCCCAACTTATTATGAATAAAATTAAATTTTCTCTATTTATTATCTTGAAATAATAAGGAGTTGATTTGATATAATAATTTGGTTATAGGTGAAATGTGCAAATTTTACAAAATAAGCAAGTGGTAATAAAATATTCATTTTTGTCAGGGAATATTCGTTTGGTCGTGGAATATTCTTGTTGTCGGAGAATATTCGTACAACGGCGCAGCCATTCGTGGGCCTCATAACAGAATAACTGTTGTATGAAGGAAAACGACAAAGTATGAGTTTTTATAAGAAACGGAGTAATTGTTACCGTTAACACTGTTAGAATACCCGGTGGTTAAAATACGATGAATACGCGTGGTCGTTGCAAAGCATATTACCAGTATTGCATGCAATATTTTTTTTTGAATTATTTATTCTTACGTAAGAAGGAACTACAAAATAATTGTTACAGTAGTTACTGTTTAATATTTTATTTTATTGATTCAATAATTATTGCGTTGATATTTTATATTATTGTTGTTTCAATAATTGTCTCTGCACACTATTTCCCATTATCCGATCAATAATTCATATTATTTGAATAATATTATTAGATAGCATTATTGGAAATGTCTAGAAAGTTCTATCTAAGGAGAGGTTTGGTCACCTAATTCTTGGCGCCAAGAAGGAGAAAATCTTATTGGAAAGCCCCTCTTTCTCGGGAACTACCGGTTGGTTGTCATAATTGTGATTCTGTAATATTATTTGTGAATAATTAATTATTGATTTATATGATAAGGAAATATTTATTTTATATAACTGATGGTTATATTTATTTTATGTGGTTATAATTGAAGGAATTAAGGTTGAGGTGTTTTATCAGTATTTCTGTTAGAATGGATGTATTAAAAATTAAATCATTATTTTTAGGATATATTACGTGAGTTATAATTTTTAATCCAACCGTTAGATCGTTGTATTTTTGGATATGTTATACATATATAAGTTGAGTATATGTCCACAAATTTTGAACCGCGTTAAAATGAATATATGATTTTTTATGAATTTTAAGAGGTAATTGATTAGAAAATTATGTTATAAATGATTTTTGGTGGAAAATTATAGAATTGAGTGGGCCCCACTTTTGGTTGGTGAGAAATGTGCTCAAATTGAATTTCAAATGTGGTGGGTGGCAATAGTAGCAGGTAAAGCCATCGTATGTAGTCGGTCAAGTGCTTTGCAAGTGCTAACATTTTCCTATAAATAGAGGGCTAAGTTAGAATTGAAAATCACACCAGAAATAAAGTTTTCTCTCTTTCTCTCTCTATATTATCGAGCGTATTTTGTGAGTATTTAGATACTTTGAGAGTTGCTATTCCATACAAGTTTCATTCAGCATCACATCCGACCTTTCATTCCGAAGTACTGTTTCTTTGAGGTAAGGGATGTTATTTTCTTCTTAAATGATATTATTTTCTTCAATATCATTATGCTGAGATATTGTTATGAATTTTATTGTGAAATTTCTACCTTTTTGTGTCGGGGCTACTATTTACGTATATGACACTATACACGTATACGGCACTATTCACGAATACGGCACTATTCACCAAAAAATGAAATTTTCTCTTTTTCGTCCCAGATGTCTTTTATGGTTACTACCTTTGATTGTATCCATGTTTTGATCTTTATTTTTAAATTCTACTTCACACTTGGTTATTATGGAGTATTATTGAATTTGGATAAACCGAAATACGAATCCCTAATATTTGTTCTTTTGCCTCACTGGATTCGTTCTCTAAAATATTTTTCAACATCCTCAGTCCGTAATGATGATACTTGATGAATATCTTTGGCCCGTAGTGCAAAGATGTATGATTACCTGATGAATATCATTGGTCCGTAGTGCAAAGATGAACAGGTGTTGAGATGAACATGACCAACTGGTGATACAAATGAATATCTTTGGCCCAGTAAGCGCGTAAAGATGAATATTTGATTCAAGATGTATATTGATTGATGTTACAGGATAAAATATTGATGATGGACTTTTAAATTCATAGATGATAGTAGATTTCATTCTCTACTTAACTCTTCTAATGAATTGTTATTTCCGCTGCAGTTGTTGATCTAAAACTTGTTGTCTATTGTATTCTATCAGATTTTCCATGTTGAAGACTAAGGATAATTTGTTGTATATTATCTTAGTCATAATGTTCTTTACTGGGCTAGTTGAGCTCACCCTTTTTCTTTTTGTTCCATTTTTCTTCTCGTGGAGGTGAGAGTTTAGCAGGGACTAGTGGGGTATGGAGTGATGATTCAAGATAGTTGTTTTAGTAGTCCTCACTATTTTGTAAAATAGTGCATCAATAATTGTAATGAGGACTTTATTTGGGTGTGGATATTGTCTAGAAGACAATATTGTATTTAAACTCACAGTATGTATTGTCGTATTTTGCATGATAATTGTATTAATAAAGTTGTAGTTGTTTTTCTGTACCATGTATTTGGCGACTCAGAATGGGTGATGTATACCTATTTTGGGGGCGTCACAACTAGGCTGTTGTTAATGATGTATTTGAGCTATTTATGAAGGGGGGAAAGGACGGCTCCAGCCATGTGAATCTACGGTCTTCCCAAAAGTAGATTGTATCCTGTAGCTATTTTGAGCACGTGAAAGGATACGCAGAATATATGTGGACCAATCTCCACGGGTAGTTTAATCTCTCCGACAGCATTTCATCGGGATCTATCAAAAGCTTTGATAACCGTATGGCTGCTTTGGATTCTATTGAGATTGATGTTCATCTTCTCCAAGGTGGCATAAGGGCAGATATTCAAGGATGATCCTCCATCTATCAGTACTCCTGCTACCACGTATCCGGAGGACATAACCGCTATGTGCAACGGTTTGCAATGACCCGTCCCTTTGGAAGGTATGTCATCATCAGTGAAGGATATCACATTGTTGTTGAAAATGTGATCAACCAGATGATGGAACTTTTCAACGCCCACTGAGTTTGGCAAGTGGGCTTCTTCTAAAACTCTCAGTAAGACCTTCATGTAATCCTCTAAGGAGAACATTAAGTCCAGTATGGAAATTTGTTGTGGAGCTTCTTTTAAGCTTAAAACCACATTGGCTTCATTGTGCCCCATAACACGGTGGAATTCTTCAGTCTTCTCCATGAGAACTTTCCCCTTTGACTTGATGGTAGGCTTCATCACCCGTTGGGGAAGATACAGTGGATTTTCTTTTGACACTGCAGTAGTTATATTGGATGTGGATCCTTCAGCCTCTCTATAGTTCTATGGCACTTTTTTGTATGCTGACAACATCATATAACTGCTACTACTTCCTTCCATTTTGTAGGAAATGTGTCCCCACTCTCAAGTAAAATATTGTCATTATCTGCCATCTACAAGACACCACTGTCAATTAGGTTCTGAATGAGATGGCGGAGTGCCCAGCATTCTTCAGTGTTGTGACCGCGGGAGTGGGAGTGATACTGACATACTCCATTAGAATTGAACCATCGTGAGCATGGGTTGATTGGAGGTAACAGAGCTGTGATTATTCCTTTATTGATCAGCAGTTGAAATATCTCTTCCATTGGTTGGCCTAAATAGGTAAATTCCCTTTTATTGGCTAAATCCCGACGGGCTTTGGCATTTGCTCTTTTTGCAATTTTATCCTCATTGTTTCACCTTTTGGAGTCTGTGGTGGAGTACTTGTAACAAGAGGAAGGAGGCTAGCATGCTCCTGGCTGAATAATTAACGTGTGACTTGGTGCTAATGGACCACCAGTTCTGCTAATTGGTTGACTTGCTCGCAAAGAGCCTTCATTTGATGTTCCATCATAAACTAGAACTGTGCAAAATCCCATTTGTCAGCACTATCCTTGCTGGTATGGGAGGATCCACCACCGTAATGGGAATTCTGTCCATTACTCCAATTAATCATACTAACTTCCTCCTCCTTGTGTTGAGGAAGAAGGTTATCTTGCACATGGGGTTGGTCGGGTTTAGTTACCACGATCTCACCATTATCAATTAAATTCTGGATCATATGCTTCAAGGCCCAGCAATCCTGAGTGTCATGACCTAGAGCTCAAGCATGATAAGTACACTTCCTGTTAGCATTGAAGAAGATAGGTAATTTTCTTCTGAGTTGTCAGAAGATTGAGAATGTTCTCGAATGAGTCACCTAAGGGTGTGAACACTCGAGTGCATCTAACTTCTCCACTATTTGGCAATTGAGGGTTTGAAGATTGTGCTTAAAAAGGGGAGTAATTTCTCCTATGAATAGGCATGTTCTGACTGCCTTTTTATCCTTGTAGTATCAAGGAAACATCCTCTTCTTTCTTCTTATGGACCCTCTGGTGGTTGTTTCCATAACTTCCAGATTAGATGTGCTCAACTACAACTTTCAGAGCAACAAGGTCTTGACTCTTTCCTGACTTCAATCCCATCTCGGCCATTTCTCCGTGTTTGATCATTTCAGAGAATGGTTTGCCTATGCCTGCTAAGACTCTTTCATAGAAGGGAGCTTCTTGAATGTCTATAAAGGTCATCACCATTTTAGACTAAGTCAAAGATGGAATAACTTGAGCAGCCAGATGCCTCCATCTTTGGGCATACTCTCTGAAAGACTCATTAGTTTATTTCCTGACCTTGGTAATTTGGTACCGGTCTGGAGCCATCTGAGTTTGAAAACTGTACTGACTAAGGTAATCATGAGCTAGCTCTTCCCAGCTATGAATCTTGGAGTTGTCTAATCTGGTATACCAAGCTGTAGCTTCTCCAGTCAGACTTTTCTGAAACAGCTGCATTCTGATCTTTTCATCTTCGGCATAAGATCTGAGTTCTCCAATGAATACTTTCAAATGTGTGTAAGGATCTCCCAATCCATCATACTTTTCAAAATTGGGAGTCTTGAATTTTTCTGGATAATGAACCCCAGGGAAGATGCAAAGGTCTGAATATGAAACACTCCCATGTGCTCCAATCCCTTTGATGGATTGAATGGTCTCTTCCATTTGTAGGACTTTCTTCCTGATATCACCGGTGTCTGGATCTTTTTTGGGATGGATAATTTCAGGGGTTTTGTTGGTTTTGTCCAACTGAGACTCAGGTACTGGAGTTTCTTTGTCTGGTCCTTGGGTTCGTCCATGTGCAGGGGATTTTGTATGTATGGGCATTCGTGGACCCTAAGTGGACTTGTGTAGTTGTTTGAGCAGAATAGCCAACTCTATAATTTTGTTGCTTAATCCTTCGAACTCCTCGCAAGAGACAGGAGTAGGACTAGACTGGCCAGATGTCGCCATATTTGGCTATAGGCTTACTCCCTTTTTGGACTTTGAACTGGTAACAGGACCAATTGTTTCCCTACAAAAAGAATTATGTAGTTTAGTCTTAGAGAATGTTGAAATGTTACATGCTATATAATTTGTTCGTTTTAGGAGTATTATCCTGCAAAACGAATGTCATCTGTTTGTATAACAATATAGCATGCCAGGTTTTTAATATAAAAGTGAATGCATGTACACATCTTCTTTCATATTTTTAATTACATTGAGATTGACATGGAAATGAAATTACAAGTAATTGAAATTACGAGTAATTGAAATGGGAAAGTATGAAGATACTTCTCTTCGCATTTGGTTTATCAGAGGCTAACCTATCTTAGGTTACTCTCGCGGCTTTTTGGCATGAAGGTTCCCAGATCATCGTAATTTACTCGACGGGAAGTTAATCCGGTCTTTTAACTAGAGTGAATCTGGGTGGTGCCTTTCCTGAGCCTCGTTGGAATTAGTCTCCTTACGAGTCTAGTAATCAAACACTGACAGGATAGCCTCCCGGTGGAGGGACCATATAACATACATTCACATACAGCGCGTCTCACCGTATGGAAATGATGACATGTGTGAAGCACTAATATCACAGGCAGATATAGTTCAAAGCACTAAGTGCAATAAGTAAATGTATTCGTAACATTCATTCAAATATAAATACAACATCCACACACAAGCATATAACAGTTTTGAAAAGCTTATAATAGTGGCTTAAGCCCTCTTACTGGAAGTCCCCAGCGAAGTCACCACCTGTCGACGTCGGGATTTTTATTTGTCCCTTTCTATTCTTGTCTTTTGGAGATCTCATATTAGGTGAGATTTGTTTGAAAAAACAAGTTTGAAAAGGTCCAACATGTATATGTCGACGATTGGACTGTAAGAGTCGCCAGTTGGTATTTTTAAATGGTTGCACCAACTCAATTGAGAAAAGGTTTTCACATTGACCTAGTGGTGTAACACTGCTTAACAGGTCTGTGAAACCGAGATTCGTTAGGGTTCGGGGGCTTAATTATGCAGAGGGAAGGTGTTAGGCACCCCCCGACATCCGTGGTAACATGGTGACCACCACTTTTTAATTAAACTGTTATCTGAATGTGTGTGTGTGTGGGTCAATGTGCAATTATCTGGAAGTAGTGCTTTGCTTCATTTGCACCTATATACAAAGGGTTTGAATTTTGTATAAAAGTTCAATTTTAATAAGATATAGTAGTGATGTTTTGTAAAAGAGGTTTTTCAAACCCTTATGCTCAATAATAATTGAGGCCTTTGATACTTCCATTTTATTATATGTTCAGCTTGATTGCTTTTATTTTCGAGATGCGAAGCATCTTCAAGAAAATAAGATACATAGCAGTGCTGAACTCCTTGTGGGCATGTAAGCCGTCTAAGGAAATTCAAACACCGTGAATAATTTACAAGCTAGTTGCAGCTAAAAATGTCCATCACGGGAACCGAAACTAGATTCAGGAGACTGAATCTGTGATCACATGATTCCTAGGCTCACATGATGTTGCAATTTGTATGAAAACTGTAAACAGTTATATATATATATATATATATATAAAAGCGGTAAATATATATATATATATATAGACGATCAACCGCCACGAAGTAAACTCCAGGCGGGACGAAAATGTAAATATATGTATAAAGACGATTAACCACCACGAAGTAAACTCCAGGCGGGACTGAAAATGTATATATATATATATATATATAAGCAGTAAATGCACCGGATATATATCGATCCAGGCTCAGTTCGTTAATTCGAGGATATATATATCTATAAAAGTAGTAAACGCTCCGGATATAAATCTAGGCTCAATCGAGGCATAACTCGATATATATATATATATATATATATATATAAGTATATATATAGGAAAGCAATAAAAGGCCACGGACCGAAGGTTCGGGTATATGCACACAACACGACTCTCAACGTGAATAACTGTGTGTGAACAAAAGTGGAGAAAGGCTTTAAGAAATGTAAAAAGTCTTATAGTGGGCTGCCAAGAAGACTTCAAATAGCTTTAAATGAATGAACACTTAGTTTCCACCGATAAAATATAGCAAATCACAAGGTCACAAGTGTTTGAAAAGAGAAAGCACTCAGTTAATAGTGTGTACAAAATAAAATGGACAGGGCTTCCTCGCCTTTTCTCTTCTTAAAATGGCCACCCCAAGCCCTCTATTTATAGAGGGGGGGAGCCGCAGGTGTACCTGCGGCTACCCGTGGTGCCCCGGGCTCTGCGGGCCCCGCCGTCTCAAAGTACGTGCACGCATGCAATGCGTTGTCCGCTCGAACCTTCATAACTTTAAATCTGGGCATCCGATTGAGGCGTATAATACCTTTTTGAAATACTATTATCGAGAGCTACACAATGATATGGGATAAGAGGTTGTACGAAGTCGAAAAGATGGGTCCATGCCCAGATCTTCAGGTCTTCAAATTTTATCTGGTGTGATATCTTGTGTAGTAGTCACTTAGGATTTGAGCTATGGTTCTTGTAGGACACTTCTGTGTAGAATGTGGGATGAAATGTTGTTGAGACGGCGCTAATGTGGGATTGAGGTGGTAAAATGATGATTTTGCCCCTCACCAGGGTTATCTCCGGTTCTGGGTTGATTTAGTAGTCGTTGCTCAGGGTTATCTCTGAGATTGGGCTGCTGTAAATGATAAATGTCCTCAGGGTTGTCACTGAGGTGTTCCTGACCTCCCGGGGTTATCTTTAAGATTAGAACTTAGTGCCTCGGGATTATCTCCGAGGTTGAAGCTGACTTCTGACGGTGGAAACGAGCTTTTTCGGGGTTATCTCCGGATCTGCAACTGCATTCCTTGGGGTTGTCTCCGAGGTTGAAACTAAAACTCCCGGGGTTGTCTCCAGGACTGGAACTGAGTATCTCGGGGTTATCTCTGAGATGGAAAAGACTGAGTATCCCGGGGTTGTCTCCGGGATTGAGCTGATTTGACCTCCAAGGTTATCTCTGGAAGATGATTCTGCCCTCCTGCAAGGTTAGTAACAGGAATACAAAATTTCGAGTATCTACAAACTCTTCTCACATTTCTCGCTCCATCCGAATTTTGTATCTTTTCGAGTCAGCTAAGTTAATGGAGTGGCGATTCGAGAAAATCCTTCCACGAATCTTCGATAATAACCAGCTAAGCCCAAAAAAGCTACGTACTTCGGTTACTAACTTAGGTTGCTCCCAGCTTTGTATTGCTTCAATCTTCGTCGAGTCAACTGATATTCCGTGATTCGATATCATGTGCCCAAGAAATGTTACTTCCTCAAGCCAGAACTCGCATTTATTCAACTTGGCATATAGCTTGTTTTCACGCAGCTTTTGGAGTATCAGCCTCAAGTGTTGCTAATGATCTACATGGATTTTGGAGTAAAAAAGGATGTCATCAATAAAGACAACCACAAAATGATCCAAATATTCTTTGAATACTTAGTTCATCATATCCATGAAGGCAGTAGGAGCATTAGTCAATCCAAATGACATGACTAGGAATTCGTAATGCCCGTACCGAGTTCTGAAACCAGTTTTTGGAATGTCATCAGTTTTAATCTTTAACTGATGATATTCGGAACGAGGATCGATCTTGGAAAAGAATTTAGCACCTTGTAACTGGTCAAAAATGCGAGGTAACGGGTACCTATTTTTGATAGTGACATGATTTAACTCCCGATAATCAATGCAAAGTCGCATACTCCCATATTTCTTCTCTACGAATAAAACAGGAGCACCCCAAGGAGATGTACTAGGACGAATGAAATCGATGTCTAACAGTTCCTGTTGTTGGGTTTTTAACTCCTGAAGTTCAATAGGAACCATTCGATATGGGTTTTATACCGGGTTCAAGGTCAATACAAATTTCAATTTCACGCTTTGGGGGTAGGTTAGGAAGTTCTTCAGGGAATACGTCAAGAAATTTATTAACAATAGAAATATCATTCAAATCTGACGTATTTTTGTTTAAATCCGTGACATGGGCTAAGAAAGCTTGACATCCGTTTTTTAATAAATGAATAGCTTTATGGCTTGATATGACAGTGATTGACTTTAGTAGTTTGGTTGCTTGAATTTGCATAATAGGTTGGTTAGGAATATGAAAACTAACAACCTTAAGAAAACGTACAATTAATTTTAGCATGATGAGTAGTTAACCAATCAATCCCTAAAATCACATCAAATGCAAGTATTTTCAAAAAGATGAGATCAACAGGTAATGTGAAAGTGTCGATTTGAATCAAACAATGTAAGACCCCAAATTTTTTTTTAATAAAATAGAATTTCCTCTATTTATTATTTTGAAATAGTAAGGGTTGATTTGATTAATGTGGTTAGTTATGGGTAAAATGCGCAAATATTGCAAATAAGCAAGTGGTTATATTCGTTGTTGTCGGGGAATATTCGTTTGGTCGTGGAATATTCTTACTATCGGGGAATATTCGTACGACGGCGCAGCCTTGTGTGGGTCTCATAATGGAAAGCGATTGGATGAAGAAAACGACAAGTATGAGTTTTTATAAATAACGGCGTAGTTGTTACCGTTAACACTGTTGGAATACCTGGTGGTTAAAACACGGTAATACGCGGTGTTGCACAAGAAGACACCTGCAGATTGCACCAATTATTGATTCTTACGTAAGAAGGCACTACTCAATAATTGTTACAGTAATTATTGTTCAATATTTTATTTTATTGATTCAATAATTGCTACGTTGATATTTTATATTATTATTGTTTCAATAATTGTCATTGCACAATATTTCCCATTATCAGATCAATAATTCATATTATTTTAATAATATTATTAGATAGCATTATTGGCAATGTCTAAGGAAGTTCTGTCTAATGAGAGGTTTGGTCACCTAATTGCGCGCCAGTAAGGAAACATTCTTATTAGAAAGCCCACTCTTTTCTGGGAACGACCTGGTTGTCATTATTGTGATTCTGTAATATTATTTGTTAATAATTAATTATTAATTTATATGATAAGAAAAATATTTATTTATGTGGATATAAATGGAGGAATTTTTAGAAAAGTGACAATTGTTGAAAATTGATATTTTATCTTTTATGATAAAATAATTCATTTAAATATATTTTTATATTATTATAATATAATAATGGTGATATTTTTATAATAAATGTGTGATATATGAATAAATGAGGAGGAAGAGTATTTTTGTTACAATAAATGCTAAAAACATGTTAAACATGTTGGTGGACCCCATTTTTGACTGAAATTTGATTATAGCCTGTAAAATCGTCCGTATGTGGATTTCGGTCAATTTCTACTTGGAATTTGGAAAAACTTAAACTTTCAAAGTTGTAGAGAATTGAATTTTCTATGGAATGGACATAAGATTCGAATTTTTCTAATAAAAGGGCTATTTATTATGAATTATTGAAGTTCCAGAATAATAGATTTTTAAAGTTTTAAATATTTTTTTAAAGAAAAACATTTTTTCATTTTGGTGGGCCCCACATGTGTGGTAAATGAGATGAAATCAGATTTCAAGAGGTGGGCGTGAATTTTTTTAATAAATATTATTATTTTATTAAATTTTCTGCTTTGGTGTTCTAAGCATTTTCTTATAAATAGGGTGCTTAGGTTAGAATTGAAAATCACGCTAGAAACTGAAGTTTTCTCTCTCTATATTATCGAGTATATTTTTATGAGTATTTAGATATCTTGAGTATTGCTATATCTGATGTGAGGTTTCCTTCAAAGATTATATCGATATTCCAAATGTAATCATTGTTCTTTTGAGGTAAGGGATGTTATTTTCTTCGTAAATGATATTATTTCTTTCAATATCATTATACCGGAATATTGGTATGAATTTTATTATAAAATTTTTACTTTTTCATGTCGGGGTTACTATTCACGAGTTACTATTCAAGAGTACTATTCATGAAGTATGATAATTTTTCTTGTGAAATTTCTACCTTTTAGTGTCGAGGTTACTATTCACGTATACGGCACTATTCACAAATATGGCACTATTCACAGAAAAATAAAATTTTCTTTCTTTGTACAAATTTTCTATTGTGGTTACTATCTTTGATCGTATCCATATTTTGATTTTTATTTTTGAATTCTACTCCACGATTGATTATTATGGAGTATTTTTAAACTTGAATAAACCGAAGTACGAATCCCTAATCTTTGTCTTTTTATCTCTCTGGATTCGTTTTCTAGAAAATATTTTCATCTTCCTCAGTCCTAAATGATGATATTACTGAATATCTTTGGCCTGTAGTACAAAGATGAATGATTTTCGATCTAATGAACATCTTTGGCCCGTAGTGCAAAGATGAACAGGTGTTGAGATGAACATGATCAACTGATGAATATCTTTGGCCTGTAGTGTAAAGATGAATATTTGATTTAAGATGTATATTGATTGATGTTACAGGTATAAAATATCGATGATGGACTTTTAAATTCATAGATGATAGTAGATTTCATTCTCTACTTAACTCTTCTAATGAATTGTTGTTTCCGCTGCAGTTGTTGATCTAAAACTTGTTGTCTATTATATTCTATCAGATTTTTCCGTGTTGAAGACTAAGGATAATTTGTTGTACATTATCTTAGTCATAATATTCTTTACTG
Organism: Panax quinquefolius; assembly: GCA_020205615.1. NCBI lineage: Eukaryota > Viridiplantae > Streptophyta > Magnoliopsida > Apiales > Araliaceae > Panax > Panax quinquefolius. Next base: position 34,876,864 of record CM035157.1, on the reverse strand, counting down.
GGCTAGTTGAGCTCACTCTTTTCCTTTTTGTTCCATTTTTCTTCTCAAGAGGTGAGAATGTAGCGGGTACTAGTCGGGGTATGGAATAATGATTCTAGAAAGTTGTCTTAGTAGTCTTCACTAAATAATGTATGAATAATTGTAATGAGGACTTATTTGAGTGTGGATATTGTTTAGAAGAGAATATTTGTATTTAAACTCACAGTATATATGTTGTCGTATTTTTCACGATAATTGTAATAATGAAGTTGTGGTTGTTTCTATACCATATATTTGGCGACTCAAAATGGGTTTGTGGATTGGACCTATTTTGGGGGCGTCACAAACAAGATTTATAAACAGTGGATGTGATGAAGGTTTCTCCCAATGGAGTTTCAACAGATAAGTCAAAGTCTAATTTCTCTAGAGTCAAATTTAAACGTTGAGCACAAGTAGGTGAAATAAAAGAATGGGTAGAACCGGTATCAAATAAGGTATAAACTTCGCAAGAGTTTATGATAAGTTTTCCCGTGATAACTTCATTCGGGTTCCTCACTTTTTGGGAGGTCACGACAAACGCTCTCCCTTGAACTACCGGCTTTGACTTGTCTGGGACAACCTTTGGTGTCACCATCCCAGCTGAACTTGACTTCACTACATGATAAAATCGAGCTAGGTGACCTTCTCTTCCGTAATTGAAATACGTTTTGGGTTGCTGCGTACAGTTTGGACTGATGTGTCCCTCTTCTCCGCATCTGTAGCATACAACCGGTGGTCATTCTCCTTCCTTGAAAACAGGTGATGGTGTTGTTGTTGTCTTTCCATCATTGTTGAATCTCCTCTTTTTAAAATTTCCATTTGACTCATTTCTTCTATTATCTTGGTCAGGATTACCACCGAAGTGGTTACCATTTCTGGCATGATAATTTCCTCCACATTTGTTGTCACCGTTTCAATGACTGCTACCACTGGTATGACTACTATCATTTTGTCGGTTGCTATCTTTTGGTTGGGCTGACTCATTATCGCGCTCCAATAACTGAGCCCTATTCACAACATCTGAATATAAATATAGTTTGTGAGAAATGAGGTATTGACGAATTTCAAGCTTCAAATCTTGCAGAAACATTTGTATCATACGCTTCTCATTATCTACCAAATGGGATGCAAACTAGGATAACTCCTCAAACTTTACCTCGTATTGTGATACGGTCATATTGTTTTGTTCCAACTTAATAAATTCCACCTCCTTTATGTGGCGAATACTCTCTGGAAAGTACTTATCGTTGAACAATTCTTGGAACTTCTCCCAAGACATCTTCAGTGCGGAAAGATGAGTACGCGTTTACTGATTCCACCGATGAATCCTCTCTCCTCGCAACATAAAGGTGGCAAAGGGAACCTTTTGCTCCTCTGAGCATCCCAAGACATCAAATATCTTGGTGATCTGCTTAATCCACGTCTTTGCCTTAAATGGCTCTAGCTTTCCCAAAAACTCTAGTGCTCCCAGCTCCTTGAATTGCTTAGCGGTGACCAGTCGTGAGTTGCCATTGATTCCACCTACATTTTGAACAAGATTCTCTCTCGTTTGGTGTTGCATGAATTATAGAAAGCTTCTGAACATCCCATCGTTCATCATTTGGTCGGTGTTGTTGTTTACATGATGATTATTGCCTTCTTGATGCACATTATCCTGGTTATTGATCGGTGGTGTCTCAACAGTCTCATGTGCTCCATTGCTTATCTCAAATTTTTCAAATGCCATTCTCAACACTGCCACAAAACAAAGGTTAATTGACATGCCACATATTATCCCTATATTCTAACCGACCAATTAAATAACAAATAAACTTAGGTAGGACACACTAGCGAAGGATTTATTCGTCTCTCCCCTCCTAGTTCTAGCCTCAGATATCTGCCAGGGATCATATCCCTAAGCTTTGATACCAACTATGACGCCCCCAAAATAGGTATACACAACCCATTCTGAGTCGCCAAATACATGGTACATAATTTAAATACAAACTTAATTTATACAACTGTCATTCAAAATACGACAACACACTGAGTTTCAATACAAATATTGTCTCGTAGACAATATCCAAACTCAAATAAAGTCCTCATTATAATTATTTTCACACTATTTTATAGAATAGTGAGGACTACTATACTATAGTCCTCAACAGTATAAAAACTGATAGAATACAATAGACAACAAGTTTAGATCAACATCTGCAGCGGAATAAGAAATCCATTAGAAGAGTCAAGTATAGCATGATATCTACTACCTTTTATGATTTAAAAGTTCATCATCAATATTTTATCTCTGCAACACAATTCAATAAAGAATCCACATCACCGAATTATCCATGCACTACGGGCCAATGATATTCGTTAGTATCACATCCACGAATTGTCCATGCACTATGGGACAAAGATATTCGTTATTATCACTAGTGGTCATGATCATGCCAAACAACTGTCCATCTATGCACTACGGGCCAAATAGGACTTTTACTACATCATTTGTAACATTACAAGTCATGATTATACCGATACATAATTTGTGGTCATAATCATACCAATCAACAGTCCATCTATGCACTACGGGCCAAAGATGACTTTCACCATAATATAAGCATGGGGATGATGACAATGATATAAGAAATTAATCAAGTGAGATTAAGGATAAATATTAAATATTTATAATTTAATTTATCCAAAGTTTAAGAATGTCCAAATTGTCAACTTGATAACTAATTTGTGGAGTAAAATTCAAGAATAATATTCATGTATCAAAAATAATTTGGACAGAAAAGAAATCAATTTTTGTCGTGAAGAATACTTCGTGAATAGTACCGTATGAATAGTACCGTATGTATGAATAGTAACCCGTGAATAGTATCCCGAATGAAAATATTGAAATTTAATAAGAAATTCAGAAAAATATTTTCGTGAAACGATACTAGATGAAGTGCAAAATTCATGGATATTCTACTAATTTTAGGGGGTATAGAAGCAATACTTATCAAAATAAGTGTAGATTTAGGAATATGAAACGAAATAATATTACTTATATACTATATAGTATGGAAGAAAATAATATTTCTTACGAATATTGAAAGAAAATAATATGTCTTACCTTAAAAAGAGAGTAATTCTGACTGGTATAGCGGGGATATTCTTGTAGAAAACTTGCACTATTTGCTACACTCAAAGTTTCCTTAAACTCAAAAGAAATACGCTCAATATTATAGAAGAAGAATTCTCAGATTCTGGTGTGATTTTCATTTTTTAACTAAGCATTCTAGTTATAGGAGTGTGGCAGGGCAATATTTAAGAAAATCACGGATGCACAGGAAAAAAAATCAGACAAAGTTCACGGGTTTATCAGTATTTGGTGTTGGCTAATTAGGAAAGACTATCACATGTCAATTTAGAGACATTGTCCAATGAGAAAATACCCTCATTCATAGGTTATCAAATAGTAATAGCATTATTGAAAGGTTTGGCCAATGAGGATTATTCATGCCAAATAAAAAAAAAGGATTACCTCAATTGAAGGTAATTGAGGGCCATACAATAGAATTATGCATTCTAAAAAAAACTAAATGAACAAACACTGATTTAAAAAAATAATTGAACAACATCTTCCACTTATCAATTATTAATCATATCTTTAATCAACACGATCTTTATTCATCATTAATATTATAACTCACAATATTAACAACCAGATCATTCCCAGGAAAGAGGGGGCTTTCCTATAAGGGCTTCTCCTTATTGGCGCGCAATTAGATAACCTAATCACTTTACTCGACAGAACTTTTTAGACATTGTCAATAATGAAAATAATAAAATGAACAACGATGTCGTCTCAATTATTGATTTGATAATATAAAATATTGTGCAGATGATACTATGATAATAATTGAATCAATGATATAAGATACTATGTATCAACTACTGTAGCAATAATTGAATAAAACTGAGTGACTTCTTACGTAAGCATCAATAATCGGAGATATTATGTAATCTGGTATACTCTTACAAGACGCGTGACATTCGCACTTTTATCGTAGGGTATTTCAATAGTTTAACGGTGAAAGGTCTTGCTTAGTTATTTTTATAAAATGTTATTTACGTAAACTTTTATATCCAAGCCAGTCATCTAAGTTATTAAGGTCCACCAATGATTGTGTCATCGCATACGAATATTTCCCAAAAAAAGAATATTCCCCATTAGCGAATATTTTATGAATAACTCATTACTTTGCTGCAAAATTTATAAATATTACCCACAACTATAACATTATATCAAATCCACACTTTATTATTCAAAATAATATTTAAAAAAATTAAATCTTTATTCATAAAAAATTGGGGCCTTGCAATTACTAACTTAATAATTAATTGTTTACGTGTTACTAATTTTTTAGTTATTTATATAATTTTTATTCTACTAGTTCATATTATACATGTATAAACAAACTTGTGGAGAGTATTCATAATTTTTATTACCTAATATTGTTTTTAAATTCTAATAATTTTATAAATGCATTAGTAGTATTAATAGTGGATACTAATTATGGTTTGAACGTTTAAACTCCTTTTTAGTATTAGCTTTTTTTTTATTTGAATAACATATTAACACAAAAAGGAAATGCAAAATATTAATCAAAATCGTTAGTAATCGAACAATTTTATTTTGGTTATAATTATTTTTATAATATTAATAACAATATACAATTTGGTTATGATTATACCTTGTAAAATGTATAATGTTGTTTTTCAATACAAAATTTTAACATTTGAACCTTTTTGTTATGCATTCTAATATAAAATAACCTAATATATCTTGGACATATTACTTTTAATCTTTTTGACAAGTATTTCTATAAAAAAATTTAAAAAATAAAAAATAAAACAAAAGAAGAAGAAGAAATTATAGTAGTTTCATTTTGGGACCGAGCCACCGAGGTACATATCTCGGTCTAAAAAGGATATTAATTTGATTGAAAGAAAAAAGAAAAAGGGCAGAATTCTAACAACCACAAGAAATTTTGCTAGTGCATTTCTTCAACGAATAAACTATAAACTAGTGAGGGAAAAAATAAAGAGGAGAGAGAAAGAGATGGGATGGTTGTCTATCTACAGTAAATCAGTTGCCTTCCCTCCCAACTCTCAAGAAACCTTAACAAAAAACTCCAATTTTCTCTCCACTAGTTCATTTCCATGGTCTATTAGCCCAACCCAGAAAATCCCATTTAATTTTCCTTCTTCTTTTTCTTCTAATACTTCTAAATTTAAAGTTAATTGCAATGGAAATGAAACCCTTTCCACTTCTTCAGCTTACTCTGTTCTTGGCGTTTCCCCAAACTGCTCTTTGATTGATCTCAAAGCTGCTTTTAGAGCAAAAGTGTGCACCCTTTCCATTAATTCAAATTATATCTTTTATTTATTTATTTATTTTATTTTTGGAATCTATGTTGCATTGCATTTCTGGGTCTTTTTAGTCATATGGGCTATTTTTGGGTACAGTCTGAGTTTGGAGAAATTTGATATTTGTAAGAAGATAAATATGGGGTTTTGAGTATTTATTTGATGATTTGTTTGTTAATTTTGGGATATTAAATTCTTAATACAGGTCAAGGAGTTTCATCCTGATGCGAGAAGAGATGGGGAAGATTCAGATACTATGATACGTCGCGTAATTCAAGCTTATGAGGTTCTAAAATGCCCAGATTAGCTCAGTTTGATACGTGGATTTTTCTTAATGAATCTTTTATTTGGTTAGATTTGAAAAAGATTATATTTCTCATTATGTTTAGATTATGTTACTGAGTTGAACTTCATTTCCTTAATGTTTTGGATAGATGTGGTAAATAAAGTAAAGCCCTCTTGTAGATACTAACTCAACTCATCTATAAGCTTTTAAAAATTGTAAGCTTAAAAAGGAGAAGATTTTATTGGGAGAAAGGGGGGGAGGGGTTGAGGGGGGGAGGGGGGGGGGGGGGGGAGGATATTATCCAAAGAGCATATAATCAGATTGGTTCTGTTGAAGCTAGAGTTTGGCGCTCTCTGAAGATTGATGATAATTTATGAGCTGAAGTTGCTCAAAATATAAAAGTTGTTAGGGATTCAGTTGAGAAAGATATTCGACTTGGCCTCATCATACAAATGGGATTTACAGTTTTAAAAGCAAACATAAAAAAGGAAATCTTTTACTCGGAAACCAAGTCAACTAACGAAAATCTATTTAACAGAAAGAAAGTTTATCACTTCCCATTATGCTGATTTTTATGAGATGCTTTACAAGCAGTAGAACAAACTTTGTTATTATGTCCATGACTAGAAGAATGTGGTCTGTAAGTCAATTGCAAGTAGACATAAAATATAAAGACATGTAGGTTCGTTGCATGATTGTAATTTGTAAAACAGTATGTCAGAGTCTAGAAGAGAAGTACTAGAAAGCTATTCATAGCTTCCCTAATTTCTCTTTACATTAGGATTATTTGGAGTGTCAGGAGCAATGATCATTTTTGAAGGAGAAAACCTACTTCAAGGAAACTATTAAGAAAGCTGTTGAGGTTGCAGAAAATCTTACTGGCTAAAAGTGTGGTTCTAGTGGTCGCAATAGATCCCTTGTTACCTAAGAGTACCTCTAATCGGAGAATATGGTCTCCTCCCCACATCTTAAGTAAGGTTAAAATGAACAATGATGGTGCTCATATATTGAATTCCCTATGCAAGGCTGTTGGCTTTTGTATCAGAGACCATGACACAAGATATTGTTGGAGGCGGAAAGAAATTAAGCTGGAGTTAATTAGAGTTGTGCTAGTAGCGATTTCTTCACTTAGGAAATTTCTGTTAATTGTATAAACAACCTTAAGACCCTGTGATTCGTTTGGTTCAGTTTTTGTTTTCTCAAGCTTATATATATAACTCATGTACCTCAACCAAGTCATGTGGGGCTTTTATATTTCAATGTCCCATACCTTTTCTGCTCTTTCTAGCTCTGCTTTTTAATTGTTGTTCTCTTCCACAAACCAAAGAAAAAAAACAGAAATAGTAACTACAATTCTACAACTGCTGCAATTATATTTTCTTTGCACATTTGAGGGTTGGAAGAACACAGTTCGAGGAGAGAAAAAGCCTACAAAGTTATTCTTAATAACCTTCTCTTTAAGTTTGAAAATTAAATCATGTGGTGTGATCCACAACATTTTCTTTGATCGGTGGAAGGGTACTCTACTCTATTCAAACTGTGTATTGGAACTCCTAACAGTGACAAAATTTATTGACATCCCAAAATGGAAAGTATGACACTCATTAATGGTTGGAGGGAATAGTTAGTAGGTGTGACCTGTTAGAGGCTCATCTATCCTGAGAAGGTATGACATGTTAGGAGGGTTGTATAAGTAATAAGAATGCGAGATATGTGGTAGAGCCACGATCAAGTGGGCAACCTGCATTTATTTTTAAAACAACAATGACAGGAATTTACGGTTCTAGTTTACAGGTGCTAGCCTGCTGATAAACTACAGATTCTTAGTTCCCTGGTGTTTTTCAGCAGAGCTTTTGATAATTGACTTGCAAAATCTCCCATCCTACAATTGTTGTTTTATTTATGTAATGGGTATATATTATACAAGGAGTTCCCAGTTTTGTTTGCTCTTTTGCGAAGTTCTTTGTAGAGAAACCTGTCTTATTTTTTTTTGATTGACGAGAAATCTGTCTTATTGACAACGGTTGATCGACAATGCGTGCAGATTTTATCTAACTACAGCAAACCAGAGATTATTGAGAGGTATTCAAAATTGAAATTTGGCTTTGTTACAAATTCGAAATTGATGTTATATTTCTTTGATTGTACAATTTTGTATACTGTGTTGACTGTTTGAGATGAATTTTTAGTGAATGTTTAGATCCCTTCGAAAAACCAGAATGTGAGGCATTTGATATCTTCATCAATGAGTTTCTTTGTGTTGGCAAAGGTACTACTACTTTCATTTTCTGATTTCCAGTTTCCATCATTGATTAAACTGGCTAATGCTGCAGATTAGGATGGCTGAAATATAATTTTGTATTCTCCATAGAAGCCAGAGAATGAAAGCTTGTAAGATATACCACTCCTGGAAAAAGCATTTATTTTGGAGGTTATTTGTTTGGCACGGAAAATGTCCCCTTTTCGGTTGTGCTTGAACTATTCTTTAGTGTTCTTTTTATCTTGCCCTTGTAGCTTAACAGCTAATTAGTAATTACGTTGTATATTGTGATAGTAGACAAGTTAGTCTTTCATGTAAACACATTCCATTTCGCAAAATCATAACAATGGTTCGATAATTTTATACATTTCCAAAAACGTTATACATAGTGCACATGCCCATCGCAAATAGCATGTTGAAGATGGGAAAATGTGAGATAGTACATAAATGATATTTAATGACTAATGTTGGAATTAATAAAGCGTAGATAAACCTAATCAGAAAGATTATTGGACTGATCAATAACTGAAGCTTCAGTACAACTATTGTTTTGACTCCAATATTCTGTCCTTTCAGAGAAGGAACATTACATAATGTATATAGGGAATTGATAATCGTGTAACATAAGATTCTTTATCTCGACTAATCCTTGCTGAAAATATGTGCAGGATGTCCATATTCATGTGTAAACAGAGCACCTCATGCCTTCAAATTTGTTTCTTCAACAGGAACTGCACGTGTAGCTTCTCAAGGTTGGTCTCGTTTTCTTCGTCTGTTTACTCTGATGGAATATGTACTACACTACGTGAGAAAACAAATTAATCCAAATCTATATTTGTTTGGACATTCAACCATCTAATAGAGTATCTCAGGAATGACCAACGTTGATAACTATAATGCACCTTTTGATGCCCGTTTTCATACAGTTCAATATTTAGTTACCTAGACAGATAAAAGTTTGTTATGTCATTGAATTTCAAATGCCCCCGTCTATTTCTAATTAGGACATGGAGAAGATTACCAAGTTCAGCTTGCAGCTGGTCAGTGCCCGAGAACTTGTATTCATTATGTCACACCTTCTCAAAGAGTCATTCTGGAAGAGCTACTCAACAGGTATTCACATATTGTATAATTGGTAGAATCAAATCCGCGGCCTGGATTAATTGCTAAAAGATTATTTTTGCTGAATTTGTAAATGATTATAATTATTTTGCTGAATAATCTGGAAGTTTGTTTATATTTGGTGAAAATAATTGTTGAAGTAATATCAAATAATTCCAAAATGTAGTTGTTTTCCTCAAATATGTGACAAAGTTTGATATATAATTACTTAAGGATATTCTTGATATAATCATCACATTTCTAGGGACGAAGACTATAAAATATATGTACTCCATAAGCAACTTTGAAATAATCCAAAAGAGCAACCTGTGGCCTGATTATTGCTTTTTGTCCAGAATCACTTGAATTTGGTCCAAAAAGAGCTGAAAAAGCAGTCAAAAATCATTTTTAGCTTTGACAAAGAAATCAGGTTAGAGGTTACTCTTTTTAGTCTGTTCCATAACTAGCGATACATTTTCTTTTTCTAGTCCTTCCAAACGATGTCTACTGATTGGGTCATTCCATTGGATAGACGGATAAGAAATCTAATTAAAAATTAAATTAGTAGCTGTTATTTTAAGACTATGAAGAAGCATCATGATTGTCGGTAGTTTGTCATTATTTCTTTTACTATCATATCTAGAATTTTACACGGTGCTACTAAATTCGTAGGTAATAAATATCAAGGTACATTTCTGAACATAAAATCATCCTTAAAAGTCGTCAATTTAGAAATATAGCTCTTATTTTGGAAAGGAGGGAGTAAATAACAACTAAAAAAATACATGCTCATATAGCATATGACACAGAGAAAGACTAGTTACAATAAAAATAATCACAGAAATTGAATTTATAAAATTTTACAATCACACAAATTCACAAAGTAAGATAAAAACTGACTAAACATCCACAATATATTGATGAAATCTATCATCCCGACTGGGAGTTGAGAAAAGGAGAGAAAGGAAAGGAAAGTTAGAGAGAATAAAATGTGGTGGGTGTCTTGGAGATTTTTTATGAGAAAAGAAAAGAAAGTTGAGGAAAATGTGACTAAATTTCCTTTAAAAGTTTTCTTTTCAAAATTGAGAAGATTGGGAGAGAAAGGAAAACTTTGTTTAGTAATATTTTCATAATACCAACTTTGTCTTAAATTTTTAATTACCACAATTTATTTCTATTTATGTCCTAGGATACTAACAAACCAATTTAGTAAACGTATACATTTTCTTTTCTTTTCTTCTCAATTCTCAAACATGACTTGAAGAAAATATACCAACTCACTTTCATTTCTCTTCGCAAACTCTCAGACAAGACTAACAAAAACTATCCAACTTTCTCTAACTTTAGTTTATTCTCTTTCTCTAACTTTATTTCCTTTTCTTCTTATTAAAAACTCCCGGACGCATTGTTCAACACTAAACAATAAGCTGAAAACCGTAATTACGAAAAAATACGAACAAGTTCAAAAACTAGTAAAAACTTTAGAAGGCCCAAACACGTCTTTCCTAGCCTTTTTTGGGCTTAAAACAACATCTGTCATGGCCGAAGGCGGTGAGTCTTGTAGCTTTCGTCGATAGCTTCGTTTTGGTGAGACCCATGACTCCCAATGGATCTTCGTTTTGGTATATTACGAGTCCAGTGACTCCCAAAGGATCAAAAATTAAGATCACCCCCTCTTGGGCATGGATTTTCTTCCTTTCCTTCTTTGCACACCTTGTCAGCATACCATTTCTTTCTGTTGCTTGTTGCTTTTCCATATAACGTATTACAATTTCTAGATTTTGTTTCGTAGAGCATCACTAACTTTCAAGTGCTATGGTTTAATATATATTTTGTAGCATCTTGAACGTGCCTTTCGACTGTTCGGCTGAGGCAGAGTTGCTTTACTCACTCATTGTTAAAGCTAAGTTTGAGAACAATCGTTACCAGAAGCCAAAAAAGCAACCCAAGGTTTCAACCCAACATGTTGATTGGTTTTGAAGTTAAGACGAGTAAAAGCTGTGCCAATTTAAACTAGTCTCATCAATCTACTCGGACATAAATTCTTGAGGCTGGAAGAAATGACTAGCACTCGTAGCAGCAGGCACAAAAGATGATCATTTCAGAGCAAATTGGTAACAAAATGTTCCTTAAAAGTTCAGTCTTAGTTCCTTGGGATCTTTGTGTCAAACATATGTAATAAAAGTAACATTTTTATGGTTGGTATGAATGATAAGATTGCTGTATAGATGAATTTCACATGTATATTTTCTGAATAGACAGGCTTCAACACTTTATAGAATAACACTTTTTATGGATTAAAAGTTTGATTCGAACTATCAAAATATAAATGTCAAATATGAAAGACATTTTAAAATTTGATAAATTATTGCTGTATAGATGAATTTCACATGTATTAAATTTTCTGAATTAAACTTTAGGCTTCGAGTAAATAAACTCGGTTCGCTTATACTGTTACACTTGATCCCTTATCTAGCTCTAATTTCCATCTGAGTTTCATTCTTATCCTGATGGAAACATTGTCTTCCCAGTGCCAACTAAAACTTTTCTATGCAGTTTAAGCTGCCATCCATTTAAATACCTACAGAAAGTTCCGCGATTTGGTTCATAATCTGCTCTGTGATTCCATTTAATATAGGTATATTTGGATACGAGAAATCGAGATGATTAGGTTTTAATTTGGATGTTGAGACGAGCCGCTTGCAGTTGGTGTTTTTAAGTAGAGAAATATAAAATTATACCTTTTGTAGTAGAACAAAGTTGCATTTGTTGTATTATGCAAAAATTGATTTTTGTTACCAAAAGTATTGAATAAAGTTTCCTGGGATTTTTTTCCCCATGCCTGTAATTTTATTGAATATAATGATATAATTCAATGATCACAAATTTTTCAATCGATTCAAGGAATAGGTGATTTTATTGTAATTTAGTCAAAAAATTAAGTTTTACTTTTAATTAAAAAGGTCAACACATGCCAATATATTGAAGAATGTGTAGGAATTTGGTCTAAAAATTTACTCTCCATTTTGGGCTGGGTAGGAATTACTTCTTGTTGTTTCTACTTATATATTAAAGTTATTTGAATGTAAGTTTTCTCTTACATTCAATTTCATATTTTATTTTCATGAAATGAAATTCTTACAATAAAGAAAAATAAAACAATATATGGGGATGAGCAATATTCATACCAATAACAAGCTCACTAAAAAAGCAAATGATATATATAAATGATATATATATATATATATATATATATATATATATATATATATATATATATATAGTTTTGATAATGGTAGAATGTCACGCGTCTTACACTTCAACTATTATGGCTATTATTTAAGAGGTCTGCCTCTTGATCCTCGTCTATCATATATATATATATATATATATATATATATATATATATATATGGTAGAAGGAACTTTGGCATTGTAAATAATAAGATTTGCAAATAATAAGATTTCACTATAACAAGACTTTCCTGAGCATGATTTACCATAGTTAAATTCAGTGGTAGATAAGCAAATGATTCCAGATTAACTGAAATATAAACTTGTTATCTTGAAATGACTTTCATGAATCGATTCAGAGAGGAGAATACACTTGCTGCCTGACTCAATAGTGAAGGGCCCTGCTCTGATTTCTCTTCCAACTCTCCAAATATTATCTGCAAAAGATCAACCGGAAAATCTCAAATTATATAGTGTCTATTCGTCTACCAGCTTATGGAGATGCAAACGCAGCGTTTAGAGCTCAAACGGCCTGCACCATTTTTGATGCGGTGGTCAAACGTACTAATGTTACCACTATAAACGCTGATAACCGAACATAATCCATAGTCGGATCGTAGTCCTAAACGCATTTGTTGTCACCTCACCACACTGATGAATCTAACACATAGTCACCTGTCTTAAGTATTGGAGTAATATTCTTCTTGTTTTTGTTTCAGTGAGAGAGAAATAAAAGGGCAAATCCTACGAGATCCAACAATCACAACGAACTTCATCAATCTATCTTACTTGACTGGTATCACCAACCAGAGGAATATTTCTTTGGTTGAATTCACGGAACTGGAAATTTCAGTATAAGAAACAAGCACGGCCTATTCTTGCATAGATTTTAACAAAACTCGCTCTTATAAGAAAACCATTTTGGGCTTCTTTTAAAGTATGAGGAGGAGGTGTTGCCATAGACCCCTCCAAGAATATTGATAGCAGAATATAAAGGAAATGAAGGCTCAGTTGAACTTTGACATCCTAAATACTGAAAACAACAGTGTCTAACGAAAAAAGGCCTCTCGGTACTCTTAGCAACTCTGAAGCTCATAAATTACTGATTATTACTGTTCAATACAGTTTCTCTCTATGATTAAACAAAAAACAAAATAAATAAACAAACAAAATCAGATGCCAATGGGAGATGATTGAAACCTTAGAAGCAACTAACCTCTAAATCTTCAGCATTAGGACGGCTTACAAATTCCTTAGCTAGCAGGTAACGATTTGGCCGATCCTTGTCGTCGTAAAACACTTTCCACAATCTGGTAAGTATCAGAAAAGATTAAGTAAGATAGTTGTTGGATGGGCTCAGTTACATCTTGGTGATTCTGGCTAACATATTATAAGAGCCACTCATAAAACAGTTCAATAAATCCAATATATCACTTCACTCCTAATTCAGTCACTCGGATTTGAGATTATTAAAAAACGAAAGCATAAATTGTAATCACAAGAATATTCTTCTGGTTAAATTTATGCGCGAACATGGTATAGCCACAAGAAGAAATTAAGCTAGTTAACATCAGTAGCGACCAAAAGACATAATGGAAAACATACTCTAATGAATAGTCAAACATCATGAATTATCAAAATCAATTACAATGAATCTAATTAAATATATTAGGCTTAATTCATCTTAAACAAATAAAATGATTCACGTTAGGGTGATTTCGGTGCAGTTGACCATCATGACGTAGAGGACGGCTTAAAGAAAGACTTAAATCTAGCTTTGATGAGCCAAGAGGCAAGAGACATTGGGATTTTAACAAGATCAGAGAAGTTCTGTACTTACCCTGGAAAACATCTAAAAATGGCACCAAACTCCAGAGGTCTCATTGAGTAAACAACTGTAAAAGAGCTGCAAGGCAGACATACATTAATTTCAGAAGTGAATTAGTCAAAAACATGCATAAGAGAACAGTTAGGGTATGGTTGAGATGAGAAAAAGGGAGAAAATGTGTTTGACATTTGTGCTACAACATAAAATTTCAAATACAGTAGTAGTGTATCCAACTTACAATTCGAAGAAACCGAGAAAAGACAGAGGCCTTGTAAGTTTTAACTTTACAGGTTCTTTGAACAAGTTAAGTTGAGCATGTATTAGATTTTATATTTTTAATTTTTGAAAAGTGAGGTCTTTGTTCATTCCTGCATGAGCCACACAAACAGCTAAAGACGCTAAATGCATCATGGTTATAAACTGCCAAAAAGATTTATGTCAACATGCCTTTGAAAATTTAGAATCTCAAAAAAGGTATTACCAAAAAATAGATATTGCAATTGAGTCCAACACAGACAACACTCAATTGACGACACTGAGACACAAAAAAGACAAATTTAAAGGATAACATATTAATGCATCTAGAATGGACCAAAAAATAATATAAACCAGTGCGCAAAATAATTACTGTTACCCACAACAGCCTCGTCATGTTATAGTTTCAAGGCACTACCCTGTCCACTGGCGGTGAATTTAAGAGTGAACACGTACCAATAAGAGGGTTATTTGGAATGAATCTAGAATGCTCACTTAAGATTGTAGAATTAATTTACCGTCTAAACAGTCCTCTCATGCATGATAACATAGATCCAGCCAATAACACACCACATAATTGCGTTTTAGTTCAGAATCAGGGATCTGACAACACAACACATCCATTAAGAACACGATTATCCATACTAAGAAGAGTATAACTAAACTCAGACTATAAAATTATATCGATGAAAATTCAAACACGGATAGAGGCATTGAAAACATCATAAAAGATACAAAACCAATGCTAAAGTAGCATTAGCTGCTTCAGATGAAGCGTGTATGAAAACTGTACTGGTGTCCGTTTAAAGTATGAACTAGCATACACTACAGCCAAGCATTCAAATACTATTCTGGTTTTACAATAACCCTACTTCACTAGGTAATATAATTATTTTGAACTTCAATGAATAGATACAATTCCACATTTTCCCTTAAAAAGCACTGAAAACTATGCTATTATATTCTGGTGTCAAAATAGAGAAGAGTAAAACTAAAGAAATAAACAATATCGCATCACATATGTTTCTAATAATCAAATTCGAAATCCCAATTTTATTTGCTCAAGTAAGCGATTACTGCATATAGCGAAAAAGATATGACTTCTTAGTAACCCTATTATTTTTAGATATGCATTTAAAATTAGGGTTTCCCTGAAACATTAAGCAGAATAGACGTGTGGGAGGGTGGCAGAGCATGGGATATCATAAAGTTGATATCTCACCAAACCTCAATTCGTCAAACCACTTTGCAACATGAAACTTCCCACAAATGATCATTGCTCATGACATTCATAAATTTAACACTGATATACATGTAATCATGGAATTTCATGGACGCAAAATTTCAGTTAATTGTTATTGTAAAAGATCTTGCAAACCAATTTTCAAATCATTTCAACAAAACATAACCAGTAGAAGAAATACCATCAACACACTAGGATTCTATTGATTTGATTCAAATGTGAAAATAGTATGCCCTCAAGGCAATCACATTGGATGTGATCAACATTTACTTTGTAATCTTATTCATTTATTAATAAGAGAATTTATTTAATACAAAAGACATTCTTTATCCATGTTAATTAGTTGAATTAATAAATGTGATAAACCCATAGTTTTCGAGCAATGATTTTAAAATCATGATGTTGATCATACTAATGAGATCTAAATTCAAGATAGCTCAAAACTAAAATATTTCTAATCTTATGGATTAATGGGGTTACTGATTCCGGATAGATTAGTACATACTATTCTTGCTCTGTTGAAGAGGATGATTGATCTCATTATCATTTGTGTGGAAACACTAAAGCAAGTATGTAAGTGCTTATTGGAGAACAAGTTTACTGGATGTGACTTGTATAAAGGAACCCTAATGGAGTTTTACTTGCCTGTCAATAGGTGTTCCTAAAGTGATAGAGTACAAGTGATCCTTGAACTTGAGATCAACATAGTATCTTGTATATATTGGGTTATGTTTTGTCATATTCCTTAATACTAGGGTATGTTGTAGGGTATGTTTGGATATAATAAAGTTTATATAGAGATATATGAATGATCAACAAAGGATCTACCACTTCTGGTAAAGGGAGAGAATGTCATATGTGATTCGATAAAGTGACAACTCAGAAATCCCTGGCCAGGATTGAATGAAAAATAGAAAGGAGTTTCTAATTTACATTAACTAAAGTTGTGCATTTTAGAATCAGAATCCATATAATCAAATAAATAAATCTTGATAGTAATTCCATATTTTAAATTTGATTGAGACATTGTATGGTAGAAGGATTGAACTGTACGGTAACTATTCACAGAATAAGTTCCTTATATTCTTTGAAATAATTCTTTACGATTAAACGTTGAATTCATATTATCCGGATAATCATGATACATTATTTATAATGTGTCACTCATGATGTAGAATAAATATTATTAATTTATATTTGAATTAAAGGAGTATAATTCATTATAAATAATATTAGAATGGTTCTAATTTATTTATTCTACTATGGGCTTAATATTGAACCTAGATGGCGCGCACCATAAAAAAGGAGAAATATGATTTTAGAAGTGTTCGCTTAATAATAATAAATTAAGTGTATTTAATTTATTAGTGGAATAATTAAATAACTTAATATTTATAATTTAGTATATGGAGAAATACTAATTATAAATTAATAAGAGGAGTCTTATTATTTATTATTATTAATATTTAGTTCCTTGGGAATTAAATTAAAACCCCAATTCCTAAAAGCTTTAGGAGAGAGGGGTGGTCTTATTTGTGGGATAAACTAATGCTATTTGCATCTCTCTTGCGAGCAAGTATTCTCAAAACCATAAGGAGTTAGGATAGAGAGAATTAGGGCAAGCCACCTAAGATCTAGTAGAATCTAAATTCACATCTTCAATCAATTTCTCTTTTGGTGGATCACCTCTTGGGCGTTGCACACTTTGAGTAGCAAACGTTTGATATGAGAATTGGAGAGATCGTGAAAGAGCAAAGGATTGGAACTTGAAGATTTGATCAAGGAGTTGCTTCATCTTTAAGGTAGAGCTTTTATCCTTTCTCGATTAATAATATTGTATAAGGTGACTCCTGGATTGTAGAAAAATTTTAAATTCCATTTATTGCATGTTTTCGCTGCTTTACAATTTTGATATTGTTTTTGCAAACCAACAAAACGGTAGGATAACTACAACTTAATACATCAACCCTATTCTGCTCTCATAAATCTCTTATAAACAAATCATTGTTCATGACATTTCATTAAAGCAGTGTGGTGATATAGCCACTTGATTGATGAAATGCCATGAACATGTTTAGATTGTAGACATTTGTTCAACATTGAGTGAATGGATATAGCCCAATACCTTATTCTTATTCAGGACTCACATATGTTTCTTAGAAACTTGTCCGCGTTCAGAGTAATTCATCAAATATATATGCTGATAAACAAAAAATAATTGATGAAATGCCATGATCATGAACGGATTATAGTAATTTGATTCAAATGGTAGGGATTCAACACATTACTCCTATTCTGCAATCACAAATATCCTACAAACTAGTCATTGCTATAGCATTTCGTCAAAGAGCTGTGGTAGCAGAGCTGCTCGATGGGTGAAATGCCATGAACACGAACAGATTGAAGACACTTCATTTATATTGAAGGAATAGTCATAACCCAATACTATAATAATCAATTTACAAAATCAGAATCTACTAATTTGATTTAGATGGAAGAGGTGTCTATGGTTACCTGTTAACACTATTGGTTCTATATAGCCCATCTTGAAATAATTATGCATTTCTTCATTTCTGGCAGGTAAGAAGGCATATAATCATAACACTTGCATACCTCATTAATATTGTTACATATTTGGTAGTTTTATATACCTTACTTTATTGATAATATAGAGTATTCAAATAAGTAAAAATCATCAACTCCATTTCCTCTCCCATCGGTTAACTATTTGATGCTCTCAACCACACTTTAGCTCGTTATTTGTCAATTGTCACTCAAATTCATACATTCTGGAAAGAATCTTAGTAACCACTCATTGACAATAAATATACATAAAGGCTTTGCCAATATTTGCATTTTTGTTACTACATAAACTTATTACTTAAAAATGTAATAATTTTTTAGTCATATTTAGTTAAACATATATAGTAAGCTCTAATGATAGTCTTTACAATTTATACAAACTGCTAAAACAAACAATCACCCCACTTCTATCATACTCAGTCATTTTGGTACTCTTAGCATCACTTCAGCTTAGGTCATCTTCCTACTCAAGTCTTTAGTTCCTCCAAATCAATGATAACTAAATCATAACGACTTTCTTACATAGCCAGCCTAAATCTTCACATTTTGTGATCTACGAGAATCAAATATTTTGTCAAATGATAGATACTTACGAGTATTAGGACAATCCTATTTCAAAAGGAACTTTAATGTTAACAAATCAAATCACAAATATCTTCAGTCATTTAATTTCTTTAATTTCGGTTAAGAAATAACCAAACCTGCCTCAACAAAAGACAAAATTTCTTTAAGAATGAATTACCTTATAAAGCAAACCAGCTAGAAGAATTAATTATGAATCCAGCTAATATTTATTGCCATATAAATTTTATAGGTTGCAAGCCAATCCAAATACATTCAGGGGACCCGGATTTCCTCCATACGCTTTCCACCCAATTTCCATAATACACACTTAGTGACCGAAAAAAGTTAGATTTAGTAATGATACACTAATCGTTAATAGTAATTGTGTTGCAGTTGTCGTCACTAGAAACATTATTGTCTCTAAATGTGTATTAGGTAAATTGCGTGAACAGTGTAATGAATGAGATCCTCATCCGACATTGACAGTCGACTATGGCTACCTGATACAAGAGCTGAAATTATCATATGTGGAGCCTTAGATTGACCCAAAGGAAATTATAGGTTAAGTACTACATGAATTTAACGTGTTCAGATAGGTGCAATCTAATATAATGTAAATTTTTAATAAGTAATATATACACACATACACATAAAGAGTAGGGAAAAATGATTTGATGCTCTTAGGTCATTTCAGCGAGTTATTTGATCACTCAAGTCCATCCACCGTTCGAAAAATCCCGCGACTCCCCAAATACTCAGCGAAACTTGTGGATTTCCTCAACAAAATAAATAAATAAATATATACCAAAGGCATTGCCATTTTTGTCCACAATTGCTCACAGACCTCATAAACTAGAATCTTGTTTAGTTAGCCTTAGTCACTAGCAGTGTAAATGACCGAGTCCAGTCGAGTATTGAGTTGTTCAGATTTGATTCAAGTTTGAAATAAAGATTGATTGAGACTCTTTTAGTTACCTAGTTGAGTACGAATTCGAATTGAATCCGAGAAATTTTAAACTTTTTGAGCGAATATGAGTATCAATAGAAAATTGAAAAAATTCGAGTAATTTATCGAACTTTAAAATTTGTTCGTATTTGGATTGTTTATATTTCAAGTCGAGCTCAAATCGAACTTTTAGTCGAGTGAGTACAAATCAAACCCGAACCATTTGGTTCATTTTACAGCCTTATTAGTCGCAAAGCTTTAATGATAATTTTTACATTTTATCCAATATGCTAATAGTTAGTAGCTCTACTTCAATCATTAATCGATTCTTTTTAGTGATCCTAGGGCCACCGCAGTTATGCTATTTTAGCAGTCAGTTCATTGATCGATAAAAGGTTCCAAAGGTCAATGAAAATAATTACTTTCTCATTTGGCCCATTTTCTTCAAGTGGCCTGCATCTTTATATTTAGTTGTTTAAGATAATTAACTATCTTATTATGCCAGTCTTATTAGAATAGAAATTGTGATGTTAACATTTCAAATTACAATCATTTTCATTGCTTGAATTGCTTGAATTTTCTACTGAATTCTTGGGAAATAGATAATTATTCTTTGTCAATTAGCTTTATTATAATGACCTCGACAGGTTGGTAATGAGGCCACAAAAACTTGACTTCGACAATTTTGCCCTCAAAGTGAGGCCAAGGAATGCACAATGCAGAAGTAATGTAGTTGAAACTAAAGGAAAGTCGAGAAAAAGTGAGAGAAAAGAATATATGAGGATTAGGGTTTAAGTAGAGATGTCATGGTTTATGATTTAGCAAATAGTAGCACTTGAGACCAATGTTTAATTCCAGTAATTTGATTACTTGCGATACTCCCTCCACTCCAAAATATAAAATCCAAATATATCTAAGTACAAATATACGAGTATTTAATTTCTCAAGAATTGCTTAATTTTTAAATTTTTAGGAAGTTGATCTTATATTTTGGAACCAAGGAATAAACATATTTTAGTTTAATAAACTTGTGTAATTCTATAGCAATTATAATTTAATAAATGTATTGACCAATAAAACAATAAAAACAGTGAACAGAGCACTAAAATAGAGAAGATCAAGAATGTTACCTTAGAAAGTATCGTCGTACATTCCTGGCATTTACTCCAATTCCAACATCTTCACTAACAAGACGTGGGTTCCACATGATGAGAGGCCTTGGCTAACAATATAAGTTCAATATATTATGAACAAGAAAATATTTCCTAAGCTTGAGGTGAATGAAAGGAAAACTTTCCCACACTTACCTTTTCTTTACTTTAATTTTTTTAACAAGAGGACCTTTTTTAAATCATCTTTCAAATTTCTATATTATTATAGCAATGAAGGGACTACATCTCTGGAAAACCCACCCCGACAAGAAAAGGGAAAGAGAACACCAGCAAAATAGAATGAAGAAGAAAGGCAAAGACAACCAGAAAAGGCCTCAGTTTCTAGTGTGCGTAAATAGTCCAGAATTTCAGTTAACAGACATCATATTATTATTAGTGAAAAAGGGATACACTCTAGAGCGTATCTAACTAGTATACCCCATAGGGTTAATACGTCTAATTTTAGGGTTTTTCAAATAAATCCAACCGAACGAATTTAAAGAACATATAAAAAATATGTGAATATATGAATTTTCATATAATTTGGTGATGTCTATTGTCAACTATATGGTAATGAAAGTTCAATTAATCTTAATCGTCAAAAAATATACTTATTTTACAATGTTATAATAATGGTGCCACATAACCTCAAATTAAATAAAAATTTAAGTTTGCTCATATTTTTGCATTATTTTTCCATCCATAAGGTTAAATTTTACTAAAAAACTTAAGATAAACTTTTATAAAACTAAGGTATATAACTTATAAACCCTAGAGGGTATCTCCCGCAAGCCGTATAACTTATTATTATTTTTACTTTTTTTTTCAGATAGGTACCTAATGAGGGAGTTCTTACTATCTTACCAATTGTTTTTTATAACTCGATTTTGTCTACAACTGCTAGCATAATTTAAAAAGAAGCATAGAAGTCTCAAGGGATTGATGCTGGACGCCGAGACTTGGTTGGAGCAATATAAAAGATTTTTGAAGCACGTGGAAATATAATAAAATTCTAGTAGTATTTATTAGGATTAGCAAAGTTGTTTAGGATTACTATAAACAAGGATGTATTCTATTATTTGAGTCATTGAATTATAAGAATTAATTGAAATTGAGAAAAATTGTGTTGTTTGAGAATTAACTTTTATCCTAAACTTTTGGACCCCATTATTTGGTATTCACTTTTCACCGCTCGTCCCAAAATTAGTGTCCTATATATAACAAGGGGATTAGCAACATACAGACCTAAGGAGGCCATGACCCCCCCCCACCCCACCCCGCCCCGCCCCGCCCCGCCCTTGCACCATGATAATTTTTATATATATATATATATATATATATATATATATATATTTTATATAGTATATCATAGTACTTATATATTTTTATAATATACAATATTGGCCACTAACCTATTGCATAAATTGTTTTTATAATTGTGTGCATGCATAGTTTTAGAATATAAACCAATATCATATTAGGTCTACTATAAGTTTTTATAATAGCAAGCTCATGTTAATATTGAATTTATACTTTATTGACTGCTCCCCCTTACGCGAGAGAGGCGAGATTGGTTTTATATTAATTTCTTTTGCGAATAAATAAGCCCTTGTTTATATAAATTCTCATATTCTTATTCTTTTGTTATATGTTATCATATCTTTTAAATCTTTAAAATGATTTAAGTTCTAACCTCACATCCATTTTCTTCAAAAATTTTAGCTTCGCAACCAAGTAATATTCTCCTTCAGTCTCTCTCTAAAAGTGTTTTTACGAAAAAAGTGTCATGAAAAAAGTGTCAAAATTAGACATCAAATAAAATGAATGAAGAATTAATGATACTACTTATCTTCTACATCAAGAAAAAAATTACGAAAAAAAACTTGCTAACATATCGAGTACTGTTTTTAACAACTAAATACATATGCGTCATAAAAACTCTATATACAGATTTATTTTTATTTATTTTTGAATACTAAATGAATACTTTTTATTAGTTGTAAATTTTCATAAAAGTTTTGCCCCCCTTCCACCAAAATTCCTGGCTATGCCCCTGCCTATAACCCGTTAGTGCTAGTTATCGTAGTAAACCCAACCATTGTTCATCATCCACCTAAAAATCGTCAACCTTTTAATTTCAACCTATCTTACCTCTCTAAATATCATAAATTTTTCAAGATATATATGAGGTTCACCTTGATAGCCATAAAGTTTCATTCTTACCTAAAAATGTGTTTTGTTATGAACGTTCTAAAACATGATACACTTTTGTTCTGAGACATCAAATATTGTGATTCAAAACCTTTTCTCCGTATTTATTTAAACTTCTATTGAATAAGTATGATTACAACTTTGCATATGATTTACAAACAAGAAACATGCTCTTAAATAGCCTTGGGCCAACTAAAATCAAATTTAATAGAAGGCTAAGAACGACAATCTAGAATCATCTTATAAAGTTATCTAGAATATTTAAAAAGTATAATAATCACTTGAGTTAATCTAGAGCACTACTAGAAAACCTAAAATGTAAAAGATGATTATGGGGAATGCCAACTGTAGCCAAATGAATGCCTTGTGGGTGTCAAGTAAGCAATAACATGGCGTAATCTCGTTAAAAATACAGTTATTGTACACTACGCTTAGAAATAACTCAATCAATGTTAACTATATCTCAATTGGTGTTAACTATATCTAAACCAGTTTCAACTATATTTCAACTAGTTTTGACTATATTTTTTTAGAAAGTTATTCCCAATGTGCCACGTGTCAAATATATGTATTTCGTACCAACAAAGCAATTCGAAGAAACCTTCCCCTATCGTACTCTATAATCAGTATCACAAAAAGTGACTTTTTCCATTACCAATTTTGTTCCACGTGGCGCATCGAACCACAATCTAGGTAATATTGGCCTTGACAAAACAAAGTCCTATGAGGCTTTTCCCCTTGTGCAATTTCATTAGAAAGTTTTCCCCTTCGGTAACTTTGACTCAGTTGTGTTGTTGAAGAGATGATAAGAAATAGAAAAAGGTTTTGGAATAGTCGCATACTGGAGTTGAAAGGTTAAACTGATTGTCAGGAAGAGAATAATTAGTATATTCTAGTAGCAGTACTTTTTGTGTGCAAGTATGTGTGCACATGGAGTTAGTTATATGTGAGTGAAGGATAAGGAGTGAGGCGTAGATTATAAGTTTTTACTTTTCAGCATTTCTCTTCCTATATATACGTGTAATTGAGCAGTAGCCTCCAAGCATTATGAATTATGTGGATTAATGAAATAAAGAGAAGTTTGTTTAAGCTTTCTCCTTATTTCTCTCTCTTCTCTCTCACGATCTCAGTGAAGAACACTGAGATTTCTATCTTTCTTCCTCCCTAAATTCTCTAATTTCTCTCTATTCTCTCTCTGTCTATCTGTTTCTCTATCTATTTCTGGTTAGGTTCAAAGCTGGGCCTGAGACTGATATACCCTTTTTATAAGCTGCTTACTTAGACAGATTCCTCACTGAATACCCTTTTTATAAGCTGCTTACTTAGACAGATTCCTCACTGAATACAGTTCTACATAATTTTGGAAAACATGGAATTTATCGCAATTGTCAAACTCAAACCAATACGATGAACAAGTGGACGTGGAGAAACATACATAGAAGAACTTTAGCATGGCTTGAGAGAGAATTTAAAATCTTACATTCTAATTGTTCAATAACAAGAAATAGCTGTGCAAGTTCATATATCAGTGTAATGATCACTGACCTGTTTATTACTGACAGAAATCCTAACTATTGCTTGCAATAAGACTACAAGAGTGAACATTTTAGGAAACAATATTACATCATTCTTTGTTATTTAGTGATCGTCAAAAAATACCAAAATAATATTAGTTGAAATATATAAGCAATTCAGGAGTTTACAAGATGCTTATACATATTGAGATTATTAGAAAGGCAAAAGTCAAGATCATGTTTCTGAAAAAGAAATGAGAAGGTCAAGTAAGTACCGAATCATCTGAGAGATCAGATGCAATTCTTTGTTATTTAGTGATCGTCAAAAAATACCAAAATAATATTAGTTGAAATATATAAGCAATTCAGGAGTTTACAAGATGCTTATACATATTGAGATTATTAGAAAGGCAAAAGTCAAGATCATGTTTCTGAAAAAGAAATGAGAAGGTCAAGTAAGTACCGAATCATCTGAGAGATCAGATGCAATTCGCTGAACATATTCCAACATCTGATAATCAGGAACGACCATAACAACAATTTCATCTTCACTCTCCACAGGCTTCCGATCACTTAAGCTGGACAAGAAATCGTAGCAGGGCCAAGCATAGTAAGGAGATTACACTCAAGTGAACTAATACTATCTAACCATATATATGTTATGACTTAAACTTCCATCAGTACTGGAACATAATGAAGCACTATATATATATATATATATATATATATATATATATATGTGTGTGTGTGTGTGTGTGTGTGTGTGTGTATATAACTTGCATTATAGTATTTTTACCTGGCAAACTTGAAAGCAGCATCTTTCCATTGATATTTTAGTAGTGCAGCAGCACCAGCATCTGGAAATATAGCTTTAACTCTCTAAGAATCCAAAGTTGTATGTCTTAGAAGTTGAAATATTAGAAAGATGGTTAAAATTTCAAATGTCTATCCATGTAAAGATACTACAGTCAAGTAGAATCAATGAAACCAAATGCGTTAGTCATTTTTAACTGATTTACACAATTAAGTTTATCAATATAAATGAAAAGAGCACATCAACTTATGGCACTATTATTCTTTGTCCTCTGTCGACCTTTTGTCTTCGCGAATATTTAGGTTCGCATAGGATGCACTAGGATCTTTTTTGCAATAATTTCGTCCTGATAAAAAATTTAGTTGTTTAAATTTTGTTCTGAAGAAAAAAACAAACATCAAACAAATTAAGACCTATCGTGTCTTATGAAAAACTTAATTTCCACTAAAAATCAATATATAAAAGTCAGTAAAATAGTAGTGGTGTTTGCTATGAAGATTTATTCCATGTACTGGAGTCCCTTCTTCAACTTATTTCCAGATCGATCAAAACCAAAAATTAGAAGAAAAATAAACAGCTTTTAAGTACAAGAAAGTTTTTATCCTAATATTGGAAGCAAAGCAATGCCCTAACTAACCTGACATCCAGTTTCCTCAATAAGGGTGTCCAAGAAAATTCTGGACAGTTGCCATAGTTCAGCTTGGGCACCTTCATCATCAAGAAACTGCAACTGGGGAATTAAGAGCTCGACCTGGCAAAATTTATGGTTAAATATATATTTATAAGAATTAACTAGAAGTTTTATGGAATATGTTTAAAAATAAGAAAGAAAACAGAGGTAGCTGCAAAAAACAACCAAGACCAAGAGACTCCATATTCATCAAGTTCCTCATGAATGTCTCAAAATCAGATTGCAGAAGGTGAGAATCAATGTAATAGAAAAAAATAAAAATAAAAACTGCACCTATGGAGTTTGCAAGTACTAAATGCAGACAGGCATTAATCTGTATAAGTGCAACTGTATGTGTGCATAAGTGTGTATTTGCATGCCCGTATACTTCTGACTGATAGAGAGAGACAGGGAGATATGATTAATCTCGTATACTATTACTTATCCACCCAAAGGTATATTGATAATATTATTTGACTGAATCTTTCTAGCACATACAATGGCTCTCATTCCTCCTGAAGACACAAAACTTGCACCTGCTTCACTTGACTGGCGGACTGCACCCTCCAAATCTGAAGGCAAGAAACTGAGACAAAGTGAAAGTCAAATTAAAAGTCATTTTGCACAACTGAAATGAAGGGTCAAAACCTGCAAGATTTTTAGCTTTCAACTTCTCAATAGCCTATAAGAATCATAAAAGATTAGCAATTCTATTGAAGTTCTATGTATTCTCCTATCCTACTTATCCGCAATGGATTCATGTGCTAATTAGAGAGAAATTAGCAAGCATAAACACATATATGGATGAAATGGTGACAAAATAATCATATCAATTATTGAGACCCATAGTTCATAGTCCAT
This sequence comes from Panax quinquefolius, assembly GCA_020205615.1. Lineage (NCBI taxonomy): Eukaryota > Viridiplantae > Streptophyta > Magnoliopsida > Apiales > Araliaceae > Panax > Panax quinquefolius. The sequence continues at coordinate 34,849,923 of CM035157.1, read as the reverse complement.
CTAAAATATATTTAGAGAAAACTGAAAAGGCTTCAGAGATTTTCCTAGCATAACATCTATCAAAGCTGGAAGGAAGGGAAGATTGATGAAGACGAAACTTTTGAAAAATGATGGTATAATCCACTCATTTAGTTTATCTTTAAAAAACAGAGTCATATTGCCTAATTATGCCCTAAAATATGAAGAAAAGGTTCCATCTAAGAAAAAAGTAGTAGGACTCTAATTAGGTAGCTATCTTAAAAGAAAAGTTGAGTAACTTTGTGATACTCACTGAAAAAAACTGAAGGGATTGTATAGGGCTTAGGACTCATATTAGGATTATTTTGGAACAATTTAGGGATGAATTTTGATAGTTCAGCTTTCTAAATTTTGATGGATTTGTAAAATTGTTTTATGCAATTAAATAGGTCAAGAAATAATATTAATGGTATTAGAGGTCTTGATTCCCTCAAAGCGGTAATCTATTCAAATTTCATTTATTGATAATAGCAGAGTCATATCAGAATAATGTAGAAGGGAGCATGGGGTGTGGAGGTGGTTAAGTTGGCCCACAGCTTTCCCTCACCCACTCTATACAGATCATCTCTCTTTTCTTTATGTAAATGATAATAACTTCCTTATTCTATTGTCCCCTTGAATAGCCAAATTGAAAAGAAAAAGAAATTCCTCCCACACATTCCTCATGCCAAACATAGTATTAGATGCATAGAGAATCAGGCCTCCGTGTGAGTCTCATATTAACTTTTAGTGCTTGCTCCAACATAGACAACTTCTGGTTATCTTCACTAGGCTAGATTGTGGCACAAAAACTAAGAATGCATAGTATATTTGAAGGTAACACCCTAGCTCAAGCACAACTGAAAAATTGTTAAGAAACCGAGAATGCAAACTAAAAGAAAGAAGAATTAAGAGACCAGTTGCAGACGTGGAGACCCAGACCAGTATCTTCCAGAATAAAAAATGGCGAGATTTTTAACCCAATTCCTTCAAAAAAGAAAATTTTGATCTCTCCAAAATTAAAGCTCTGATACCTTGCTAGACAACCAATACTCTGGAAAGGGAAGGGCCAAGGTATATTTTAAAGTCTAGCATAAAGACCATGCGGCAGTCTATCAAATAAAGTAGCCAATATTTGACCCATAACCGACTTAACAAGTAATAGACATTATATATCACTCATTTAGAGTAGTACAACAAACAACATCAACAACGAACCTTCCAGTAAGGTTCAAACTTCAAAATCTATATAACAAGAAGACAATGTCTATATAAGAAAATATATATGTATGTGTACATATACACATATATAACAAGTTTCCCATCACATTGTACTGGTAAAACTTTTCATTAGTTAATGCCTTTAATATACTGGTTTTGAGACTTAAAGTCCACTACTCCACTTGACTGTTCTGTTCATCTTATGATTGAATTCGTCATGCAAGAGAAAATATGTCAAATGTGATGCATAGAAGCTAGTAGGATAAGCATTTTCATAGTAACAATCATGCAGGTTTCTACATTCCATTAAGGTACTCAACTCAACAAAGCCACTCAGGTAGTGTTGTAAAAATGCAATGCAAAATTCCAATTCAGTTTGAACTCAAACTGTTCTAACTGGTTCATAATTTTTTCCAGTAATAAATACTCCCACTGTCCACCAACGAATGGCACAAGTACAAAAGTCACACTTATAATGTGGGAAAAAGATTATAAAACCGCATACTTGTGTCATAATTATATGGGGTCCACTAGAATTGTATTAAAGCTAAATATGAGAGTAAAGTTAAAGATTGTTTTATGCTCTATCCTTATTTTACCTTCTTAATTTGTACAAATATCATGCCATTCTTTGGAGGACGTACATACATAAACTATTTTTCTTAAAAACATGGACTAATCATCACTCTAATCATATAATTTAAATGAAATTCACTTATTGAGAAACAAACAAAGAACAAGAACGGAAAAGAAATGAAAGGTAGGTAGGTAGGTAAAATTTCAATAGTGTCAGATTCAAAATCACCAGTTTTTTCTGCCACGGGATCCTAGTCAATATTTCATTTTGTTTGTGTCGTGATTTTATCTATGTGCATTCATAGTCTAAGACCAACCTGCAGGGACGCAACCAAAGACTGACAATATTGCCACAAGGGTGCAAGAACTAGTCAAGGAGAACACTGAGTTGTTCAATTATGGGTTCACCTGATAGTAGAGGCGGAACTACAGCATGACCAGGGGGCCATGGCTCCACCCCAATTATTTTTTATATAGTATGTATGTATTCTCTCATATTTACTATATTGCCATTCCAAATTATAAAAAAAATATGCAGCTTTTTTTTCCTGTATATGCAATTGTTCTCAAATCTTTGTACTCTTGAGCAAATTCCACAAGGAGCACAAGCTGAATCAATTGTAGGTATTTTACTTTCATTTTTCAGTTCCTTTTTAATTGCTCTCAATTGGGGGTTTTGGGGGATTTGAGTCATTAACCCTAATTCCTAAATTCTCTTCACTTATTTTACTCATTAATCAATTACTCCATCCATTCCACAAAAATAGTTTCATTTGATTTTGATCCTATTTAAGTTATAAAATCTTAATATATAAATTGTGATGAAATTTATTTTAATTTAAAAAGCAACAATTTTTCACTTAGGAATATTTTTAATATCATATAGTTAAATATATTCTTCTTATTTGATTTTTTTGAATTGTAGATGGGAAAATTTTAATCACTCTCTATTCTTTTTTCAATAAAAAGACTCAAAAGAGTGAGTGATAAAAGATTCGAGTGCCATTTTTATAGAGTTTTAACTTTACTAGAATTTTTAATATTCAATTTCTTCCCTATACTTTCATTAAATAATTATTCATTATATTAATATTATAACGTTCTTAAAAATTTTTGGTCACCCCAATATAAATTCCTGGTTCCACCCCCAATGGCGGAACCAGAAACTTTTGAGAAGGGAGTCAAAATATACTTGCAAAATCATGACGATGGCGATACGAGCTACAATGGCGGCAACCGGCGACGACAATAGCATCGATACTAATACCAACGTCTTAAAGATAAACAACTAATAGTAACACCAATGTCTTAAAAGAAATCAAACCAATACTTGCACCAAATTATGAAAAATGAACTATGTTACTTTTTTCTTAGTGCACTTACAATAACGTGCTAATGCTAGCTCATGGGTTGAAATTAATTTATTACTCTTAAATAACATATAATTAAATATGCATTTTTCTAGCCTTTATATTCTTACTTGTAGAGCATGATCAATAATTCAAAATTTAAAACTTTTGGTTCAGAACATGTTGGTGGCGGTTCGGGGTTGCTTGGTGGTTCTGTCCAGTCCGAAAAGCTGGATTGGTTGGCATGGCGGGTCTGGGTTGATGGGTTGAAGACTTCGAGCGAGCCACGTGCATCTCAGGCCTGTGGTGGGATTAGGGGAATTGGTTTGTTTTGTGCATGGTGGTCATGCAGAAATGGAGCCAATAGAGCAGGGTCATATGACCCCCCGCCCCTGCCTCCGCCCCCGCTAGTTCTGCCTCTGTCCGCCCCTGCCTAATAGTGTTTAAGCTTATCTTATATCAGTTTGGCTGTATGGTCACGTTGAAACATGATCACCAAGCAGTGGCGAAGCCACATAGGATGTTGTGGGGTCAATCAACCCCACTGAAGAAAAAAAAATTCTTTATAATGTAAGGTAAATTTTAAAAAATTTAAGTATTATATATAAATTGACCCCATTAAAATTTTATAAATTTTCTATTATACGGGGTCAAATTAAAATTTTATAACTTTGTCAATCAAATTTTAACCACATATGACTCATATCCTTTCAATATATGTATCTATCTCTATAATATTTTAAACTAAATAATAATCTAATTTATATTATTTTTAAAAATAAATAATGAATTACTTACTTATGAACAATTGTGATTAAAAAAGTCTATTATGAGTCAATATAGTATATATATAGCATATATTATTACTCATTATATTTTCATTGTAATATAATATATATATATATATATATGAGAAATGATCCATAGCAAGTATTTGCTATGGATGAGAAATGGGCAAATAGCATCATAACCATCCATTAAAATAATCAAGGGCGCGGATTAAAAATTAATATTGCCCGTCCGCCAGACGAAGTAGCGGAAGCTGGACAATAATAATACTCGTCTAGCAAGCGTAGGCTAGAAAAAAGATGCCAACACCCTGACTGCAGTTTTAGATGAAAAAGTCAACAGTCAACACCCTGACTGCAGTTTTATGACCACATGCATGGAATTCATAAATATTTAAACTTGTATATATCTATCTATCAGTTGTAACTTGTACGTATCTCTTTTCCATTGCAAGAATTGAGCATTAACAAATTCTTTGGTTTACAGGTATATCAATGAGCTTATTGAATATATTTTTCTTGCTACTATAGATGAGGGTGTTAAACAGGCAGGTGATGATCACTCGCCTTATGTAGATGGTCATAAGCGTGATCATGTTGTTTCTATAGACCATCAACAATACGGTGAGGCTGCTCCGAGGAAAAGAGCATCTTCTCACAATCAAGGGACTGATTTGACATTGTCTACCTATGACAATGTAAGAGAATTATCATTGGATGCTTCAGGAAAATCCTTTTCTAACACAGGTCACGACGAGGCTCTGCAGCATCGATCTGCTGAATGGGCTCGAATCCTTGAGGCAGCAACCCAGAGAAGAACAGAAGTTCTTATGCCTGAAAATCTTGAGAATATGTGGGCCAAAGGAAGAAATTACAAAGGGAAGGCTCAGAAACATGCTGCTACTAGAGTTCAGGCTCCTGCGGCAAAGGGTTCAGAAATAAATAGTGGTTTGCATACCAAAGACGCAGAGAAGGAAATATTAGAAGCTTCTACAAGAACAAAATATAAAGCTTTAGCTCAAACACCACCAAGGCCTCCTCCAGATTCTCCGAGTGGTTTGGGTGCACCATTTTGTTGTTAGCCATTTTAGCAAATACTGGACATGTCTTGATGTACTGCCTCTTAATGTACTGCTTTTTCCATTTCTGATTCTAGTTGGATTCTAGTTACCGTTTAAATAATATGAATTTGATTGCATATTGGATTGTTTATTGGATATGATTTTATATTGGTCAATTCCTTGTTTGATATATATGCGTTGACTGTTGGCTTTTTCATCTAAAACTGTTGGCTGGCATCAAACATGCGTTGACTGTTGGCTTTTTCATCTAAAACTGCAGTCAGGCTTATACATCCGCTGCGGGGGTCTATTTTCTAGCCTCCGCTTGTTCGTCAAGCGGATGAGCAATATTAGCTTCCGCTATTTCGTCTGGTGGACGGGCAATATTAATTTTTAATCCGTGCCCTTGATTATTTTAATGGATGATTATGATGTTATTTGCTCATTTCTCATCCATAGCAAATATTTGCTATGGATCATTTCCTATATATATATATATATACATATATATATATATATATATATATATATATATATATATACTCGAAAGTATAAAGTATTAAAAAAAATTGGCAAAGGGGTGCTGCCCCCGAACCCCAGCCAAATTATTTGTAACTCAGTAATAATTTCGACTCCACTGATTAAAGTTTCTGGCTTAGCCACTGTCACCAAGCTATTCCCTAAAGAGAAGGCACCTGCTAGACTATAGCGGACCTATAAATTCCCACTTTTACCCAAAAATTAGTGCGATGGTTTCTTCAACTTTAAAAGAAAAATACTACTAGTTGAACCCCATTAGTTGACTAAACATGATTCTGAGAATTATTTTTCCCACCATTACTTCCCTAGAGACTAGTCTCAAACTGAGCTTACTCAGCATAGTAAACTCAAACTTTACTTGACTATCATACAAGATGGATAGTTACAAAGGCTGACCAATTGAAATAAAAACATTTTTTACATTCCTTAACAAAGAAACAATAAAGATATGGGCAGCGGAAGTTATCCCTGGAAAAAAAAAAAAAGAAGGTAGTCGGGGAGAGGGCAAGAATCATTTTTTGTACAATACCCTATATGGAACTGTTTTCATAATAATCTTCCTGTACCCCTAGTTTTATCCACAAAGAAATTATACAAATAATCAATTATGCTTGTGCAAACTGAACAGCCACATGATTTAGCTAACAAGAAATGAAATAGCAAATGGGCAGGTCAAGCTTTAGCATTATTTCCCAAAAGCAATTAAACCCACATGATTTTTATAAGCAAATATATAGCCACCAAATTTGCAACCACCAATCATTTTATTTAATTCAAGTACACAAATTCAAATTCTTCCATATTTTGTATTCTCCCTCCACTAGAAGCAAAACCCATAAACAAGCACAATATATAAATATGCAAAATGTGCCCATTAACTCAAATTCACCTGTCATCTTCTTCTTCAACATCTTGAATTGTTTGTTGTTGAGAGCCTAAAGAAGGGGATTCTGTGATTTCTTCAAGATTATCTTGTGAAGCTTCACCTTGGAACTTATCAAACTTGGCATATGTTCTTGAGTTGGAAGATATAGTTCTGTGGAGTGAAATTCCATTGTACCCACAAAAGGTAGAGAGGTAAAGAAATGATGGATAGTGGGTGGTGGAGGGTATTTTGGGAATTGAGGCAGAACAACAGTAGCAGAGGTTTGGATATGAGGAAGCCATAACATAAGCTTCTGCTGCTTGAAGATCCTCTCCTATAAAAGTCTAAACTAACAGAGAAGCCATGATGAGTGATGGCAAAGGAGGAGGGGATAAGTTTTGTTATTTATGTATGAATACAGTGTGATGGGTTTAAATACTTAACCAATGAGAACTTGCCATGTAATAAACATATTCGTTCAAATAAATTGTATTTTAACTATACAATTATGAGAATAATTAACTTATGAAATTTATTTATTGTTTTCACTCGTTTAAAAATAAATTGTATTTTACAATTTTACAAAAAATATAATTTTTACTTTTGCAAAAAACATTTTAAAATTTAAAATTTTATTGTTCAAAAATTATATAGTAAAACCTTTATTTAGTATTTAGGAATAGACTTAGAACCAAATTATTTATATTCTAATTGAGAAGTTATTACTAAATAGAGGTATTAAGTACAAAATATTTTTGAACACCCAAAAATATTCATTTTAACAAAAATATCAACAAGAACTCCCTAATAATTATTATTCAAAAAATATTTATGCAAAGTTAAAGAAAACATAAATTATTTAAATTTTCAAACTAGGAAAATGTAGTCTTTTATAGGAAATGTAGTCTTTTATAAGAAAATGTAGTCTTTTATAAGAAATGTAGTCTTTTATAGGAAAATATACTTCTTTATAAAAAATATAGTCTTTTATAAAAATGTAGATAATATATATATGTATATATGAAATTATTCTTATATAGAATTATAGTTTTAACTTGTCTGGGACTTAAAAATTATATAACATATTATAATTTAGATGTTATTTGTGGCGCTTTTAAAATTAGGTATACATCACCCATCTTTGGTCGCCACTTACGTAGTATGTAATTTAAATACAACTTATTAACATAAGCATAGGTATGCAATACGACATAAAGCGTGAGTTTAAATACAAATATAAATCTACTAGATATTATACAAACTCAAAAAAAAAGTCCTCATTACAATTATTATCACACTATTTCACGAGAATAGTGAGGACTACTAATCTTATCTTCGGGACCATCACTCGTTTTCCGACTTCGTCCAAATTTATATTCTCATTTCTCAAGAAGAAAACGGTGAAAGAAAGGGTGAAATTTAACTAACCCAGGTAAGAAATATTATGACTAAGATAACGCAGAATAAATTATCGATAGTCTTCAACAATGTTAAAGCGATAAAATCTGATAGACAACCAGGTTTAAGCTGCGGTGAATAATAATCCATTAAAAAAAGTCGAAGTAGAAAATAAAGTCTACTATCTTTTAGGTTTTAAAGGTTTTTCATCAATTTGTTATAGTTGAGACTCGAACTTTAATAAATATTCCACATCATCGAATCACCTCGCACTACTGACGAGGAGGATATTCTTTAGTATCGCGACCACAATTATTCATGCACTACGGGCGAGAATATTTGTGTATTCATTAATGGTCGTGATCACGCCAACAACATTTCGTCCACCAATGCACTACTACTGTAATCGAGGATTTTTATTACATCATTTGTAACATTACGGTCGTATGATTACACCGAATAGTCTCTCAGTCGTAATCATACATACCAAGTCCATCTACGCATACTTCTGAGCCCGAGATGACTTTCAACATAATATAAACATGAGGATGATGACAATGATATAAGAATTGATAAAAACAAGTTCAAGAATTATTTTATCCAGGAATTATTAACGTCCAAATTATCAACATGATCTTTGTTTTGTAGAGTAAAATTCAAGAATGATCGGAAGAATATTTTTCATGAAAAGATCTTTGGATGAAACGCAAATATCGAGGATATTCCACTAATTTCATGGAGTATAGAAGTCAGTTTTTTTAACCATTGGGTATAATAAAGAATAGAATAACAAAAGAAATCACCATGCATGCGATAGAGATCGCACAGCGGAGTTATTCCAACGAGAATAATAAATAACGGAACCCGGTCGGCGTAAAAGCGCATGCAGACAGGATGTTCAGCAGAATAATAAAGAATGGAACCGAGTCCCGCGTAAAACACATGAGCAGGATGTTCCAAGCAGAATAATAATAAAAAGCGGAATCGGTCCGGTGTAAAACACGCGATGACGGATATTCAATGAGAATAATAATAAAAATAAAGAACCGAACCAGGTGTAAAAAAACACTTGAGCGAGGATGTTCAGCAGAATAATAATAAAAGGCGGAACCGGATCAAGGTGTAAAAACACATGTATGCAGGATGTTCAACAGAATAATAAAAGAATGTCACCAAGTATAGGAATAAAGCTGCATTATCTGAGTTATTAAGCGAGAATAATAAGCGATGGAATAACACAGTTCTCTTCGTGAATAAGAAAGAATAACACACCCTTACATTTGGTAGGAGATTGATCTTTATGAGCGGTGTAGTAACAAAATACTCTTCTTCTTTCTCTCTTATTCTCTATACTTTCTCTCTATAACTTGAATGAATTAAGTGAAAAATAATGAAGCCACAGGCCTCTATTTATAGAAGATTTCTAGCTTAGCACACCTGCGTAGTGAAAAAGCGAGTGGCTTGGCGACTAATGATGTGAAAAGAAAAGTGGTTTGGCGCTTTGTAATGTGAAGCGACAAGTGGTTCGGCCTTCACCGTAATGTGAAGCGACAAGTGGTTCGACGTCTCGGTAAAGGTAATTACTATTAACGAAGGTAAATACTATTGGCGAAGGTAAATACTATTCACAAGGGTAATTACTTATTGTGAAGGTAATTACTATTGACGAAGGTAAATACTATTCACAAGGGGTATTACTATTGACGAAGGTAATTACTATTGATGAAGGTAAATACTATTGTGAAGAGACTCTTAGATGATGATATATGAGCCCTCCCATAAAATAATCAAACTTACCACAAATCATTTTTTTTTCATCAACACATATTTAATCTTTCAACAATTATTAATCATTTATAACTTGTCGTCTCAATTATTGATTTAATCTTATAACATATTATCGGATGATCTTGTGACAATAATTGAATCGATAATATAAGAGATATGATCACGTAATTATTGTAGTGTAATAATTGAAGCATAAATTGAGTGACTTCTCACGTAAGCATCAATAATCAATCTGTAGTGTGCTACTTGTCGCAACCATGCCAGACATTGTACTTTTACCACAAGGTAGTTCAACGGTTTTAACAGTAACTTTTCCATAGTTATTTTTATAAAATATTTTTGTCGTTTTCTCGATACAATAATTACATTATGGGGTCCACTGATGATTGGTAGTTATACGAATATTCCCTAACAAAAAGAATATTAAAACCAAACGAATATTTTATAACAACTTGCATACTTTGCAAAATTTATAAATATTACCCATAACTATAACATTATATCAAATTTATTCCATAATATTCAAAAATAATATTTATAGAAAAATTCATCTTTATTTATAAAATTTGAGGGTCTTACATTATTTCTATTTATAAGCTGGTACAAATTGGGACCAAATTTTTTATAATATTGTAGAGAGTTATTCTTATATAGGTGTTTTCTTTGTATATACACACATGATTACATAATTTTAAATTGTGAAAATATATAATAAAAAGATAAAAATTGTCATTAAATTACATTTGACCTATACTTTAGGGTAAAACAATCTTATTAGACTTTTTACATTTATAAATTTATAAAAAAAATTATTTAATTTAGTGAAATGATAAAAATATCATTGATTAGATGATAAATTACTTAAAATTTCAATAAAAATTACTGAAATACATAGTGTCACGATAACTTAGCTATGATTTATCACATAATTTCTTGAATTTTTTAACATTATGATGCAAACTATAATTTACAAATAATAAGTTGTATAATTAACAATTTATTCTTTTGTCAGAAAAATAAAAAATTGACTGCACAAATTGTTTATCTAGAATCTAGCCCCATCCAATCATTAATTCTTGATTGATCAAAAACTACTAGCACAATTGGTGGACTAGGCCAAATAGCTCGATTGACGGGATAAATAAGGTTTTGGTCACTGTATTAGGGTCCGATTTTCATTGTGGTTATCGAATTTTTTTTTGTTACAATCGAATAACTGTACTTTTAAAAACTTACAAAATGGTCATTCGTTCGATTTTCCGTCCAAAATCAGACGGAAATCGTGAGTGACGTGATGAGCTATCTTAATAATAATAATAATAATTCCAAAACTAATAATAATAATAATTTCAAAACTAATAATAATAATAATAATAATAATAATTTCAAAATAATAATAAAATAATAATAATAATAATTTCAAAATAATAATAAAATACTAATAATAATAATAATTTCAAAATAATAATAATAATAATTTTTAAATAATAATAATAATTTTTTTTTTTATTTTAATGGAGAATAAAAATAATTTGTCAAATTTACCCTTACTAAAATAATTTAAATTAATAAAATAACATTTTTAAAATAATTTGTCAAATAACGTTTTTAAAATAATAATAATAATAATAATTATGTATTTAAAATTAACGTTTTTTAAAAAAGAAATTATGTTAAAAAATAATATTTTTAAAATTCTATTTTTAAAAAAGTCTGTTTTTAAAAAAATTGATTTTTAAAAATAATTTTTTTTTTAAAAATTAGCGTTTTTCATTTTAAAATTCTGTATTTTTATAAAAGTCATTTTATAAAAATTCTAATTTTTAAAAAAAAGAAATTAAAATTTCTGTATTTAAAAAAGAAATTAAAAATTCTGTATTTAAATTCTGTAATTTAAAAATTTAGTATTTAAAAAGAAATTAAAATTTCTGTATTTAAAAAAGAAATTAAAAATTATGTATTTAAATTCTGTATTTTAAAAGAAATCAAAAACTTCTGTATTTAAAAAAGAAATTAAAATTCTGTATTTAAATTCTGTATTTTAAAAATTCAGTATTTAAAAAAGAAATTAAAAATTCTGTATTTAAAAAGAAATCAAAATTCTGTATTTAAAAAGAAATTAAAAATTCTGCATTTTAAATTCTGTATTTAAAAAGAAATTAAAAATTCTGTATTTTTCAAAAGCTGTTTTAAAAAAATTTTAAAATGTAAGTTTTTTTAAAAATGTTACTTTTTTAAAAACAGATTTTTAAAAAAACAATTTTTTTATAAAAGCAGACTTTTTAAAAAATAGAATTTTAAAAACATAATTTTTTTAACATAATTTCTTTTTTAAAAACCTTAATTTTAAATTGTATTTTATTATTATTATTATTATTATGAAATTATTATTATTATTATTATTATTATTATTATTATTATTATTATTATTATTAGTTTTGGAGTCAACTTAAGCAAGATTCTAATTTAAGCAAAAAAATTCTAATTTTGAAGTCCACGTAAGCAGAAAAATATTTTTAATTTGCACAGTCAGCATTCCGTCCGTTTTTTGGACGGAAAATCGAACGAATGACCATTTTGTAAGTTTTTAAAAGATGAGTTATTCGATTGTAATAAAAAATTTGAGAATACAAATGAAAATCGAACCCAAAGATCGATGATTCAAAACCTTATTTATCCCCTCGATTGACAGTGGCAAATAAGGGGTGTATTTAATTTCAATAAAAAAATATATATAACTGCTAGAACCCACTTGTTGACTTTTTAGACCAAATATATTCAAAAAATTAAATTAATTCCACAAAAAGAAAAGAAAAAGGCAAAATATAATATACTAGTGATATAATACATTGATGAGTCATTGATGGAAAATAGCCGTTTCATATTCAATATTATTATAGATAGATTCGACCGTTAGAACATAAGTAGCTAGAAAGAAAAGGAGTATCCGTTACCAAAAGTTGAAGTTCTTCATGTTGAAATCCTCTGTTTCACCTTCACTCACTGAGTTTTCTAGAGAGAGGGGGAGGAGAGAGAAAATCCCCATAAACCAACTTTTTGTTTCTGTTTTTGATTTGATTAAAAATGGTTGCAAGAACCCCACCAAATCACAAGAAAATGGTGGCTCCTCTCAATCCCACTCTTCTCAGAGAAACTGTGAATAAGGTAGGTACTTTAATAATATCACTAAAAATGGGACTTGATTTTGCTGGTAAAATAATTTTCTTGGATTCAAATATCTCTGTATATAATTATATATTTTGATGAAATTTTAAAGATATTGGGTGTTTTGATTTTGCTGTTATATTAGTTTTCTTGGATTCAAAATCTCTATTTATAAATATATATTTGGATGAAATTTTAAAGATTTTTGGTGTTGTAATTTGAAGGTGGATGAGTAAAGGTTCTTGATTTGGCTGATAAATAAAATTTTATATATTTGGATAAATATTTTAAAGATTTGGGTATTTATTTTGAAGGTGGATAAGTGTATGGCTCGATTACAAGAGCTCCAATTCACAGTTGCAGGGGGGAGAAAGGTGATTTCTGGTGTGAGTCTCAGTCCACGCAGTACCAGAGGCTATTTAAGAACTAGTCTCAGGTGTAAACAGGAGACTGTAAGGTACAAATTTTATCTCCCTTTGAATTGGCTTATAGATTATTATGTTAAAGATTCCGACTTTTTGATATTTGGATTAGATTATTATGTTTTCTCAAATGGGGTTCTTGATTAAGATACAAATTTTTAAGTCCCTTAAATTTGGCTGATTTTTATGGTAAAGATTCCAACTTTTTGATGTTTTTGAGTAGATTATTATGTTTTCTCATATGGGTTTTTTCTTGATATTCTCTCCAAATTGAAGGATCCGGAATGACAAATCCCCACCTGGGAAATTGCCAACAAATACAGGTCATTCTCTCTCTAAATCTTTTTATTTGGTTGTTATGTGACTTAATTTATAAGTTGTTTTCGGAAATTAACAAATTTTACTTTTCAAAAATGATTTATAAATTATTTTAAATAAGTTGGTTCGATAAAATGTAATAATTGAATTCTTCTATAAATTCAGGGGAATGGCGGCGAATGTCATTACCAGCAATGCTGCTAGGGGAAACAATGGGGGAAATTCTGCAGGCTAGCCAATTTACAAGACAAATTGTAGCGGCAGTTGCTCCGAATAACATAAAAACCGCCACTAATGACCCAAAAACTCCGATAACAGTGAGGCGGAACCAGAGACAAAACCCCGAGAAGTCTGAGCTCCGAGCACGAAGAAAGAGAGAAAAACAAACTGCATTACAAACAATCCGATCAGAATCCGATTCCCCACGGCTCCAACAGGCTAAATCGCGTATAAATTTCAAGGTTTCCCCTCCTAAGAAAAGAGAAAATGACAAAGAAAACTGTCGCTATATGGCGAACAGAGTATCCCCAAGAAATAAGCCATGGGCTAAAAAAACAGTACTTTTTCCAAACCCATTGTTCCATTCATCACCCACTTCAAATCACCAGAAATTTGGCAAGACAAAGTCTCCGGTGATAGCCAGAAACAAGCAAACACCCCACAAGTTCTTGGTAAAGTCCCCGGCCCCGGCCTCGGCCTCAAAGTTTCAAGTTAAGATCAGAAGCCCCCCAGTTTCTTTATCCCCCACAAGACCCTCCTCAAGTTTGAGCAAGAAATCTCCAAAAATGTCCACCGCAGCAAGGTTGCGTAGATCGTTTTCGCCCTCGAGATTAGCTAACAGATTGGTGTCGCCATTGAAAAGTAGAAAGTCTGTGCAGAAGAATGATGGGATGAAGATGATGATGAGTGGACTTAAACAGAGACCACCAATGCAGTTCACTCGGAGAATTTGAAGGATCAACAGAACAGATTTTGATGTTTGAATGATTTTTTCTTGGTAGATATTTTAGTCAATGTCTATAGTCATTTTTTTTCTTTCATTGGCAAGAGATTTATTTTTCCCCCTTTTGTTGGTTTGATTTTCTTATTCATTGCACCTTTGTATTGTGTGAAAAATGACACGTTTGATTTCGTAGTTCAATGGTGTTCTTTTTAGTTAACTTGAACTTGTAACTTTATAGATGAGAGAATATTATTTAGTTTAATGCTAAAAAACTACTACGAGTGAATTCCAGAAGTACAAAGTCCAAAATGTAGTAGATAAAGAATCTATGCATTATAAATATAAGCTTAAATACATTTTTCCCACTCTACTAAGGTTTGGTTTACAAATGCATCATCGAACTGATTTTTTTTACATTTAATTCATTGAACTACAATTTTTTTATAAACCGTTAAAAATTCTGTTATATTGTTTGACTTTTGACGAAAAAATTACATCAGCTGCCATATAAGAGAGAGAAAACCTTGCACGTCAGACATTTTTTTTTGACATGCCTGGATGGAAAATTATATAAACTTAATGCTAGATTAATCCTACTTCTATATTTTAAAATTTTATTTTAATCAATTAATATTTGTACAATTTTAAATAAATTATATAAAAAAAGTAACCAAATAAAATATTTTAACTTCACAATTATAAAACAGAAAAAATTAATAACTTAAATATGATATATATATATATATTGCTTAAAATTAATTTTAAAAATTAATATAATAATAATAATCCCTCCATTTCAAAATATTAGATAATTTTATATTTTAAAGTGAACCTAAAATATTTAAAACTTATAAAAAATATGAATTAATTAATTTTATATAAATACATTTGTAAACATTATACATTAATATATTTTATTATTAATTAATAATTTTATACATTAATTTTCTTAAAATCACCATTTTCATTAATTAAAATAATTAAAAGGTAAAACTATAATTTTTATAGTACTAAATTTTCTAAAATTATCTCTAATTTTGAGAAATCAATGTTATACCCGTCAGGAAATTAATATTTTCATATTTTAATATAATATAAACATTGTATAATGCATGTATTGCCCTAAATTGGCAAACTAAATTAAAATAATAATAATAATAATAATTATTATTATTATATTTTATTATTAATTAATTTAATTATTTGTTATGTATATTAATTTAATTTATATTTTGTTTAAACAAAATAAACTAAAAGAACACATTAAAGCTTAGTGTAAAAACATAAAATTTGGGCAACTAAAATCAAACTAAAAAACAAATTAAAACTTATCATTCATTCAGTAGCTAAGGGGCAAAATCATCACATTCATCATTCAACTAAACTAAAAAACCCAGATTCCGGCGATATTATCCAATCGATACAGAATAATCCACACAAATGTTGCCGGCGAGATGGGGGCAGAAATTCAAAAAAACCCAACAATAAACCAATCAATCAGTTTCAAAACAATAACAATAATCGGCTAAAATAACCAGATTAACACCAAACTGATTCCACTAAAAGAATTAAGCAACAAACATAGTGAATCAGCTCAGAACCAACAAATTAATTTGACCCAACAGAGAAAATCTCCATCTTAAATCAATTTGAAAACTCCCAACAACGGCACTGATTTGAGAAGGAGGTCCAGAAGAGCCAACTCCTAACTTGATACTATTTTGTTGCTTGCAGAAAAGACATATAGAGGCATCAACCAGATCTAAACATCTCAGAGTGTGAGAGAGTGGGTGGGCTAATTACGTGCACAGCTGAGGAACCCCAAATGCCGAGGAACTCCAAAACCAGATCCAAGCGGCTCTAATCTGATCTCGGCCATCGCCGACGTCCTCCTCGTCGCCGAGAAGCGGATCATTTTTGCACATTAAATTAAAAAATAAAAATAAAAAAATATAAAAGAACTTACCAAACATACATTTGCATCTCTGACTTATCTAGCCTACAAGAAGAACTGATCTTCTCTTAAAGAGGACCAAAATAATCCACACTGAAGTATTATGGAATTAGAAGGGTTGAAATATGGAGTGGTTAGCATGAAGTTAATTTTGATCAATTGATCAATACAGTATCGACATGGAGGCAGAAGATGAGATCTCTCTATGTATGTTAACATTGTATTGGTCAATTGATCAACTTACCATAAAGTTAACTTTATGATAACCTACAAGACCAAAGTTTCAACGATATTTACTATCGACATATATTGTAACAACCTGAACCCCCAATCAAAACATAACATACTGAAGCTCCTACTAATAATAAGCCACACATATCATGCTCCCACCTCATTGTGAAATTATACTACTCACGAAAATTTGGGTGTCAAATCAAGTCATAATGTATGCTCAAATCAGTGACTCAATGGTATCTTCTTGAATTATCTTAGTCCATCACAAACTATCCAAAAACATTATTTTTGAAAGTACTATTAATAGTTACTTAGAATCTTGAATATATATAAATTTATGTTCCGCATGTTTTCGATATGAGATTGGAGTGTTATTTTTGCATACAAATATCAATTGGCATGTGTGGATTTACATTCCCAGAATGCAAAGAATATCAATTGACATGTGTTGTGGTTTTATCAATTTCCTTTGATTTATTCAATTAGTCATTGATCGTTCTTGAAGGTACCATCATACCATATTTACCATTTTAATCTCTATATACAACTGAGAATTGTACTCATTTTCCTGAATATATTGCTCCCTCGGTTCCATAATAACTCTCTTTTTAGAAAAAAAATTTGTTCTAATTTATTTGTTATTTACAACTTTCTAGAAAAATAAATTATTTATTTTCATATATTACCTCTAACTCCTCTTATTCTCCCAATAAATTTTCTCTCTTGCATTAATAGTTTCTAACTTCCCATAAAGGGGTAGTGATGTAATTTCATACAAATTTTAATTCTTAAATGATAATATTAAATGACTTTCTTAATTCATGTGCATGAAGCTAAAAAGACAATTATTATGGAACCAAGGGAGTATCATATAAAGATATGTGCAGAGATGAAATTCACAATCTGAACAATATCAGCCTTGTAGACTCTAATTTCTTATGTATTTCATTGTTATAAATAATAAAATATAATGCAAAATAGTTCACTCACACGGTCAGGTGCACAAATTTAAAGCTTCAAGGCTTTTCTCCAACCCCTTGAGAGTATAATTATCAGGATTTTGTTCATCAACCCCTTGAGAGTTATCATTCACTTCTCAAAAAAATTATCTAAATCTAACAAGGATAATCCCCGGATTCTGTTCATCTCATCCATTACACATATCCTCCAATTTACCCGATACATATTAATATTGCTTTTAACGATATTTTAAGTGACACGAGCGTTTGTGGTAAATTTTATTGTGTCCTCAATTGTTTGTTACAAATTTTATTGTTTTTAAATGTAATATTTGTGACGATAAGTGTGTATCAGAAGAAATTGGAGAATAGATGTAATGGAGGGATCCCTCCCATTATCCCCATAACAATAGTATATAAAACAAGTGAT
Organism: Panax quinquefolius; assembly: GCA_020205615.1. Classification (NCBI taxonomy): domain Eukaryota; kingdom Viridiplantae; phylum Streptophyta; class Magnoliopsida; order Apiales; family Araliaceae; genus Panax; species Panax quinquefolius. The sequence continues at coordinate 34,831,915 of CM035157.1, read as the reverse complement.
CTTTGAAATTCTTATACTTAATCAATATAAATTACCATCTACCACTACTAAAATCTATCAAATGAACCTCTAAAAGTCCAACCTCTCCATTCTCCAACATGTATTCTCTTGATTGCTTTTAGTAAAGTAAGAAGAAGCACACACAAGAAAAACAAAAAGAAAGTATATATCCAGTCGATCAAACAGTGATCATCAAGAGGGCAACAACAATGATTTCCTGTTAGTTTTCATGCTTCTGTACCTGAGTGGACTCCAAACTAATTGTTTACGCTGTAGTGCAACAACTGTTGGATGCTTTGGCTTCCATGAACCCGCTTGAGAAGGAGGACTCCCCATAAATTTACTGCTTCTTGGGCCAGCAGGTGTTGCCTCTACTGCATTATCACGAGATGTTTCTTTCAGCTGTGGCAATGGAGATTGTGGTCTGGATGTACGCCAGACCCTTTGAGGGTCCCAAACGAAGGATTGCCTACCCATTACATGATCCATCCTTAATCTAACTGAGGAGCTGTTGTTGAGTGGAGTTGTCATGCTTGAGGATGACTCTGGCCGGAATGTTGCAATGGAGGCTCTTCTTTTAGGCTGAAAAACCGCCTGGTTAGTTGCCTGAGGGGGTGGTCTTACAGCAATAGAACCTCGTCGGGGTTTCAACAGTGCCATTGCCTTGGTTGAGGTTGAAGCCATTGATGAATTTTCTTTATCATCTTTTGAAAATGGGAGAAGGGAAGTCCTGGTTTTATGTGCTGGAACTGGAGTCTGAGTCAAGAAATTGGAGATTCTTCTTAGAGGCAATCTTAGTTTTGCAGGACCCAATGGCGGTTTTTTCTCTGTTTTGGTAGTTCGTACTTCTTTTATGGATGACAAGGCTGAAGGGTGAGCAGAAACAGCCGCCAAAGCTCTAGTTTCCTGTTTTTGTCTAGCTTTTCTCTCCTCTGCTAGTTGGTTTTCAAGATCTCGCACCTATTGAAAACTTTTACGTCAACAGCGTTGCTATAATTGTGACAAGAACCAACTAATTTTATAGACTTGATGACAGTTAATTATTAATGAAACTCATTACCTTCTCTTGTAAGCTTCTGCAGATGTGTTCTCTGGCAGCAAGTCTTAATTGCAAGGACTGCACATTATCCTGCAATTTCGTTGTTTCCCTCTCATCATGCTTCGCCTTTTCTGCCTGTTCAGTAATTAAAACGTTAGTTGCAGAATGCAGGAGTAAAATTGTGTCAATATTTTCTTCACAAAAAAGTTTCAACAGCAAAATACCAGCTGCTTGTACTTGAAAAGCTCAGTGAAGTCTGCCTGTTTTCGAGCAGGCCCATGCTCAACTCCTCGCACACGACTAGCAAAATTTAATGAGCAAATGGTTTCCCCTGAGTCTGCCGCACTTGGGCTGATCTGTACAAACATCAGGGTCTTGCAATCTCCCCCTACAATTTCATGTCCAAGTTAACTTATGACAACAGGTAGTACCAGGCAGTATGGCCAAGTTAGAAATTATAGAACAGAAACTGTTGCAGCTATTTCTGCCTATTCAGTTATACAACAATTATTCTCGTCTTTCATCAACTAACTGCTACAGGGGCACAAGTCTTGTGAGAGGTAGCATCAGATTTGTAGACAATAGAATCTACACACATAAGCCTATTTACTGAAGTAAAGTTTAGAAACAGCTAAGAACCTTACCTAGTGAGCTCTGAAGTATATGCGTAAGTTTTGAGTTCCTGGTTTGATCAAAATAAAAGAAACAATAAGCCAATAGTATTTAAACACATTATTCATATAAACAGATAGGAGACGGAAGGGGGGGGGAGACCTGTAAGGAATATGGGCTGTTTTGGAAGCAAGAGCAGCGATAACATCCCCAAGAGCTGACAAGGACTTGTTTATAAATTGAGATTCCTTCAACCTTTCACCTTCAACTTCAATCCTCCCTACACGCTCACTTCCAGCCAAGTCTACAAGCCAAAGATGGCTCCTTGTCTTCCGTCCATTTATTAAATTCTCCGCCAAAATAGTCACTCGCAACAAGCTACAAAAAAAGAATTTCTTAGTCAAACAATTTAAGAAACAGATGTTTATCTCTGATTATAATTTTAAACGATAAAATGTTAATCACAAATTATTTATAATGTAAATGTTTTAAGTCACAAATTTCTGGAAAGGATATAAATGAACACGGAAATGTAGAGTAATAAGGGTTAGCAACTACCAGTGAGAACGGCTACTAAGCTCATTAGCACTAGTGGATCCAACAGATCTCACTCGACTTCCAGATTTGAGCAGTTCCCAGACTTCATTTGTACCATAAACCCTAACTTCCTCAAGTCCTGGGACTTCCTGTGCTCCTTCTGCTGATTGCTTTATCTCCAATCTTTTTGGAAAAAAATCATAATTAATTAAAATAACCCACTGAACTCTATGAATGAATTACAGCTAGATTTTGAAAAGCACAATATATTAACTGTTGCATAATATTTACATACATTAGAAAGGAATTAAGGCAAGTAATTTAAAAGAAGGTTATGAAAAATCTGACAACCATAAAATGCCAATTACTTCTTTCTTTAAGAGAAGGGTTTCTGAGGCGAGTAAATAAAAAGGAGGTAGTAAAATTGTGTGAAATGATTGCTTAATTGTGATATGTTAGTCCAAATCCAGATGAGAGTAGTCGTAAAAAAGTTGTTCAGAACATTATTAAAAGATCATAAAGACATACCGAGAAATATAATTCCCAATCTAGTAATTGCTAAGGCCTAAGGTGGGAATCTGAGAACAGAAAAACATCTAGTACGTTGAAGCTAACTGATTTCCTAACAACTAATTCCTTGTATATTTGCACTAGGAACAAAAGAAACAATTGAGCTATTTGTTCTCATAGTATTGTTGGAGTTAACTAAACTTCTCATATCCTTGTATACTTGTTTGTTTTCAAATTTAGACTTGGGACTATTAGTCTTGAGATTATAAAATGACTTAATAGTCTTTAGATTATAATTATAATCCCGGGATTATAATCCTTGCAAACAAACATAGCCTTAGTGTTACAGCCATGTGACTTCTTTAGTGTTTACGGTTCATGTGACTTATTACATATTGTTTACTATTGTTATAGTCTTTTCTAGGTTGGAGGTTATGATTTCAAGAGGTTATTTATATGCCTGTAATCTTCTATTTTTGTTCCTTTCATTTAAGAGTATCACTTAACATAAGATAAAAAAAGGACACAACACAGACTTACTAAACTATATAGCTTTTCTATGACTTAAACGCTGGAAACATCAAATTATAACTCAAGAGTTGAAAAAAGTCTAAAGATACTCAATACTTTGACTAGTATTTGCATAATACTCGAGGTTAATTGATCACTCAATTATTATGGTACACTGAATTCAGCTTTGTTCAAATCTCAAGTTTATGAATTGTTGTACGAGCTTGGCAAGTTTCCAGTAGACAAGTCCTTATACTCAAAATTCTTTTATATTTTCTTTATACCAATAACAACAAGCATAGATAGATTTAAAGAGAGCTTACTTTTTGGGAGGTTGATCTGAGTTCTCCACCAGTAGGTCCCTTATCTTCTCATTGTAAACCTCCAACATGCTGACGGACAATTCATATTTCATGATACTGCTCCTCTCATTAGATATCCTGAACAACTCCTCCAAAGTCCGGTAGTTAACTCCCCTATTTTCAGGAGTTCCTTCCATTGTAAATGTTTTGCCAGTTCCGGTTTGCCCATAGGCAAATATGCAGACATTGTATCCATCTAATACTGAGGTAACTATTGGTGAAGTTTGAACAAAAACCGCCTCTGCATATTTGAAAACAGCGGATTAGGGAAAAAAATTATTATTCTATTTGATGGATCTTCACAGAGAAACATTGTTTACTTAAGCTACCTTGGCTGTCCTCGGGTTTAAATACGTGGTCAAACTTGAATTGCTTTTTGGAAGAATCAGAGCAAATGATCTGTAGTTCATTCTCTTGGGATGAGTCAAAATCAACCACAGAAGTGGACCCTTTAGTAATTTCATCTTGGTTTAATGGTCTGCATCTGCAAAAGACCCTGATATTTCCCTTTAGCTCAATCACTTCATTATAAAGTCGCTTCCTCTCAGAGCACTCTTCAAGGTATTTTTTCTTCAAAACCTCACATTCCTCGTGGTACTTCTTCTTCAAATCTTCATGTTCCACACCTTAGCCAAATAAAGCAAGAGCTGGACCAATTAGAACTGAAAAATGAAGCATTTTTAAGACTCAAAAAAGAAACTGATACAAAAGAATAACAAAAACAAGAGGAGATGAAATCAGAAGTCTGCACAAGGAAAAGAGAACATACTGAGACCCTGAAGAGCACCAAGAACTTCGGACCCGGGAAAAGAGTCCACAGTGATGCTTTTCACTTCATTGCACAGAACTTTATGTTCTTTTCTCAAATTCTGTAGCCAAAAGAGGAGTTAGAAACGATGATAAACCCAATAATTATCTATAGCATGAATATTTGGGAGAATAATTACAATAACTTTACCTGTACTTTATAGCTCAAGTCTACAATTTTCTTCAACATTGGAAGAGTTTGCTCTTGATCAGAACAAATTTCTTCAGCATCATTTGAAACATTACTCTCATCCATCAAATCACTATTTTGTTCAATGTGTTCTGAAACAATATCCCAATAACTAAGATTTTAAAAAAATTATATATAAAATCTAAAACTGTTCATAATTTGGACCAAATAAAACAAATAATTTATTCAAATGAACCACATACAAGTAACTAAACTATTTATCAACAATTGGAGAACAAAAACAAGGAAAAAGAAAATTATTAAAGTAATTGTACTCAATTCCACCATATCCGACGAAATTAAAACGAACCTGTGGCACATTTCGGTGTTTCTAGGGTTTGATCTGAAACAGAAACCATCAAAAGCTTCCAATCAACAATTCACGTTTCATATCAAGAAATTATTCACAATTGGAAGAGAATAAAACAATTAAAACGAACCTATTCCGTAAATTGAAGAACCCTCAGCGCCATGATCAGAGCAATTGAGTGTCACGGTTTCTAGAATTTGATCTTTAATTAAAAACACAGCATAACGCATAAATTTAATCACGAATCATTAGAATGATATACATTAGAAATGGTGTAAAGTTAAATACAACGAATTATATATATATTAGTTAGTAAAAAAGATGAAATAGAGAGAATTTCAGTACCAGCCATAATTTTGTGATCTACAACGTAAATTATAGAATGTGAACTGATGAGAGGGAGTAGAGAGAGATGAAGAACTTGAGAGCAAGAAAGCGAAATCTAGAGAGAGAAAGTATGTAAGATTTAAGAATGAATCAATCACTGGAAAGGGTTTCGATTTCGATTTCAAGTTTTCTAGATTTTTCTTTGAAGTGAAAGAATCTGAACCGTCCGATTAGATAAGCTGGCAGAGCTGCTACTAACGGCTACTTATTTCACAATTGTGGGAGCGTTTTGAAATGACTTGAGTTTGAAATTTTGAACCCTTCGGCTAAAAAGAATCATTTTAAGTCAATAATTTGTAATAAATAAATATATTTTCAAAAAACCAACTCAAGTCCCTGTCTTATTATTTACTTAGTAATTATCCGTGCATGAAGTTATGACGTAATAAAAAATTAAATTAAAATTTAAAAAAATACTATATTACCTAAAGAATTTTTACAATTTAAAATAACTTACAATTAGTATATAATAATTATTATAATTCAATATACCATCACAATAATTAATTTTCCTTTAAAAATAGATATCCATAAAAAATTAAACTGATCTACAAAACTTACAAATTAACAATAACAATTTTCATAATTCACACACACAATAATAATAATAATAATAATAATAATAATAATAATAATAATAATAATAATAATAATAATAATAATAATAATAATAATAATTATTATTATTATTATTATTATTATTATTGTAATGTTATTATTATTCCTATAATCATTATTGTTATTATTATTGTTATTATTGTTATTATTATTATTATTTTTATTATTTTATTATTTTTTTTATTATTGTTATTGTTGTTATTATTATTATTACTATTATCATAACTATATAATAATAATAATAATAATAATAATAATAATAATAATAATAATAATAATAATAATAATAATAATAATAATAATTATTATTATTATTATTACTATTATAGTTTAAATAATAATAATAACTATCATAATAATAATAATAATAATAATAATAATAATTATTATTATAATTATAATTGTAGTTGTTGTTATTATTGTTGTTATTATTATTATTATTATTATTACTATTACCATAATAATAATTATTATTATAATTATATTTGTTATTATTATTATTATTATTATTATTTTAATTATTATTATAATTACTATTACTATTATTATTATTATTATTATTATTATTATTAATTATTATTAATATTATAATTATTATAATTATTATTATATTAGTAATTATTATAATTATTATTACTATTATAATTATAATTATAATAATAATAATAATTATTATTATTTTTATTATTACTATTATTATAATTATTATTATTATAATAATAATTATTATAATTATTATCATTATTGTTATTTGATTTGGGCGGAAATTTATAGGGGTGAATTTGATTTGGGCGGTAATTTTTAATGTGAGATGAAATGTGAGCCTTTAGATTAAGTTGGAAGAATTGAGATAAAATCTGAACCGTAATTGTGCTTTGTCAAATGAAAGATTCAAAATAGGTTCTGTTTTATTATATAGATATAGATTTACAAGCATGATAATGTAAATATATGTATATTAATAGAAGGAAATTGTAAGACCCCAAATTTTATGAATAAAAATTTAATTTCTCAAAATATTTTTTTAATATTAAGGTGTGGATTTGATATAACGTTATATTTGTGGGTAGTATTTACAAATTTTGAAAAGTATGCAAGTTGTCATAAAATATTCGATTGGTTAGGGAATATTCGTTTTAACAGGGAATATTCGTACGACGACAAAATCATTGGTGGACCACACAACGGAATTACTGTTGTAGTTAAAAAACGACACAAATATCTTTTTATAAAAATAACGGCGAAAGTTTTAACGTTAATTGTTGAAATACTCGGTGATAAAAGTATAGTAATACGCATTGTTGCATAGTAGCACACGGTATTGATTATTGATGCTTACGTGAGTAGTCACTCAGTTTTATTCAATTATTACCACAGTAATTGCTGCATAGTATCTCACGTTATTGATTCAATTATTGTCACAATATTTTATATTATTAAATCAATAATTGAGACGATAAAGTTATTCATATTATTATTTGTATTATCGACAATATCTAGAAAGTTCTGTCGAGGAAAGGAGTTTGGTAACCTAATTGCGCGACAATAGGGCGAAATCATTATCGGAAAGCCCCCTCTTTCCTGGGAATGATATGATTGTTAAATATTGCGAGTTATAATAATGATGAATAAATGTTGTTAAAAATGTGTTTTGAGAAGCCAAGTGAGTTGAGATAAATAGAGGAGATTTTTATGAAGTATTTGTTATAAATTCTGCTTATTATATGGACCTCCACTTACCCATTTTTCAAAATAGTTGGGAGAAAGTTATCTCAGTTTTGTTATATATATATATTATAAGCTTTGTTTTTTATGTAAAATAAAATATATTATATTTTATTATGCATAGTGTTTGCATAGTGTCTGCATGTTGTTTGCATAGTAAAAATTAGAAAATTCGCATCGAACGCCCGTGAATTCGTCTGAAAGTACTGTGCGTCCGTGATTATTTCCTAAATAATATCCAGTCATTCTCCTATAAATAGGATGCTCAGTTTAGAAATGAAAATCACACCAGAATCTGAGAATTCTTCTTCTATAATATTGAGTGTATTTCTTTTGAATTTAACGAAGCTTTGAGTGTAGAAAATAGTAAAAGTTTTCTTCAAGAATATATACGTTATACCAGTCGAAAATGCTCTCTTTTTGAGGTAAGGGGTATTATTTATTTCATATTCGCTTACGATATTATTTTTCGTATTCGTAAGGAATTTTATTTTCGTTCAATATTCGTAAGGAATATTATTTTCGTTCAATATTCGTAAGGAATATTATCTTCGTTCAATATTCGTAGGAATATTATTTTCGTTCAACAAATTGTAAGGTATATTATTTTTGTTCAATATTCATATGAAATAATATTTTCTTCTATACTTTGTAGTATGTAAGTAATATTATTTCGATTCAGATTTTGAATTCTACACTCATTTTGTTAAGTACTATTTCTATACTCCTTGAAATTAGTAGATTATCCTTAAAATTTGCGCTTCATCTAGTGTCTTTTCACGGAAATATTATTCCAAACATTCTTGATAATTTTTAACCTTTTCATGTCGGGATACTATTCACAGAGTACTATTCTCGAAGTACTATTCACTCGGGTACTATTCACCCGGGGTACTATTCATGACAAAAATTGATTTCTTTTCGGTTCAAATTATTTTTGATACAATATTATTCTTGAATTTTACTCCACAAAACAGTATCATGTTGACAATTTGGACATTATTGAATTTTGGATAAATTAAATTATAAATCTTTAAAATTTATCCTTGCTTTCATTTAATTGAATTCTTAGATCATTGTCATCATCCTCATGCTTATATATATTGTGATGAAAGTCTTCTTTGGCCCGCAGTGCATAGATGGACTGTTGATTGGTATGGCTATGATCAGGGATTATTCGATATAATCATGACCTGTAATGTTACAAATGATGTGGTAAAAGTCTTCATTGGCCCGTTGTGCATTGATGAACAGTTTTTGGCATGATCATGACCATTGGTGATAACACGAATATCCTTGACCCGTAGTGCATGGATAATTCGTGGATGTGATACTAATTAATATCCTTGGCCCGTTGTATATGGATAATTCAGTGATGTGAATTATTTATTAAGTTAAGTCTCGGCGATAAAATTGATGATAAACTTTTTAAATCATAGAAAATAGTAGATATCATGCTTTACTTGACTCTTCTAATAGATTGTTGTTCCGCTGCAGTTAAACTTGTTGTCTATTGTATTCTATCAGTTTAACACTGTTGAAGGCTAACTATAATTTATTCTGCATTATCTTAGTCATAATATTTTTTACAGGGCTAGTTGAGCTCACCCTTTTCTTTCACCGTTCTCTTCAGGAAATGAGAATATAGTTAGGACTAGTCAGGGAATGGAGTGACGGTCCGAGATGGTTGCCATAGTAGTCCTCACTATTCTATAAAATAGTGTGATAATAATTGTAACGAGGACTTGTTTTGAGTTTGGATATTGTCTAGGAGACAATATTTGTATTAAAACTCACAACTTATGTTTTGTCGTATTCTGCACGACACTTAACAGTTGTATAAATTAAGTTTGTATTTGAGTTCTGTACCATGTATTTGGTGACTCAAAATGGGTGATGTATACCTATTTTGGGGGCGTCATAGTTGATATCAAAGTTTAGGGATATGATTCCTGGCTGAGATGTGAGACTAGAACTAGGAGGGGAGAGACGGGTAAATTCTTCGCTAGTATGACCTACCTAAGTTTATTTGTTATTTAATTGGTCGGTCAGAATATAGGGATCATATGTGGCATGTCAATTAACCCTTGTTTTGTGGCAGTGTTTGAAAATGATATTTGAAAATCAAGAGATGAACTCATATAGAGTTTTAAGTGATGAATCGAGGAGATTCATTTAAAGAATAAATATTGGAGTATAATATTTTGTTATAACAAAGATTTTATTGGGGAGTACTAATTAAGTTATTAAACTTGATTGTAGGATGTCAGGCGAAGAAGAAATTAGAGATATCTATGTGGTGAGTGAAGAATTAATAGTTGCACCTGAGCTAGTCGCAGAGGTAGCAGCTGAGAGTGAAGAAGAAAAGGAACCTGATGAGGATTTATTAGGAGAACTTTTATGATCAAAATGTAGAACTGCAAAATCATATTCATGAGTTAGAAGATCAGGTTGAAGAACCGCAGGCGGTCGTGGAGCAAAGGGATGCAACGATTCAAGCTTGTGTTACCCGATATGTGATGCTTGAACAGAAGCACTCTTTGGCAGAGCATAAGATAATAAAGCTAGAATTTGAGAATTCAAATGTCAAAGATCAGCTGAAAGAAGAAATAACTGAACGAGTGAGAATGAAGGATGCATGGGTAAAAGTCGCCCGACGTGTTGATATTGTAGAAAGAGAAGTCCGATCCAAGAAGGCTAAAATAGATGATATGTATTTCTCTTTTTGGATAGCAATTGGGAGAAACCAACATCGAGTTTTGAATTACCCTGTACATTACGATCAACCCCAATTCGATATGGATCAAAGATTAATGATTCAGATCATGGATCAGGAATACGACGAAGCAGTTGAGGGTGGAATATGCCTTATAGCGAAAGTCAATTCCAGCGGTAATGATGACACCAAAGGCTGTCCCGGAAAAGTCAAAGTCAGTGGTTCAAGTGAGAGCGCTTTTTGTGACTTCCCAAAAAGTGAGGAACCCGAATGAGGTTATCACGGGTAAGCTAATCATAAACTCTTGCGAAGTCTATACCTTATTTGATATCGGTTCTACCCATTCTTTTATTTCTCCTATTTGCGCTCAACGTTTAAATTTAACTCTAGAGAAGTTAGACTTTGACTTATCTGTTAAAACTCTATTGGGAGAAACCTTCATTACATCCACCGGTTATAAATCTTGTTCGATTTAAATCGGCACCCTTACGTTACCTGTCTTCTCTCTTTGAAAATACTTGCCTTTGATGTAATTTTAGGAATCGATTGGTTAACTATTCATCATGCTAAAATTGATTATTTTCGTAAGGTTGTTAGTTTTCATATTCCTAACCAACCTATTATGCGAATTCAAGCAACTAAACAACTAAAGTCAATCATTGTCATATCAAGCCATAAGTAAAGAGCCCGAGCCTTTCGCCGGTGACTTCTTTGTGTGGGATGCACCGAAGCCAGACTTTCCCTAAGGGACGCCGTGAATAACGACGACAAGTTGATAGGTATCAATGTGAGGTGCTATTCAATTCTTTGATGAGAGTCATAGTTTTGAATGATATTTCTATTGTTAATAAAATTCCTGACGTATTCTCCGAAGAACTTCCTAGCCTACCCTTAGAGCGTGAAATCAAATTTTGTATTGACCTTGATCCTAATACAAAACTCTCAAATATTTTTTTCACCTAAAACGAACGTATTATGCGCCAAAGATGTTGGCTCGAGCTGTTGAAGGATTACGACCATATCATATAATACTATCCTGGAAAAGCGAACGTAGTAGCTGACGTGTTGAGTAGAAGATCATATGCGGTTACGAGTGCGACGTCGTTAACACAAAGACCCATTTCGTATAACTTATAAATGATGGAGATAGAGTGAAAGACTCTAGGGACCCACGCGATGATGTCAAATATACGAGTAGAATCGACTTTAATCGATAAAGTTAAAACCGCTCAAGCTACACACCCGGAGCTAATGAATATGAAGAAGAAGGTGCAAGAAGGCGTTATTTTAGAAGAAAGAATCGATGAAGAGAGGAAATATCAACCCTCAATTTTATTAGTTTATTTGAAATCCTCGATTGAGTAGGAACTGTGGCTTATAGACTCGCTTTACCGCTAAGTATATCGCGTGTTCATAACATTTTTCACATATCGATGTTACGTAAATATGTGGACGACCCAAACCACATTATTGAATTAGAACTAGACGAAATAGCAGAAGATTTAACGTATGAGGTGATACCTGTTAAAATCTTGGATAAGAAGGATCATATTCTACGCTCAAAGGTTATACCTCAAGAGTTAGAATCTGACGAGGTATCCTCACCTCTTCGACATACTAGGTACGTACGTTAATTTCGAGGATGAAATTTCATAAGAAGGGCAGGTTGTAAGACCCCAAATTTTATGAATAAAGATTGAATTTCTCAAAATATTTTTTTAATATTAAGGTGTGGATTTGATATAATGTTATAGTTGTGGGTAGTATTTACAAATTTTAAAAAGTATAAAAGTTTTCATAAAATATTCGATTGGTCGGGAAATATTCGTTTTAATAGGGAATATTCGTACGACGACACAATCATTGGTAGACCCCACAACGGAATTACTGTCGGAGTTAGAAAACAACAGAAATATCTTTTTTCTAAAAATAACGGCAAAAGTTTTATCGTTAACTGTTGAAATACCCGGTGATAAAAGTATAGTAATACGTGTGATTGCATAGTATACGGTATTGATTATTGATGCTTACATGAGAAGTCACTCAGTTTTATTCAATTATTGCCACAGTAATTGTTGCATAGTATATCACGTTATTGATTCAATTATTATCACAATATTTTATACTATTAAATCAATAATTGAGACGAAAAAGTTATTCATATTATTATTTGTATTATTGATAATGTCTAGAAAGTTCTGTCGAGAAAAGGGGTTTGGTCACCTAATTGCGCGCCAATAGGGAGAAATCCTTATCGAAAAGCCCCCTCTTTCCTGAGAATGATCTGGTTGTTAAATATTGCAAGTTATAATAATAATGAATAAATATTGTTAAAATGTGTTTTGAGAAGCCAAGTGAGTTGAGATAAATAGAGGAGATTTTTATGAAGTATTTGTTGTAAATTTTGCTTATTATATGGACCTCCACTTACCCATTTTTTAAAATAGTCGGGAGAAAGTTATCTCAATTTTGTTATATATATATATTATAAGTTTTGTTTTTTTATGTAAAATAGAATATATTATATTTTATTATATATAATGTTTGCATAGTGTCTGCATAGTATTTGCATAGTAAAAATCAGAAAATTCGCGCCGAACGATCGTGAATTCGTCTGAAAGTATTTTGCGTCCGTGATTATTTCCTAAATAGTATCCAACCATTTTCTTAGAAATAGGATGCTCAGTTTAGAAATGAAAATCAAACCAGAATCAGAGAATTCTTCTTCTATAATATTGAGCGTATTTCTTTTGAATTTAACGAAGCTTTGAGTGTAGAAAATAGTGAAAGTTTTCTTCAAGAATATATCTGCTATACTAGTCGGAATTGCTCTCTTTTTGAGGTAAGGAGTATTATTTATTTCATATTCGCTTACGATATTATTTTTCGTATACGTAAGGAATTTTATTTTCGTTCAATATTCGTAAAGAATATTATTTTCGTTCAATATTCATAAGGAATATTATCTTCGTTCAATATTCACAGGAATATTCTTTTCGTTCAACAAATTGTAAGGTATATTATTTTTGTTCAATATTCATATGAAATAATATTTTCTTCTATACTTTATAGTATGTAAGTAATATTATTTCGTTTTAGATTCTGAATTCTACACTCATTTTGTTAAGTACTGCTTCTATACTCCTTGAAATTAGTAGAATATCCTTAAAATTTGCGCTTCATCTAGTATCTTTTCACAAAAATATTATTCCAAATATTCTTGATAATTTTTAACCTTTTCATGCCGGGATACTATTCACGGAATACTATTCCTGAAGTACTATTCACTCGGTTCACTCGGGTACTATTCACCCGTGGTACTATTTATGACAAAAATTGATTTTTTTTCGGTCCAAATTATTTTTGATACAATATTATTTTTGAATTTTACTCCACAAAACAGTATCATGTTGACAATTTAGGCATTATTGAATTTTGGATAAATTAAATTATAAATCTTTAAAATTTATCCTTACTTTCATTTAATTGAATTCTTAGATCATTGTCATCATCCTCATGCTTATATATATTGTGATGAAAGTCTTCTTTGGCCCGCAGTGCATAGATGGACTGTTGATTGGTATGACTATGATTAGGGATTATTCGGTGTATAATCATGACCTGTAATGTTACAAATTATGTAGGCAATACGTGTGAAAATATCAAAAAAATAATGTGAAAATATCAATTTACTTAATAAAATCTTGATTTGGATCACTCAACATACCACTGTTTTGACTATTTTTGAGAAGATATAATCGATTTCGATTTCGTTTATCTTTTTCACTATCAATTCACTCATTTATAAAATTTTAAAATTCAATATTAATATTGATTTTAATTAATGAAATATTTAATCCTATAAACAAATTACAAACTTCTACCGAGTATAAAATTCTTATTTTAAGCGATAAATAAATTTATATTACAATTTAAATTTAAAATTTTTACAAATGGGTTTAATCAAAGTTAAATAATTCTTTATTAAGATAAAGAATATATATATATATATATATATATATATATATATATATATATATATATATATATATACGGTTCAGATCTTAAGCTTACACCCTTATTTAGCATACCTGTACATCCCCTTTTAAGATTTTAATCGATAGAAACGATTTGGTCCATCACTATAGGTTGAATCTGATTCTATATATGTTGTCCGTCGCTAAAAGCTAAGAGCGATGGTTATATATAGCATATGATGCACCTAATCGTCCGCCTGGTTTTATTTGCTAAAGAGGGTATGCAAGTTTGCTTAGATAAAGGTAAGCTTAAGATCGAGATCATATATATATATATATATATATATATATATATATATATATATATATACACACACACACACACACACACACACACACATATGTAAGACCCCAACTTATTATAAATAAAATTAAATTTTTTCTATTTATTATCTTGAAATAATAAGGTGATAATTTGATATAATACTTTGGTTATGGGTGAAATGTGTAAATTTTGCAAAATAAGCAAGTGGTTATAAAATATTCATTTTTGTCAAGGAATATTCGTTTGGTCGTGGAATATTCTTGTTGTCGGGGAATATTCGTACGACGACGTAACTATTTGTGGGCCCTATAATGGAATAACTGTCAGATGAAGAAAAGTACAAAATTAAGTTTTTATAAATAATGGCGTAGTTGTTACCGTTAACACTGTTGGAATACCCGGTGGTTAAAATACGATGAATGGCGTGGTTGCACAAAGAGTACTTTGCGGTATTACCCAGTATTTTTGAATTATTGATTCTTACGTAAGAAGGTATTACTCAATAATTGTTATAGTAATTACTATTCAATATTTTATTTTATTGATTCAATAATTGCTGCGTTGATATTTTATATTATTGTTGTTTCAATAATTGTCACTGCACAGTATTTTCCATTATCAGATAATTAATTCATATTATTTGAATAATATTATTAGATAGCATTATTGACAATGTCTAGAAAGTTTTGTCAAGGAGAGGTTTGGTCACCTAATTGCGCGCCAGTAAGGAGAAATCCTTATCGAAAAGCCCCCTCTTTCCTGGGAACGGCCTGGTTGTCATTATTGTGATTCTGTAATATTATTTATGAATAATTATTTATTGATTTATATGATAAGAAAATATTTATTTGATATGGATATAAATGATGGATATATTTTATGTGGTTGTAAATGAAGGAATTAAAGCTGAGGTGTTTTATCAGTATTTTATCGAAATGAAGAACAAAATATGGGATTTTCAGAAAAATTAGTTTATTACTTGATTTTGTAAAATCCATAACTCTTTGTGTATAATGATTTAGAAGCTGAGCCATATATCAAAAGAAAGACCTAGAAGTAAGCTAACCGTAGAAACTAGAATTACCCAAAAATTCATTGTGGATTTTTCGTGGTGACTGTTGGAAGAAAACTGGTACGAATGACTCATAATCCAAAAAATCAGTGTTCTTGAGATATATTGCGTGAGTTATAATTTTTAATCCGACCGTTGGATCGTTGTGATTTTTGGATATGTTATACATATATAAGTTGAGTATATGTCCATAAATTTGGAACCGTTAAAAATGAACGTATGATTTGTTATGAATTTTAAGAGGTGACTGGTTCAGAAATTGTTGAAGTTTCTAAATTTATAATTTTGGTAGAAAATTCTAGAATGAGTGGGCCCCACCTGTGGTTGGTGAGAAATGTGCTCAAATTTTATTTCAAATGTGGTGGGTGGCAATAGTAGCAGGTAAAGCCATCAGGTAGCAGGTCAAGTCTGTTTCGGCGTGCTAGCATTTTCCTATAAATAGGTGCTTAGGTTAGAATTGAAAATCACACCAGAAATATAAACTTTCTCTTTCTATATTATCGAGCGTATTTTTGTGAGTATTTAGATACGTTGAGAGTTTCTATTCAGTGCAAGTTGCCCTCAGCATCATATCCGATATTCCATTCAGAAGTACTGTTCTTTTGAGGTAAGGGATGTTATTTTCTTCTTAAATTATATAATTTTCTTCAATATCATTATGCCAAAATATTGATATGAGTTTGATTGTGGAATTTCTACCTTTTTGTGCCGGGGTTACTAATCACGTATTGACACTATTCACAAATACGACACAATTCACCAAAAAATGAAATTTTCTCTTCTTTATCCTAGATGTCTATTATGGTTACTATCTTTGATTGTATCTATGTTTTGATCTTTATTTTTGAATTCTAATTCACAATTGGTTATTATGGAGTATTATTAAACTTGGACAAACTGTAATACAAATCCCTAATATTTGTCCTCCAGTCTCACTGGATTCATTCTTTAAAATATTTTTCATCATCCTCAGTCCTTAATGGCGATACTTGATGAATATCTTTGGCCTGTAGTGCAAAGATGTATGATTACCTGATGAATATCTTTGGCCCGTAGTGCAAAGATGAACAGGTGTTGAGATGAACATGACCAACTGGTGATCTAAATGAATATCTTTGGCCGTGAGTGCAAAGATGAATATTTGATTCAAGATGTATATTGATTGATGTTCTGAGGATAAAATATTGATGATGGACCTTTAAATTCATAGATGATAGTAGATTTCATTCTCTACTTAACTCTTCTAATGAATTGTTGTTTCATTGCAGATTGTTGATCTAAAACTTGTTGTCTATTATATTCTATCAGATTTTTCCCTGTTGAAGACTAAGGATAATTTGTTGTATATTATCTTAGTCATAATATTCTTTATTGGGCTAGTTGAGCTCACCCTTTTCCTTTTTGTTCTATTTTTCTTCTCAGGAAGCGAGAACATAGCAGGAACCAGTCGGGGTATAGAGTGATGGTCCTAGACAGTTATTTTAGCAGTCCTCACTATTTTTGTAAAGTAGTGTATGAATAATTGTAATGAGGACTTATTTGAGTGTGGATATTATCTAGAAGATAATATTTGTATTTAAACTCACAGTATGTGTTGTCGTATTTTGCACGACAATTGTAATAATAAGTTGTAGTTGTTTCTGTACCATGTATTTGGCGACTCAGAATGGGTTGGGTGGAATGGACCTATTTTGGGGGCGTCACAGTTGGTATCAGAGCTTAAGGATATGGTCTCTGGCAGAGATAAGGGAATAGAACTATGAAGGGAGAGATGAGTAAATCCTTCGCTAGTGTGTCCTACCTAAGCTTATTTGTTGGTCAGTCATAATATAGGGATATTGTGTGACATGTTAATTTATTTAATTAACCCTTATTTTTTGGCATTTTTTAAGAATGGCAGCTGAGAACGTTAACAATGGAGTGTATGAGACTGTGGAGACACCTTTAAGCACAAACCAGGAGAACGTGTATAGGATGGCAATATTCCTCCTATAAACAACACTATGGAGCAAACGATGAATGATGGAATGTTGAGGAGCTTTTTGCAGTTCATGCAAAATCAGAAGAGGGAGACTCGTGTACAAAATACGGGTAGAAATGATAGCAACGCGCGGTTTGTCACAGCCAAGAAGTTCAAGGAGTTGGGACCACCAGATTTCTGGGGAAAATCGGATCCGATTAAGGCGGAAACATGGGTCAAGCAAATTACCAAGATATTCGATGTCTTGGGATGCACGGATGAACAGAAGGTTCCATTCGCCACATTTATGTTTCGTGGTGAGACAGATTACTGGTGGGAATCTGTGAAGCGCACCAACCAAACCGCACTTAACATATGCCTTGGGAAAGATTTTAGAAGCTGTTCAATGACAAGTACTTTTCCGAAAGTATTAGTCATATGAAGGAGGTAGAGTTTATTAGATTGGAGTAACAAAACAACATGGCGGTGTCCCAAAGACGAGGCGAAGTTCACGGAGTTATCCAGGTTCGCACCTCATTTGGTAGAGAATGAGGAACGAATGACGCGGATGTTTCTGAGAGGTCTAAAACTCGAGATTCGGCAATATCTTTTCTCTCATAAATTTTCTTTATATTCAGATGTTGTAAACAGGGCTCAATTATTAGAGCGAGATAATGAGAATGCTCAACCGAGGGACCACGACCAGGGTCATACCAGTGACAGTAGTCATCAGAGCGATGATAAACAGAGAGGAGGGAAAAATACGGACAAAAGCGGTAACCACTCGGGTGGTAATCGTAGCCATGATAATAGGAGAGGTGGGTCAAGTGGAAATTTCAAAAAGAGAAGATTCAACAATGATGGGAAGACATCAGCAGCAGCACCAGCACCATCAACAAATTCTAGGGGAGGAGAACGACCTCCAATTAGATGCTACAAATGCGAAGAGGAGGGACATATAAGTCCAAACTATTCACAGCCTTCCAAGGTATGTTATAATTATGGAAAAGAAGGTCATATAGCTAAAGATTGTTCTATAGCGAAACCAAGTCCAGCTGGGACGGTTGCACCAAAGACGGATACGAACAAAACAAAGTCGGCGGTTTCTGGAAGAGCGTTTGTCATGACTGCCCAAAACGTGAGGAACCCGAACGAAGGTATCACGGGTTAGTGAATTATAAATTCTTGCGAAATCTATACCTTACTAGATACCAGTTCTATCCATTCTTTTATCTCCCCTGCTTGTGCTCAACGTTTAAACTTGACTCTGGAGAAATTAGACTTTGACTTATCTGTGGAGACTCTGTTAGGAGAAACTTTTATAATATCCACTATTTTTAAATCTTGTTTGATCCAAGTTGGCACAATCACATTACCTGTTGATCTTATCTCTTTAAAGATACTTGCATTTGACGTGATTTTAGGAATTGATTGGTTAACTACTCATCATGCCAAAATTGATTATTTTCGTAAGGTTGTTAGTTTTTATATTCCTAACCAACCTGTTATATGAATTCAAGCAACCAAACCATTGATGTCAAACACTTTCATATCAAGCCATAAAGCCATTCGTTTATTGAAAAACGGATGTCAAGCTTTCTTAGCCCATTTCATGGATTTAAACAAAAATACGTCAGATTTGAGTGATATTTCTGTTGTTAGTGAATTTCCTGACGTATTTCCTGAAGAATCTCCTGGCCTACCCCCAGAGCGTGATATTGAATTTTGTATCTACCTTGAACCCGGTACAAAACCCATTTCTAAAAACTCATATCGAATGGCTCCTATTGAACTTCAGGAGTTAAATATCCAACTATAGAAGTTGGTACCCGAGCCTCTATCTGGTGACTTCCTTTGTGGAATGCACCAAAGCCAGACTCTCCGTAGGGGACTCTATATTTGTGTGGTGGTAAAACGATAGGTGCCATTGTGACGTACTATCCAAGATTGGGATATGAATCACAGTTGAGAGCAACCGAAGTCGGTGACCGAAGTACGTAGCTTTCTGGGCTTAGCTGGTTATTATTGGAGATTTGTGGAAGAATTTTTTCGAATCGCTACTCCGTTAACTTAGCTGACTCGAAAAGATACAAAATTCGTATGGAGCGAGGAATGCGAGAAGATTTTCCAAGAGCTCAAGAGACGACTCATTGGCACCTTTTATTCACCATACCATCCTGAAAAGCGAACGTGGTATTGGCGTTGAGTAGAAGATCGTACGCGAGTACGAGTGCGATATTGTTGAACACAAAGACCTATTTTGTATAATTTACAAACGATAAAGATAGAGGTAAAGACTCTAGGGACCCACGTTATGATGTCAAATATATGAGTAGAATCGACTTTAATTGATAAAGTTAAAACCGCTCAAGTTACACACCAGAGCTGATGAATATAAAGAAGAAGGTGCAAGAAGGCGTTATTCTAAAAGTAAGAGTCGATAAAGAGAAGAAATCTCAAACCTTCGATTTATTTGAAATCCTCGACCGAGTAAGAACTGTGGCCTATAGACTCGCCTTAACGGTAAGTATGTCACGTGTTCATAACGTTTTTTACGTATCGATGTTACGTAAATATGTGGACGACCCAAACCACATTATTGCGTTAGAACCAGATGAGATAGCCGAAGACTTAACGTACGAGGAGGTACCTGTTAAGATCTTGGATAGAAAAGAGCATGTCCTACGAACAAAGGTTATACCACAAGTCAAGATTTTATGGAGGAATCATGCTATTGAAGAAATGACCTGGGAGTTGGAATCAGAAATAAAAGCGAGGTACCCTCACCTTTTTAAAACACCAGGTACGTACGTCAATTTCGAGGACGAAATTTCATAAGGAGGGGAGGTTGTAAGACCCCAACTTATTATAAATAAAATTGAATTTTCTCTATTTATTATCTTGAAATAATAAGGTGATAATTTGATATAATACTTTGGTTATGGGTGAAATGTGTAAATTCTGCAAAATAAGCAAGTGGTTATAAAATATTCATTTTTGTCAAGGAATATTCGTATGGTCGTGGAATATTCTGGTTATCGGGGAATATTCGTACGACGACATAACTATTTGTGGGCCCCATAACAGAATAACTGTAGGATGAAGAAAATGACAAAATTGAGTTTTTATAAATAACGACGTAGTTGTTACCGTTAACACTATTGGAATACCCGGTGGTTAAAATAAGATGTACGTGTGATTGCATTGCGTATACCGGTATTACACAATATTTTGAATTATTGATTCTTACGTGAAAGAAGGTACTTACTCAATAATTATTACAAAGAATTAATGTTCAATATTTTATTTTATTGATTCAATAATTATTGCGTTGATATTTTATATTATTGTTATTTCAATAATTGTCACTACACAATATTTTCCATTATCAGATCAATAATTCATATTATTTGAATAATATTATTAGATAACATTATTGGCAATGTCTAGAAAGTTCTATCAAGGAGATGTTTGGTCACCTAATTGCGCGCCAGTAAGGAGAAATCCTTATCGGAAAGCCCCCTCTTTACTGGGAACGGCCTGGTTGTCATTATTGTGATTCTATAATATTATTTGTGAATAATTATTTATTGATTTATATAATAAGGAAATATTTATTTGATGTGGATATAAATGATGGATATATTTTATGTGGTTGTAAATGAAGGAATTAAAGCTGAGGTGTTTTATCAGTATTTTGTTAAAATGAAGAACAAAATATGGAATTTTCAGAAAAATTAGTTTATTACTTGATTTTGTAAAATCCATAACTCTTTGTGTATAATGAGTTAGAAGATGAGCCATATATCAAATGAAAGCCCTGGAAGTAAGCTAACTGTAGAAACTGGAATCACCCAAAAATTTATTGTGGATATTTCTTGGTGACTGTTGGAAGGAAACTGGTACGAAGGATTCATAATCCGAAAAATCAGTGTTCTTGAGATATATTGCGTGAGTTATAATTTTTAATCCGACCGTTAGATCATTGTAATTTTTGGATATGTTATACATATATAAGTTGAGTATATGTCCACAAATTTGGAACCGTTAAAAATGAACGTATGATTTGTTATGAATTTTAAGAGGTGACTGGTTTAGAAATTGTTGAAGTTTCTAAATTTATAATTTTGGTAGAAAATTCTAGAATGAGTGGGCCCCACCTGTGGTTGGTGAAAAATGTGCTCAAATTTTATTTCAAATGTGGTGGGTGGCAATAATAGCGAGTAAAAGCTATCAGTAGCGAAGTCAAGTCTGCTTTTGTGCGTCTTTAGCATTTTCCTATAAATAGGTGCTTAGGTTAGAATTGAAAATCACACCAGAAACATAAACATTCTCTTTCTATATTATCGAGCATATTTTTGTGAGTATTTAGATACTTTGAGAGTTTCTATTCAGTGCAAGTTGCCCTCAGCATCATATCTGATATTTCATTCAGAAGTACTGTTCTTTTGAGGTAAGGGATGTTATTTTCCTCTTAAATGATATTATTTTCTTCAATATCATTATGCCGAAATATTGATATGAGTTTGATTGTGGAATTTCTACCTTTTTATTTCGGGGTTACTATTAATGTATACGACACTATTCACGTATACGACACTATTCACAAATACGACACTATTCACCGAAAAATAAAATTTTCTCTTCTTTATCCCAGATGTCTAATATGGTTACTATCTTTGATTGTATCCATGTTTTGATCTTTATTTTTGAATTCTACTTCACAATTGATTATTATGGAGTATTATTGAACTTGGACAAACTGTAATATAAATCCCTAATATTTGTCCTTCTGTCTCACTGGATTCATTGTTTAAAATATTTTTCTTCATCCTCAGTCCTTAATGGCGATACTTGATGAATATCTTTGGCCTGTAGTGCAAAGATATATGATTACCTAATGAATATCTTTGGCCCGTAGTGCAAAGATGAACAAGTGTTGAGATGAACATGACCAACTGTTGATACAAATGAATATCTTTGGCCCGTAGTGCAAAGATGAATATTTGATTCAAGATGTATATTGATTGATGTTCTGAGGGGATAAAATATTGATGATGGACTTTTAAATTCATAGATGATAGTAGATTTCATTCTCTACTTAACTCTTCTAATGAATTGTTGTTTCTGCTGCAATTGTTGATCTAAAACTTGTTGTCTATTATATTCTATCAGATTTTTTCCTGTTGAAGACTAAGGATAATTTGTTGCATATTATCTTAGTCATAATATTCTTTAATGGGCTAGTTAAGCTCACCCTTTTCCTTTTTGTTCCATTTTTCTTCTTAAGAAGCGAGAACATAGCAGAAACCAATCGGGGTATAGAGTGATGGTCCTAGACAGTTGTTTTAGCAGTCCACACTATTTTTGTAAAATAGTGTATGAATAATTGTAATGAGGACTTATTTGAGTGTGGATATTGTCTAGAAGACAATATTTGTATTTAAACTCACAGTATGTGTTGTCGTATTTTGCACGACAACTGTAATAATAAGTTGTAGTTGTTTCTGTACCATGTATTTGACGACTAAGAATGGGTTGGGTGGAATGGACCTATTTTGGGAGCATCACAACATATATATATATATATATACCTATCGATTAAGATATACATAATTTTTGAACTGTTAATGATCAATTAATTGAACAACGAGATTGGTAGCGTATTAATAAGTTAAAAATCATTGAGCTGCAATGTAGTTGAGAAACATTATAATTCTATTTATTTATGTTGCGTCTTGTGAGTTGTGACTCTCTAAATGGATTAACTACTGCATGATATTTCAGTTAAATTTACATTTAAGAAGAGTTTTAAAAAGGAATGATCTTTCGACCTTACAATTTAAATTGAAAAGTGACTAATACAAACGAAGTCAATTTAAATTATATTTATATGTAAGTGAATTTAGATCAAAGTCAATTTAATTTAAATTGGACCAAACTTGATATAATGACTTAGTATAAATGAAATTGACTCATAATTAATTAAGAGTCGCCTAAAATTAGGATGATTATGTCAATTATCACTAAATTTTTTACACAATTAAATTTTGTTTTTGTGATGAATTAAGCTTGTTGGATTTTTTGCTATAAAATCCTATTTATCTATTTATTTAATGTATATTTATTTATCTTTGGTCTTTGATTTATTAATAAAAACACATCATTTATCATTCATTAAATGATCATTTAGTTTGTTTATATATATCTTCATATTATATATGTTATGGTTTATTTGTATAAATAAATGTTATACATAGAAGATATAAATCATATGTAATATATAAATAAAGAAACAATGGTTTATAACCTAGGATAATTTGGAGATATTATCATGTAGGTTATAGTACTTTAACAAAGATGATTTATCTTGATCATGGAAGTTGGACTTCTAATTAAAGTACTAATGCATTAACAATGTGCATTAAATGGATAATGTGAAAATATTTTATTTATAAAATATTTTTCCATAAATACTAATTAGTAAAATTTCTTAATTTTGAAATTATAGTAGACTTAATATTGTTATATATATTAATTTGATGTTCCAATGAGTGAGATTACATCAAGTTAATTGATACCTCGTAATGTCGATTAATATATTTAATTAATATTATGAATATTATTATTGTCAAAACATTTGTAAGATTTTTCATAAGATAATTTATCATTGATCATAGAATCTTGGCTTTAGTCTTTTAATATTTATTATTAAAAGGATTGATTTAATTGTTAAATCAATTAATTATCAAATAAAGATAAATTATGGACTTAAGAAATTAGTTTAAATGTATTGGAATTATATTAATTGATTCGAAATATTTATGTACATTTATAGGGGAAATATTTACGGTTTATTAGCAAAAGGTTTATTTAATTAATTCACGGATGAAGTGAAATTATAATTATTTATTGGAATTAATTGTAATTAATATTTATTTTGAATATTATTATTAGATAATAATATATAGATAAATATTAGAGTTAGAAAATGAATCTTTTAGGATCCCTTTCCTAGCCTAATATGGACCAAATTCATAAGAGATAGTAAGGATTAATGTAATTATATATATCATTGATCAGAAACGTATGAAAGTTTTTTTATCAGAAGAAAACACAAAAAATACGTATTCTCTCTTTCAGCCTAAGAAAA
Source organism: Panax quinquefolius (assembly GCA_020205615.1). Taxonomy (NCBI): domain Eukaryota; kingdom Viridiplantae; phylum Streptophyta; class Magnoliopsida; order Apiales; family Araliaceae; genus Panax; species Panax quinquefolius. Next base: position 34,807,105 of record CM035157.1, on the reverse strand, counting down.
GCAAAGTTATGATTTTTCTAGAAGGGTGCTTTGGAGACCACACTCCAGGTTCAGCATAAGGTCATAGGAAGGAAGATCTTGCGGATATAAGTGATTGTACGAAGATTCAAAACGTGTTAATCCAACCAAACACTAGGTAACAAATTCGTACTTTAGATACGTGGTATATATATTTGTTGTTTCGTATAAAACCATAAAGATGATTCTGGTTTTATTTAATTTTTTTTAAAAAAACCTATTTTCAGAAGAAAAAAATTTCCTACAATTGGCATCAGAGCAATCTTTATGATTTAATATGAATAACATGAATATATGTGTATAGTTTTCAAAATTTGTTGCTTTAGGGTTTTAATAAAGTAATCTATCTGTTTATGTTATAGAATTAAAGTATGCATGAGATGTATTAAAGTATTCTTTACGTTTCATAGTAGGATATATTATTGTTCTAACTTCTGTTTTGCAGAATTGATTGTTACATACTCTTATGGCTAGTATGAATGTATGTTTTAATTAAATACTTTTGGTTTTAATTTTGGGTTGTAATACTCCTGCTGTGAGTAATTTAATTTTTTGGCAGTTTATATAGTATGTAAACTCTTAATGAGTATATGTTTCATTGATATTATTATACATAGATCGGATGTACACTTCATATAAAGTATAGGACCTATATATGTAATCCGCTGCACTGATAATAAATAAGTTGTTAAAGAAGATGGACATGAAGTTTTTTCTTTTGCAGAATCTGAGATGAACTTGGAGTCGATTTTTTTAGAATCTGAGATGGACATGGAATCATGTAGAATACAACATTCGAGTTCAACAGGGATGCTTTATGAAAGTCCTGATGGATCCAGGATTGTTATTAGTCATGAGAGTATACTTTTATGTAGTTATCTTGTTATGTGATGCTTGATGATGTGATTATATATTTGTTATTAAAACCTAGATTAAAGCAGCAAAATTGAATTTTAGTAAATTTAGAAATTCAAAACACCAGCCCAATAAATTTTTCAAAAATAAATTTGTATGGTATTTCTCAAATTATTTTCTAATTTTTTTCAAAAATAGAAGGGTGCTTTGAGATCATACTCCAGGTTCAACATAAGGTCATATGAAGGAAGATCTTGAGAATATAAGTGATTGTATGAAGATTTAAAACGTGCTAATCCAACCAAACACTAGGTAACAAATTCTTAGTTTAGATACATGGTATATATATTTGTTGTTTCGTATAAAACCATAAAGATGATCCTGGTTTTATTTATTTAAAAAAAAAAAAACTATTTTCAAATTTTTTTTCCTACAACATCACTTGTGTATAACCCTTCTCCTGATTGTATTTTAGCCATCACTAATATTCTAATAAAAAAAATAATTTAAAATGATATTTTGTAACGTCCAAGACAATTACCAAAAAATATATTTTTTTGACGAATTTTATTTTGCAATCAGAAAAAAAGAGTAATATATACGTTAACATTTAGTGATGACTAATTTTACCATCATTGTAAAGTGATTATGACCGCCATTGCACTCACCAAATCCTACTTATACGAGGTAAATTTTGTTTTGTTATTAAGTCGGCTCCCATGTGTTTCCTTTTTTCATTTTTCTTAAAATTATAATTATGATTTGACCTTTTGTGTAGCGATATTATTCCTTATTTAGTTTGTAAATAGGGAGGGTACAAATCTTATAACATCGTTCGATAAAGTTACTGTAGTGGAATAAATTATCCATAAAAAGTGGTTGACTGTTAGGTTTGCACATAGCGCGATTACGTAATCAAATCACGTAAATAAAGCGGAAGAGTGAAAGAGGGAATTTTAAATTTTTAATGAAACCATCACCATGATCATCCTATATGCTTAGTTATCAATACATATAAGAAGGAGAAGAAGATGAGATTCATACCCTTGTAGATCGAGCTTCCACAGGAACGAGTTCTACTCCAACTTGAATCCACGAGATTGATTCATTCCTTTGATGAATGCAAGCCACCCAAGCGTTTGACCTCTAGAGGTGATCCACCAAGGAAGAAGAAGAACTAAGAAGGTGGGTGTTTGGCTAAACCATAATTCTATCTTTATAGAATCTTTGTACTCTCTCAATGATGAAAATTAAGTGTGTTCTGTGTATCCATTCTATAATAAGACTTTCTTATTTATAGATGTAGGCAACCCTCCTAACTATTTAGGGTTAGGGTTTCATATTAATTAATTAAACCCTTTTAATTAATTAAGCTTCCCAATCCAATTGGAAATAATTAAACTCTTTTAATTAAATAGCCCCTTAATCTTATTAAGAATTTATATGAGAGAGAGTATCTAATTAATTAATTCTAAACTCTTTTGGAATTAAATAATAATAATAACAACAATAATATATAAGACTCCTCTTATTAATTTATATTTAATATTTCTAAAATATTAAATAATAAATATTAAGCTATTTAATTTATTCAATCACCATAGATTAAATTAAATATATTTAACTTATTATTACGATTATGCCATTAACTTCTTTAATAATTATTCTTCCTTTTTATGGTGTCCCTTTAGGTTCTCCATATTAAACTGGTTGTGAATAAATTAATTAAAACAATTCTAATCTTATTTAAATAAATAAATTAAAATAATAATTTATTTAATTAAATAATAATTATTCTACAATAAGGGTAAGCCCCCTTAGCGATCAACGACTTTTCAGATAATATAGATTTCAACATTAATCATAAAGAACATTTGAGTAAATAGTTACCGTACAATTCATTCCTTTTACCATACAATGTCCCAATCAAATATAAGACATGGATTTACTATCAAGTTTTATTTTATTTAATTATATGTATTTTGATCCTAAATGCACAAACTCTGATAGTGTAAATTAGAAACAACTTTCTAATTTCATTCTGCCTTGGCCAAGGATTACTGAGTTGTTATTTATAGAATCACATAGGACATTCACTTCTTTTACTAGAAGTGGTAGATCCTTTATTGATCATTTATTATCTTCATGTATAATTAATTATACCCAAGCATACCCTTTGATATACCCTTAGGGTCTTAAGGGACATGTCAAAGTATAACTCATCGTACATAAGATACTATGATAATCTCGAGTCTAAAGATTACTTGTATTACTATCACTAAAGTAATTCCTATTGATAGGCGAGTAAAACTCTATTAAGTTTTCCTTAGCGAGCCACGTTCAGTGTATTTATTTTCTAATAAGCACCTACATACTTGCTTTAGTGTCTCCACACAAATAATTATGAGATCGATCATCCTCTTCTAAAGAACAATCAACGTATGTACAAACCTATCTAGATTCAATAATCCCCAATTTAGTAATCCATTGATTGAGAACTATTTTAGTTTTAAGCTATCTAAGAGTTTAGATCTCATTAGCATGATCATCATCATGATTCTAAAAGTATTGCTTAAAACTACGAGTTTATCACATTTAAATATAACAACATTATGTAGATAATATAAATGCCTTTAAATAAATAATTCTTTTATTAATAAATGAATAAGATTGTTACAAAATATATGCTTTATCATCATACATGATTGGCTTGTGTGCATACTGTTAGTTCCCAGAGGCACAATAGTTATCTAAAAAGGGGTTTAATAGATATTTTAAATTTTCTTTTTCCAAAATACTTGTCAGATTTGTTAATGATTTAATCACAATAGAATTTAAGATTTGTTTGTTCCCCTTTAAGATAAACCAAATTAATAGGTGATAAGCAGTTATGACAGATGTGACGCCCCTAAAATAGGTATACATCACCCATCTTGGGTCGCCAAAAACAACACTACTGACAACTTCATTTATACAATTGTCTGGTAAAAATCTCGACGACACATATCTTTGTGAGTTTCAATACAAATATTATAACGTATATAATACGACAATATTCATACTCAGATTATTACAATGCCATATAAAGTACAACAACAAATATGAATTCAAGTCTCCAAATGAACACGAGAAGATTCCGGTCCTCCTCATTCTAATGGAGTGCATTTAGACGCTATCAAATTTGAGTTTGCATCCACCTATTTGATTCACCAAATATAACTATTAAATGATGTATAAAATATTTCACACATATTTTAAGTTTTTAGTACAATTATTATGCTACACCGTTTCATAATTTGATTAGGATTTTGACTAATTTGAAACACCACTTTATACCCATGTTCTCTCTGCTAGTCTCAGCTACACTTTTATTTCCTGAAAGGAATTGTGAAAGAAAAGGGGTGAGCACAAATAGCCCAGTAAAAATATCATGGCTTAAGATAATTAAATTATCAATAGCCTTCATTAGTAATAAATTAGAGATTTAGAACATATGGTAGATGATAAAAGTTTTCAACCATAATTGCAGTGGAATCAACAATTCATTAGAAGAGTCAAGTAGAACGTAATGTCTACTATCTTCTCTAAATTAAAAGTCTGTTAATATTTCATTACTGTAATACCCATCAACAGTTCTTTGTTGTACCCAAGAGAAATAGAACTTTAATCATCTGTCTTCACCTGAACCACCAAAGATTATAGTTAAATTCACAATTCATATTTATAATCATGTAAATCAATAGTTTCTCCTTGTCACAAAGGCTTAATAGAATGTTTACTCAATATCCTTACCCCAAAAGCTAAAGATATTCAAATGTAATAACAATGATCATACCAATTAGTTGTCTATCTTTACACTACGGGCCAAAGATATTCAACTATAAAACCAATGGTTATGATCATACCAATCAATTGTCTGTCAGTACACTACGGCCAAAGACATTAAACTGTTAACTAATGGTCATGATCCTGCCAATCACGTCATCGAATTATCCATGCACTACGGGCCAAGAATATTTGTTAGTATCACCAGTGGTCATGATCATGTCATATACTTGTCCATCTTTGCACTACGGGCCAAAGCTATCAATCAACAGTTCGTCTTTGCACGCAAGCCAAAGATATACAACTGTAAAACCAATAATCAACAGTCCAACTTTGCACGTAAGCCAAAGATATACAACTGTAAAGCCAGTAATCACCAATCCATCTTTGCACTATGGGCCAAAGATGACTTTCAACACAATAGAAGCATAAAAATGATGACAATGATATATATAATGAATGAACATAAATAATCAGAACAATAAGATAAATAGATCTTAGTGATTTTCAACTTAATTATCCAGAGTCCAAATTGCCAACATGATATTAGATGAAGCACAAACTATTAAGGATATTTTAATCATTTCAGGACTTTTCACCATTTAATGATAATATGAAGAAACGAATAATAATATCTTACCATAATATGGAGTATGAAAGAAAATGACATCCTTTTACCATAAAATGATACCCCCTTACCATAATAATGACATCCCTTACCTTAGCATGTGACTAGATTTTGCTTTCTGTGAAATTGATCAACTTAAACAATGCTTGCATTCCTTATCTACACTTGGAGTAACATTACACTCAATAGAAATACTCACAATATTATACTCACAATATTGTAGTAAAAGAATTTTATATTTTTAGTGTAGTGATGGTGTGTGTTTAGTTGCTCAACCGGGCAACCTATTTATACTAAAAGTTTAGTAAACAACTAGCACACCCGTTTTGACAAAATAACCAAATGAGGTATATAATAATGCTAGTAGTGGACTTTATGGTCCCACAGAGAAAATTAAATCAACTTGTGCACGTTTTAAAAATAATTGAGTTGTGGTCCAGACAACTTTAGGAAAAGTAGAGTGTCGGCAAGTCCTGCCAAACTTACTTTTGTAAAAAAAAAATAATTGAACAAACATCTGTATATCATACTTATCTAATTCATCATTGATTAATGTTAAATATCATTATATTTAATAATGTTCATGTTTTACAACTTAGAACAACATCCTTTATCATCGAAAACATTACACGTTGCATACGCGCATGCCCAACGTCCTCCGATTGTCTTTAAATGCACATCAGTCCCAAAAATAGCCATTTTAGGCCTTGATCCTGACCTCAAATCTCAAAATATAAATAATGAAAGTTTTAGGTCTACTCGTTATCTTTCCGAATCATCCTGAATCACCTCAATCAGAGTTCGTATGAAAAAGTTATGCCCAATTTTCTAAAGGACATCTTGACAGATTTTGGCTTAACACTTGACTAGCGCCTAGGCGCCCAAATTTGGCCTTGGGAAAGAGCCTAGGTGCCCAAGAACAGAGTTTAAGTGCTGAGCCCAGCGCCTAGGTGCTCGAACCTTGGCACTTAACTCCGATTTCCAGATTTTATAACTTTTAACGCACATACTTCAAATCTTCCTAACTTCTTCATTTTCAGTCGGAATTAGTTCGTTTTCGAGGCTATGGAAAGCTTGTAACATGCTATACAAAAGCCCCATGATTTCATAATGTTTCAAAATCATTAATTAGTCTAAAATTTGGCTCAAATGTCCCCCAATACTAAGTTTTTTGTCATTTAACATGTTTTATGAAAACTATCACCACAACTTTAATTTAAATCATTTTTAGTCCGTTCAAATTAGAATATTTCCATAAATTCTTAATCTATAGATCCTCCTCCTTGGATTTTACACATAAATCAACCATCAATACTTTTACAAGTTTGATTTAATTCCTCAATTACTTTTGTTCATCCTCAAACATATGACTAACTTTTTGATCTTAAATTTTATTATGACCTGGATTAAACATAAAATCTTTATCATATACTTCCTTATTACTTTGGATCCATCATGATCCCCTATAACCCAACTTTCAACAAATCAAACTCTTAGGAAAATTAAAGAGATAAAAAGTTTTGGTTTTACCTTTTGAGTTCTTATTCTTCCTTCATGCTTCCATGGTTTCATCTTCTTCTTTCTTCCTTTCTTTTTTTCTTTCTCTTTCCTTTCTCTCTTCTCTCTTTTCTCTCTTTTCTTCTTCTGAACATGGCTACGGGAGGGAGCATGAGAGAATGAGAAAATGTGCTGAAAATAAAAATGATGGTGTTTTCCCTTTCTTTTCCTTTTCTCTCCCCCTCTTTTCTTCTTCTTTTTCTTTGTCTCCCACATCCCGTGTCCCCCCGTAACAATTCACCACTCAGTCGCCCATGGGCCTACCTAATCATAGTTAAATTTTCTCATCTTTTATTAGCTCATTTATCCGATTAAATGCTTGTTTGACCATTTATCAATTAACACTTTAAAATTTTAGAATAATAATCATAAATTAAATTAGACTTTTATTTCATAAAATTTAATAAAAGTCAGGGTCTTACAATCACCCCACCTTATGAAATTTCGTCCTTGAAATTTACGAACATACCTGGAATTTCGAAGAGATAAGAATTTCAAATTCTAGCTCCCAGGCTACTTCCTCTGTCTCATGGTTCATCCATTGCTCATCTCTTGTATTTCAGATATCATTCTAGAATATAACTTCAAAACAAAGGTTAATTGACATATCATAATTTGCCAACTAATTAAGTAACAAAAATCAGCTTAGGTATGACACACACTAGTGAATGATTTTACTTATCTCTCAACTCCTAGTTCTAATCCTAGATCTCCGCTAGAGATTATATCCCTAAGCTTTGATACCAAATGTGACGCCCCAAAAATAGGTATACATCACCCATCTTGGGTCGCCAAAAACAACACTATTGACAACTTTATTTATACAACCGTCATGCAAAATACGACGACACATATACTGTGAGTTTCAATACAAATATTGTAACGTATATAATACGAAAATATTCATACTCAAATTATTACAATGTCATATAAATTACAACTGCAAATATGAATTCAAGTCTCCAAAGGAACACGAGAAGATTTCGGTCCTCTTCATTCTAATGGAGTGCATTTCGACGCTATCAAATTTGAGTTCGCATCCCCCTATTTGATTCAGCAAATATAACTATTAAATGATGTATAAAATATGTCACACATATTTTAAGTTCTCAGTACAATTATTATGCCACACCATTTCATAATTTGATTAGGATTTCGACTAATTTGAAACACCACTTTATACCCATGTTCTCTCTGCTAGTCCCAGCTACCCTTTTATTTCCTAAAAGGGATTGTGAAACAAAAGGGGTGAGCACAAATAGCCCAGTAAAGAATATCATGGCTTAAGATAATTAAATTATCAATAGCCTTCATCATTAATAAATCAGAGATTTAGAACATATGGTAGATGATAAAAGTTTTCAACCATAATTAAAGCGGAATCAACAATTAATTAGAAGAGTCAAGTAGAACGTAATGTCTACTATCTTCTCTAAATTAAAAGTCCATTAATATTTCATTACTGTAATACCCATTAACAGTTCTTTGTTGTACCCAAGAGAAAGAAAACTTTAATCACCTGTCTTCACCTGAATCACCAAAGATTATAGTTAAATTCACAATTCATATTTATAATCATGTAAATCAATAGTTTCTTCTTGCCAAAAAGGCTTAATAAAATGTTTACTCAATATCTTTACTTTAAAGGCTAAAGATATTCAAATAAAATAACAATGATCATACCAATCAGTTGTCTATCTTTGCACTACGGGCCAAAGATATTTAACTATAAAACCAATGGTCATTATCATACCAATCAATTGTCTGTTAGTGCACTACGGCCAAAGACATTAAACTATTAAGTAATGACCATGATCTTGCCAATCATGTCATTGAATTATCCATGCACTATGGGCCAAGGATATTCATTAGTATCACCAGTGGTCATGATCATGTCATACACCTGTCCATCTTTGCACTACGGGCCAAAGCTATCAATCAACAGTTCGTCTTTGCACGTAAGCCAAAGATATACAATCGTAAAACCAATAATCAACGATTCAACTTTGCACGTAAGCAAAGATATACAAGCTGTAAAGCGGTAATCACCAATCCATCTTTGCACTATGGGCCAAAGATGACTTTATTTCACAATAGAAGCATAAAAATGATGACAATGATATATATAATGAATGAACATAAATAATCAGAACAATAAGATAAATAGATCTTAGTGATTTTCAACTTAATTATCCAGAGTCCAAATTGCCAACATGATATTAGATGAAGCACAAACAATTAAGGATATTTTAATCATTTCAGGACTTTTCACCATTTAATGATAATATGAAGAAACAAATAATAATATCTTACCATAATATGGAGTATGAAAGAAAATGACATCCTTTTACCATAAAAATGATACCCCCTTACCATAATAATGACATCCTTTACCTTAGCATGTGACTAGATTTTGCTTTCTGTGAAATTGATCAACTTAAACAATGCTTGCATTCCTTATCTACACTTGGAGTAACATTACACTCAATAGAAATACTCACAATATTATACTCACAATATTGTAGTAAAAGAATTTTATATTTTTAGTGTAGTGATGGTGTGTGTTTAGTTGCTCAACTGGGCAACCTATTTATACTAAAAGTTTAGTAAACAATTAGCACACCCACTTTGACAAAATAACCAAATAAGGTATATAATAATGCTAGTAGTGAACTTTATGGTCTCACAGAGAAAATTAAACCAACTTGTACACGTTTTAAAAATAATTGAGTTGTGGTCCAAACTACTTTAGGAAAAGTAGAGTGTCGGCAAGTCCTGCCAAACTTACTTTTGTAAAAAGAAAATAATTGAACAAACATACGTTTATCATAATTATCTAATTCATCATTGATTAATGTTAAATATCATTATATTTAATAATGTTCATGTTTTACAACTTAGAACAACATCCTTTATTGTTAAAAACATTACACGTTGCATACGCGCATGCCCGACGTCCTCCGATTACCTCTGAATGCACATTAGTCCCACAAATAGCCATTTTATGCCTTGATCCTGACCTCAAATCTCAAAATATAAAGAATGAAAGTTTTAGGTCTACTCGTTATCTTTCCGAATCATCCTGAATCACCTCAATCGGAGTGTATGAAAAAGTTATGCCTAATTTTCTAAAGGACGTCCGGATAGATTATGGCTTAACACTTGATCAGCGCCTAGGCGCCTAAATTTGGCCTTGGGCAAGTGCCTAGGCGCCCAAGATCAAAGTTTAAGCACCGAGCCCAGCAACTAGGCGCTTGACCCTTGGCACTTAACTTCGATTTCCATTGCAACTTTTGACGCACATACTTCAAATCTTCATAACTTCTTCATTTTAATTCGGAATTAGTCCATTTTTGAGGCTATAGAAAGCTTGTAACATGCTATACAAAATCCCCATGATTTCATAATGTTTCAGTTTCATTAATTAGTCCAAAATTTGGCTTAAAAGTCCCCCAATACTAAGTTTTTCATCATTTAACATGTTTTACGAAAACAATCACCACAATTTCAATCTAAATCATTTTTAGTCCGTTCAAATCGGAATATTTCTATAAATTCTTAATCTATAGATCCTCCTCCTCGGATTTAACACATAAATCAACCATCAATACTTTTACAAGTTTGATTTAAGTCCTCAATATAACTTTTGTTCATCCTCAAACATATACCTAACTTTTTGATTTTAAATTTTATTATGACCTGGATTAAACATAAAATCTTTATCATATACTTCCTTATTACTTTGAATCCATCATGATCCCCTATAACCCAACTTTCAACAAATCAAACTCTTAGGAAAATTAAAGAGATAAAAAGTTTTGGTTTTACCTTTTGAGTTCTTATTCATCCTTTATGCTTCCATGGTTTCATCATCTTCTTTCTTTCTTCCTTCCTTTCTTTCTTTATCTTTCCTTTCTCTATTCTCTATTTTCTTCTTCTGAACATGGCTACGGGAGGGAGCATGAGAGAATGAGAAAATGCGCTGAAAATAAAAATGATGGTATTTTCCATTTCTTTTCCTTTTCTCTCCCCCCTTTTCTTCTTCCTTTTCTTTGTCTCCCACATCCCTTGTCCCCCCTATAACAATTCACCACTCAGCCGCCATGGGGCCACCCAATCATAGTTAAATTATCTCCTCTTTTATTAGCTCATTTATCCGATTAAATGCTCGTTTGACCATTTATCAATTAACACTTTAAAATTTTAGAATAATAATCATAAATTAAATTAGACTTTTATTTCATAAAAGTCAGGATCTTACAATAGATATAGCAGTTATAGCAAGAATATAAAAGACACATTATTTTTAAGTGGTTCAGAGCACTCAAGGCTCCTATTCCACTCTTCTACTCCTCGAGTAGGAAATCCACTAAAGATGTCTTTACAATCTTCGAATCACTTAGATTCCTTCAAGACCAATAGTCTAGGAACTTCGTTCACTTAGAACTCTTCAAGTCCAGCAGACTTGGAACTTTTTAGTTCACTTAGAACTCTTCAAGTCCAGCAGACTTGGAACTTCTTACTTCACTTCAGGAGAGTTGAGTTCTTGAGTTGTGCTACTCAGTAGCCGTTAAGCATATGTTCGAAAGAACTGAGTAGCTTAGCAAGCTTTCTTTCTAGATCGTAGATGTGAGACCCCAGATTTTATCAATAAAGATTTAAATTTTGTCGAAATAATTTTTTAATATTATGTTGTGAATTTAAGATAATATTATAGTTGTGGGTAGTATTTATAAATTTTGCAAAGTATGCAGTGGTTATATTATATTCGATTAGTCGGAGAATATTCGGTTTAGCGGGGAATATTAAATACAACGGCTCAATCATTGGTGGACCCCATGAATTATTGTCGGATTGAGAAAAGCGACAAAAATATTTTATTGAAATAAAGCGGAAAGTTTTTCTGAGTGGATCTTGTTGAACTACTCATTAGTAGTAAAAATACGATGTCGTGTGGTGCATGCGTAGTAGCTGCGGTATTGATTATTGATGCTTATGTGAGAAGTCACTCGGTTTGATTCCATTATTGTCGATTAATAATATGAATTATTATAGCAATAATGACGTTTTGTTTTATTCAGTATTATTAGCGTAATAAAAGCGAAACATCTTTTTTATATAAAGCAGAATACTTTATTAAAGTTATTACATAAATAGAATATATTATATTTTATTATGCATAGTGTTGCATAGTATTTTTGCATAGTGTTGCATAGTATTTGCATAGTAAAATGTTTTTATATAAATAGAATATATGATATTTTATTTAAAAGATTTTGCTTTAAATATGGACCGTCAGATTAAAGTAAATCAATACGAATAGATTCATGGATTAATTACTATGCATTCTATTTTCCTATAAATAGAAGCTCATTCCTTCATTATTTTCTTACGAATTCTTTGAAACTAGAGAGAAATTATAGAGAGAAAGCTAGAGAGAAAATCTATAGAGAGAAAGAAGAAGAGTATACGGTACTTCACTACTTTGATATCCGAGGTGTCTTTTAGGGTAAGGGATATTATTTGTTGTACCGTAAAGGGTGTTATTCTTTCTTATTCATGAAGAGAACTTACATTATTCCATTCATTATTATTACATTGGAATAACTTTGTAAAAAGTGGCATACCCTATACATGACTTTGTATATGCTGGAATACCCTATACTTGGTGAAATCCTTATATTATTCCATTCTTATTTATTACATTGGAATAACTTTGTATCTGTGGAATCCCCTATACTTGGTGATTTTCTTACATTATTCCATTCTTTATTATTACTGTTGGAATATCACGTCATGTGTGTTTTACACGGACACAGTTCCATTGTTTATTATTCCGCATTTATTATTACATTGGAATAACACATGCATGTGTTTTTACAGGACACAGTTCCATTGTTTATTATTATTGGCATTTATTATTACATTGGATCATCACATCGATTGTGAATTTCACGACTTTTGGTTCCGTTATTATTATTACATTGGAATAACTTTGCATACATGCAATACCGCATGCGTGGTGATTTCTTTTGTTATTCTATTCTTTATTATACCCGGTTGGTTAAAACTTTGACTTCTATACTCCATGAAATTAGTAGAATATCCTTGATATTTGCGTTTCATCGATATCTTTTCATGGAAATATTCTTACGATCATTCTTGAATTTTACTCTACAAAAGCGATATCATATTGACAATTTGGGCGTTAATAAATCCTAGAGAAATTAATTCTTGAACTTGTTTTATTGAATTCTTATATCATTGTCATCATCCTCATGTTTATATTATGTTGAAAGTTATCTTTGGCTTACGTGCATAGATGAACTTAGTATGATTATGACCGGGTTCATTCGGTATAATCATGGCTTGATATAAATGACGTGACAAAAGTCCTCGGTGGCTTTGTAATGCGATGATGGATAGTTTTTGGTATGATTATGACCGGGGTGATTCGGTATAGTCATGACCATTGATAATTTGATGAAAATCCTTGGCCAAGTAGATACGGGGATGATTTGATATTGTGGTTTATTCATTAAAAGCGAGTTTTAGTGATAAAAATTGATGAAAACCTTTTAAAACCTAAAAGATAGTAGACTTTATTTTCTACTTGACTCTTTTAATGGATTGCATATTCATTATGATTAAAGCTGGTTGTCTATTGTATTTTATCGGTTTAACATTGTTGAAGGCTATTGATAATTTATTACGCATTATCTTAGCCATAATATTTCTTCTTGGGCTAGTTGAGCTCACCCTTTCTTTCACTTTATTCTCTTTGAAATGAGAATATATTTGGGACGAGTCGGGAAAAGAGTGATGGTCAGAAGATAGCATTAGTAGTCCTCACTATTACGTGAAATAGTGTGACAATAAATGTAATGAGGACTCCTTGAGTATGGATATTGTCTAAATGACAATATTCTATTAGAACTCTCGGTTTATGTATTGTCGTCATGTGTTACAGCGGATGTATAATTAAGTTTGTATTTGAATTTATGTACCATGTAAGTGGCGACCCAAGATGGGTTACGTATACCTAATTTTGGGGGCATCACAGTTGGTATCAAAGCTTAGGGATATGATCCCTGGCTGAGATGTGAGATAAAAACTAGGAGGGGAGAGATGGAGAATTCCTTCACTAGTATGACCTACCTAAATTTATTTGGTATTTAATTGGTCGGTCAGAGTATAGGGATAATATGTGATATGTTAATTAACCCTTGTTTTGTGACAGTGTTTGAGAATAACATCTGAAAATGCTGAGATAAGCAATGAAACACATGAGAGTGTTGATTCAGCTCAAACAAAAGGTAACGACCAACAATACGATAATAATCATCTTTGGTGCAGCCATATCGAACAATGATAACCATCGTGGGGAAATTATCATGCTAAGAATGGTAACCACTTGATTGGTAATCATGGCAAAGATAATAGAAGTGGAAATTGCAGAAGAGAAGGTCATTTAGCTCAATTTTTTTGTGCACCAAAGTCAAGTCTATTTGGGACGGTGGCACAAAGGTGGATATGGACAAAACAAAGTCGTTGGTTTTAGGAAGTGCATTTTCATGACTTCTCAAAAAGCGAGTAAGCCGAGCGAAGTTAGCGGGTTAGTTAATTATAAATTGCGAAGTCTATACCTTATAAGATCTGGGTTCTACCCATTATTTTATCTATCTTTCTTGCGTTCAGCGTTTAAATTTGACTCAGGAGAAGTTAGACTTTGACTTATTGGTTGAAACTTCGTTAGTAGGAGCCTTCGTTCTGCTTACTATTTTTAAATCTTGTTTGATTCAAATAAACACTTTCACGTTACTGTCGATCTTATCTTTTGAAAATACTTGCCTTTGATGTGATTTTAGGAATCGATTGGTTAACTACTCATCATGCTTTTCGTAAGGTTGTTAGCTTTTATATTCATAACCAAACTTTATTATCTGAATTCAAAGTAACCAAACCCTAAAGTTAATCATTGTTATATCAAGCCATAAGTAAAGAGCCCGATCCTTTCGTTGTTGACTTCTTTGTGTGAAATGCAAAGTCGGACTTTCGTAAGCGACGTCGTGATGAAGATGGCAAATTGATAGGTATCATTGTGAGGTCTTATCGAGGTTAAGGGATAGAAGTCGCAATTGGTATTAATGTGACGTCTTATTCAAGTCTTGGACGAAATAATGATTTTGAATGATATTTCTATCATTAATAAATTTCTGGCGTATTCTTGAAGACTTCTTAGCCTACTTAGGCGTGAAATCGAATTTTGTATTGACCCCGATATAAAACCCATTTCTTAAACCCTCAAATATTTCTTGACTAAAATGAGCATTTTCGTGGTTTATGATTAAAGTCGTAATAAAAGCATTGGACTAATGAAAATCATGGGTATACGTGGTATTAGTAAGTGTTATGATGAGTTATGTTGGTTAGTATGTGAAAACATGAAAGTTTCTAAAAAATCACAAGGAGTTAAAAACCAGATTTTGGTGAAAAACGTAACATGAAATTCAATTGACCATATCTCCTATTATATTTTGAATTTTTAAGTGTGGTCAAGTCCTAGAATTAGATCTATGAGTTACCTAACTAATCCAAGTGGAATTACTGGAAAAGGTGTTGTAGATTTTTGTGTGGACTGATTTTAGCAAAGGGTGTAAAGCTGCAAAAACCAGAAAAAAAGTCATTGCCATGATTTTAGAGGGCTGTTTCGGCCACTTAAATTATGAGAAAAATTCTGGCCTTTTGGGACATGAAAGTATATGGTATAAAGTACCTCCTGTCAAAAATGAGCTCATTTCGACTTAAAATGAGCAAGATATGACTATTTCAATATTTAGGTTTTTAGATTTAAAAAACGCTATAACCGAGTTCTATAACTCAGATGACCATGAAATTTAAACTGGAGGCTCACATTAACATGTGTAAGGTCCTGCCAAGATTTGGGAATTTTGGAGTTAAACTTGAGGTAGCTAATTTCTTAAGGAATTAATTAGAAATTGATTTTTGAAAAATAGTAAATGAATTTTAAAATTCGAGAAAAATATATTTTCATTATGGAACTATATTATGCTAAATCCCAGAAAAGAAATATTTTTGGGACTAATTTGTTATTTTTATGAAAATAGTTTAATTCACGAACATATGAGTTAAATATGTTATGTGAAGTAATAAAAGTTAAAAAATAGGATTTTATGGCTAGAGAATCCTATATAGAGTATATGCATATTTTTTTTGATGAGGGATATGATAATTGGTGATGATATCTTATGAGTATGGCATTTTGAATGATTAAATGCATTATATGGTAAAAGCGTAAACAATTGAGATAAATTATTTATAAATTTAAGAAGTGATTAAAATATTGTTATAATATTAATGATATTAGATTATGAGATTATTAAGTGATTGATAACATGGGGATATTCTTGAATCTGGATAAATTATATTATAAATGTTTAATATTTATCCTTTATCTCATTTGATTGATTCTTTATATCATTATCCTCGTATTTTATATTATGTTGAAAGTCATACATGGCTGTGGTGCATAGATGGACTTGGTATGATTATGACCGAGGGATTATTCGGTATAATCATGCTTAGTAATTGAAAAACACGATTATCTTTGGTAGTAGTGCATGGATAATTTGTGGTCGTGATCTTAATGAATACGATTATCTTTGGTAGTAGTCATGGATAATTTGTGGTCGTGATCTTAATGAATACACGATTATCTTTGGTAATAGTGCATGGATAATTTGTGGTCGTGATACTAATGAATACACGATTATCTTTGGTCGTGTAGTGCATGGATAATTTGTGGTCGTGATACTTAATGAATACACGATTATCTTAATGACACGATTATCTTTGGTACGTGGTGCATGGATAATTTGTGGTCGTGATCTTAATGAATATACGATTATCTTTGGTAGTAGTGCATGGATAATTCGTGGTTGTGATCTTAATGAATGTCCTTGGCACGTAGTGCATGGATGATTCGATGATATGGATTAATTATTGAAATTTGAGTCTCATCAATGAAATATTAATTCATGGATGTGGTAAAAGTCATCTTTGGTAGTAGTGCATTGATAGACTTGGTATGATTATGACCGAGGATTATTCGGTATAATAATGGTAGTAATTGAAAACACGAATATCCTTGGCGATTAGTGCATGGATAATTCGTGGTGCGTGATACTATTAAGGCTGCGTCTCGGCATTATTGGTTTTATAGTTGTATATCTTTGCTTTGTAGTGCAAAGATGAATTGTTAATGAATATCTTTTGGCGGATTGCGAAGATGAATTTAATATTTTTAACGATAAAGGTATTCAAGGTATCCTCACCTCATATCATACCAGTCGTACCCTAATTTGAAATGACGAAATTCCATAAGGAGGGAGATTGTGAGACCCCAGATTTTATCGATAAAGATTTAAATTTTGTCGAAATAATTTTTTAATATTATGGTGTGAATTTAAGATAATATTATAGTTGTGGGTAGTATTTATAAATTTTGCAAAGTATGCAAGTGGTTATATTATATTCGATTGGTGGGGAATATTCGGTTTAGCGAGGAATATTAAATACAACTGGCTCAATCATTGGTGGACCCTAGCGAAATTATTGTCGGATTGAGAAAGCGACAAAAATATTTTATTAAAATAACGGCGGAAGTTTTACCGTGGATCTTGTTGAACTACTACTCGGTAGTAAAAATACGATGTCACGTGTGGTTGCATAGTAAGTTGCGGTATTGATTATTGATGCTTATGTGAGAAGTCACTCAGTTTGATTCCATTATTGTCGATTAATAATATGAATTATTATAGCGATAATGACGTTTTGTTTTATTCGTATTATTAACGTAATAAAAGCGAAACATCTTTTATATAAAATAGAATACTTTATTAAAGTTATTCTATAAATAGAATATATTATATTTTATTATGCATAGTGCATAGTGTTGCATAGTGTTTGCATAGTAAAATATTTTTTATATAAATAGAATATATGATATTTTATTTAAAAGATTTTGCTTTAAATATGGATCGTCAGATTAAAGTAAATCAATCTGGATAGTTCATGGATTAATTACTATGCATTCTATTTTCCTATAAATAGAAGCTCATTCCTTCATTATTTTCTTACGAATTCTTTGAAACTACTAGAGAGAGAAATTATGAGAGAGAAGCTATAGAGAGAAATCTATAGAAAGAAGAAGAGTGATACGGTACTTCACTACTTTGATATCCGAGTGTCTTTTACGGTAAGGGATATTATTTGTTGTACCCGTAAGGGGTGTTATTCTTTCTTATTCATGAAGAGAACTTACATTATTCCATTCATTATTATTACATTGGAATAACTTTTGTAAAAGTGGCATACCCTATACATGACACATATGCATGAATACCTATCTTGGTGAAATCTTATATTATTCCATTCTTATTTATTACATTGGAATAACTCAGTATATGGAATCCCTATACTTGGTGATTTCTTACATTATTCCATTCTTTATTATTACATTGGAATATCCTATACGTGTGTTTTTATCAGGACACAGTTCCATTGTTTATTATTCGCATTTATTATTACATTTGGAATATCACATCGTGTGTGTTTTACAGGACTGGTTCCATTGTTTATTATTATTCAACATTTATTATTACATTGGATCATCACTGCCGATTGTGAATTTCACATGACTTTGGTTAGATTATTATTATTACATTGGAATAACACATACATCATGCAATACTGCATGCGTGGTGATTTCTTTTGTTATTCCATTCTTTATTATACCCAGTTGGTTAAAACTTTGACTTCTATACTCCATGAAATTAGTAGAATATCCTTGATATTTGCGTTTCATCCAGTATCTTTTCATGGAAATATTCTTCTGATCATTCTTGAATTTTACTCTACAAAATAGTATCATATTGACAATTTGGACGTTAATAAATCCTAGAGAAATTAATTCTTGAACTTGTTTTATTGAATTCTTATATCATTGTCATCATCCTCATGTTTATATTATGTTGAAAGTTATCTTTGGCTTACGTGCATAGATGAACTTAGTATGATTATGACCAGGGTTCATTTGGTATAATCATGGCTTGATATAAATGACGTGACAAAAGTCCTCAGTGGCCTGTAATGCGTTGATGGATAGTTTTTGGTATGATTATGACGGGGGTGATTCGGTATAGTCATGACCATTGATAATTTGATGAAAATCCTTGGCCAGTGTAGTACAAGGATGAATTGATATTGTGGTTTATTCATTAAAGCTGAGTTTTAGTGATAAAATTGATGAAAACCTTTTAAAACCTAAAAGATAGTAGACTTTATTTTCTACTTGACTCTTTTAATGGATTGCATATTCATTGCAGATTAAAGCTGGTTGTCTATTGTATTTTATCGGTTTAACTTTGTTGAAGGCTATTGATAATTTATTACGCATTATCTTAGTCATAATATTTCTTCTTGGGCTAGTTGAGCTCACCCTTTCTTTCTTTTCTTTGTTCTCTTGAAATGAGAATATATTTGGGATGAGTCGGGAAAAAGAGTGATGGTCGAGAAGATAGCATTAGTAGTCCTCACTATTTTGTGAAATAGTGTGACAATAAATGTAATGAGGACTCCTTGAGTATGGATATTGTCTAAATGACAATATTCCTATTAGAACTCTTAGTTTATGTATTGTCGTATGTTACACGACGGATGTATAATTAAGTTTGTATTTGAATTTATGTACCATGTAAGTGGCGACCCAAGATGGGTGGCGTATACCTAATTTTGGGGGCGCCGGTTGGTATATCGAGCTTAGGGATATGATCCCGGCCGAGATGTGAGATAAGAACTAGGAGGGGAGAGCGGGAATTCCTTCGCTAGTATGACCTACCTAAATTTATTTGGTATTTAATTGGTCGGTCAAGGAGTATAGGGATAATATGTGATATGTTAATTAACCCTTGTTTTGTGGCGGTGTTTGAGAATAACATCCGAAAATCTTTGAGATAAGCAATGAAGCACATGAGAGTCTTGATTCAAATTTCAAACAAAAGGTAACGACCAACAATACGATAATAATAATCATCTTTGGTGGCGCGGCTATCGAACAATGATAACCATCGTGGGGTAAATTATCATCTAAGAATGGTAACCACCATTGGTAATCATGGCAAAGATAATAGAAGTGGAAATTGCAAGAAGAGAAGGTCATTTAGCTCAATTTTATTTGTGCACCAAAGTCAAGTCTATTTGGGACGGTGGCACCAAAGGTGGATATGGACAAAACAAAGTCGTTGGTTTTAGGAAGTGCATTTTCATGACTTCTCAAAAGCGAGTAAACCGAACGAAGTTAGCACGGGTTAGTTAATTATAAATTGCGAAGTCTATACCTTATAAGATACTGGTTCTACCCATTATTTTATCTATCTTGCTTGCGTTCAACATTTAAATTTGACTCCGGAGAAGTTAGACTTTGACTTATTGGTTGAAACTTCGTTAGAGAGCCTTAAATTCTGGCCGCTACTATTTTTAAATCTTGTTTGATTCAAATAAACACTTTCACGTTACTGTCGATCTTATCTTTTTGAAAATACTTGCCTTTGATGTGATTTTAGGAATCAATTGGTTAACTACTCATCATGCTTTTCGTAAGGTTGTTAGCTTTTATATTCATAACCAACCTTGTTATCTGTAATTCAAAGTAACCAAACCCTAAAGTTAATCAACGTTATATCAAGCCATAAGTAAAGAGCCCCGATCCTTTCGTTGTTGACTTCTTTGTGTGAAATGCAATCAAGTCGGACTTTACGTAGCGACTGACGTTGGATGAAGATGGCAAATTGATAGGTATCATTGTGAGGTGCTATCCGTGTTAAGGGATAGAAGTCACATTGGTATTAATGTGACGTCTTATTCAAAGTCTCGACGCGAAAATATGATTTTGAATGATATTTCTATCATTAATAAATTTCCTGGCGTATTCTTGAAGAATTCTATCAAATTGCACAAAATAAGCTGAAGTATAGAAAATTAGAGTTTTAAAATTTTACAAACCATATACCCGGATCACCCTTTATGCACAATTATTTTTTAAACGAAAATATGAAGAACAAGAATCATACCCTTGAAGATTCGAGCTTCCTCAGGTACAAGTTCACCTCCAATCTTTTTCGCGTTCAACTTGAATTTACCGGGTTTGATTCCTTCCTTTGATCAACGTTAACCACCCAAGTGTTTGGCCTCTAGAGGTGATCCACCAAGGAAGAAGAAATATTCAAGAAGAAGGGTGGTTGGCTAAACCCTAGTTTTCTATCTCTATAGAAAAAGAGCGTACTCTCCAACTATTGAAATTACGTATTCTATAAAAACGTCAATAATACACACCCATAATAAGACTACTCTTATTTATAGATGTGGGTAACCCTCCTTAACAATTAAGGAATTGAGTTTTATTTTAATTAATTAAATTTCTTTAATTAATTATGCTCCCAATCTTATTAGGAATAATTAATTAAACTCTTTTAATTAATTAGCCTCTAATCTTATTAGGATATTTGAGAGTACTTTTATTAATTAATTCCTAAACTTCTTTAGAAATTAAAATAATAATAATAGTAATAATAATAATAAGACTCCTCTTATTAATTTATATTTAATATTTTCAAAATATTAAATAATAAATATTAAGCTATTTAATTTATTCTATCACCATAGATTAAATTAAATATACTTAACTTATTATTACGATTATGCCATTAACTTCTTAAATAATTATTCTTCCTTTTATGGTGTGACCCTTTAGGTTCTCCATATTAAGCCGGTTGTGAATAAATCAATTAGAATAATTATAATCTTATTTAAATAAATAAATTAAACTATTAATTTATTTAAATAAATAATATTTATTCTCTGATAAGGATAAGCCTCCTAGCGATCAATGACTTTTCGGATAATATAGATTTCAACATTAATTATAAAAGAACCTTTGAGTAAATAGTTATCGTAAATCAATTCAATCCTTCCACCATCTGATGTCCCAATTAAATATAAGGCATGGAATTCTTGTCAAGTCTTATTTTATTTAATTATATGTATTTCGACTCTTTAAATGCACAACTCCAAATAATGCAAATTAAAACTCCTTTCTAATTTCATTACTGCGCCTTGGCCGAGGACTCTTGAGTTGTCATTTATCGAATCACATAGAACATTTTCTCTTCTTTTACTAGAAGTGGTAGATTCTTTATTGATCATACATTATCTCCATGTACAACTTATTATACCCAAGCATACCCTTTGATATACCTAAGGGTCTTAAGGAATAAGTCAAAGTATAACTCATCATACACAAGATACTATGATGATCTCAAGTCCAAGGATCACTTGTACTACTATCACTACAGGTATTCCTATTGACATGCAAGTAAAACTCCATTAGGTATTCCTTAGAGAGCCACGTTCAGTGAAATTATTCTCTAATAAGCACCTACATACTTGCTTTAGTTTCTTCACACAAATGATCATGAGATCAATCATCCTCATCTAATGAGTAAGCAACGCATGTACCAATCTATCTGGATTCACTAATCCCCAATTTAGTAATCCATTGATTAAGAAATATTTTAGTTTTAAGCTTTCTAAGAATTTAGATCACACTAGAATGATCATCATCATTATTCTAAAAAAATTGCTTAAAACTATGGGTTTATCACATATTATAAAATAACATCATGTAGATAATTAAAAGCCTTTAATAAATTAATACTTTTTATTAATAAATGAATAAGATTGTTACAAAGTATATGCTTTATCATCAAACATGATTGGCTTGTGTGCATACTACTTTCAATCTCCCACTTGCACTAAAGTCGATAAATCATGGTATCTTATACCCTTCTTCTCTAAGTGGCGATTATCTTGCTGTTGGATAAGCTTTAGTTAATGGATATGTAATGTTGTTCTTGAGAGTCCACTATCTCTATAGTGATTTCCAATCATTCAATGATTCTTATAATCAAATGAAAGTGCCACAACACATGTTTAGATCCAAGATG
Source organism: Panax quinquefolius (assembly GCA_020205615.1). NCBI lineage: Eukaryota > Viridiplantae > Streptophyta > Magnoliopsida > Apiales > Araliaceae > Panax > Panax quinquefolius. The sequence continues at coordinate 34,784,140 of CM035157.1, read as the reverse complement.
AGATTTAGGAACTATTCCTAGTTCTGTAATAAACTTTTCATCCAAACAATCAACTTGCAGCTTCATTTATAGCTATATACTTTGTCTATATTACTAAACCAATTACTCTTTGCTGTTTGGAACCTTTCCAATTCATTGCACCACACGATTCAAGAGTAAACTTTTAATTAAAGTGGATTTTTTGTCATCTTGAGTGCATGCGAAAAAAACTCGAGTTTGTTAAGCCCTCTAGTTTTAATTTAGACCCACTATGTATATGATCACATCCTTAGTGCCGGTTAAGTACTTTAAGATGTTTCTCATTAACTCATAGTGAACTTTTCCAGAATATGATTGATTAACATCAGGTCTCGTATATTTCATTGCATACATGATAGTTACTCACACGATCTCTATTTTACGAGTCTATGAGGACTATTAAGAGAGATACACTCTATGGCTCATCAACATGAGACATCTCTTGGAGTTTACATGCTAAACGACTTTAGCATCAAATGAATATACGTTCCTTGGGTTAGGTCGAGCATCCTCTTGAATCTATCTATATAGATTTGTATCCCCAATTATGATACTCTTCCCAAATCATTTATGGAGGAATGTTTAGACAACTTTATCTTTACTGATTATAGCATTGGTATGTTATTCCTTATCCGTAGTATATCAACATATAATACTAGGAATATCACAACGCTCCCACTGACCCTTTTGTACACACTAGGTTCATTCTTATTTTTGATAAAATCAAACTCTTTTGATTGTCTCATCAAAATGAATGTTCTATATTTGAGAAGCTTGCTTCAATCCATTTCTCTAAGTGTCTGCAACTCTTACTTCATCGTATATAACTGGATCATCATCTTCTATGATGTGTACGTCATCATCATCATCTATGCTGAATCCATACATCCTAGGTATCTTCGGTATTGTTCCAGATTTACGATTAAGTTGTGGTACAATAGGTCTATCTACAGGTTCTTCTTATTTAACTTATAGTGATTTGTGGTTCTTAAACTCTTTAAGATCTATTATCCTCTCACTAGCTCCTTCAATGATAAACACCTTTATTTTAGAAGGTAGCGTGTTTCGCAACAAGCACCTTTTGCTAAGTAGGATTATAAAACATATGCCCTAAACTTACTTTAGGATGTCCCACAAATCTGTACTTGTCAAATCTTGTCCCAAACTTATCCTTTGAAACCTTTTCACATAAGTTAGACAACCCCTTATCTTAACATACTTAAGATTAGGAATCCTCCCTGTCCATAACTTTTATGGAGTCTTGGGGCTGGATTTTGAGGTTACCTTTTCGTAGATATGCAGCCATTTCTAGGACATAACCCTATAGGGATACTGGAATGTTGGTAAAATTAGTATGGACTGCACCATATCCAACAAGGTATGATTTTTTCTTTCAGATACATCAAGCAATTATTGCGTATCAGGAGGCGTCCATTGTGAGAAAACTATTTGAGATGATCTAGAAATTCAATGCACAAGTATTCCTTCCTTGATCCGATCAAAGAATCTTAATACTTTTCAAATTAGTTTCATTTATGAATTCTTTGAGCCTTTCAAATAATTCATAATTGTATTTCAACAAATACACACGTTCAACTTTTTGAATGATTATCTCCTTTTCTTATACTATTTTGTTCAATATTTAAAATTATTTTTACGTAAGTCAAGTATACAAAATCCATTAAGTAATATTCCAGTTCTATACAAAACATTATTATTATAAATAGAACAATAATTGTTCTTAAATATAATATCAAAGATTTCATTGTCCAACAACAAAATGAAAAATAATGTTTCTAACGAGAACTGGAATACAATAATAACTTATTAACTTAATAGATTTACCCGTAGGCATTGCTAAACTATAAGTTTCTATGGCTAATGTAGCAACCTTTGCTTCATTTCCCACACATAGGATTACCTATCTTTGTTTAGCTTTCTACTTCTACTTGGTCCCTTCATAAATCTATATTTATGATAACCAAAGCTGGTATCCATTACCCAAGTAGAATCTTAACTTAAAGAAAAATTTATTTTAATTATGAACAAAAACTATATTTGTAACCGAAACTTCACTAAGCTTCTTTGGTTAGCCTCTGCAAGATGCTTCTCGCAGTTTTTTTCCAGTGTCCAGGCTTATTGCAGTGGAAGCAAACTCCTTTGCTATCCGTATCAGCTTTGTTCTTATTATCCTTTATTTTTGTCTTTCCATTTACCTTCTTAGAATCATTCTTCTTTTCAGAAGATCCTTTGGCCCCTACTAGTAAGACTTGGTCTTTCTTTGGTGGAAAGTGACTCAACATTTTCAACATGTTAAGCAAATCAATGAGGCTGATATCTAGCTTGTTCATATGAAAAATCACAACAATTATGAAAGGAGTCCGGGAGTGAGTTCAAAATCAAATCTTGGCTCAACTATCCATCCATGACAAAAAATCGTTGTCCTAATTGATCAATCAAATTGATTATGTTAAGGACTTTATCTGTACTATAGTGTCATCGGTCATTCTAGATCGGAAGAGCTCCTTAGATATCTAATATCTATTAGTCATACTTTTCTCACCATTAACTACTTGATATGCAGGAATATAGTAGGAGCATCCATAGTTTCATGCTGACGCTGAAGCTCGTTACTCATGGAAGCAAGCATGATACATTGTGCCAACTGTGCATCATCTTGCCACTTTCTAAAAGTAGCGATCTCTTCCTCAGAGGCATTGTCTGCAATCATTGTAGGGATATGCATATTAAGGACATAAGATAGTTTTTCAGCCGTGAGAACTATTCTCAATTTCCTTAACCAATCTGTTTAATTCGGTCCGATTAAATAACATCTAATATGCTTTGCAGTGATAGTAATTTAGAAATTGTAAATTTTGTAAATGAATTTGTAATTAACAACATTTTAGCATACATTCTTTTATTAATTACCAAAATAAATTAGGTCTTATTTTAAATTGATATCTCCCACTATTTTCTTCAAACTATATTACCCTCAATATATATAGTTCGACAATATCTAATTAAAGATATGCTAATGAGAATAAGGATCCCATTTCAAATGTATATAGCCTTGTGTGTGCACAACAAACTATATATAAATAAATAGGTAGACAACTCTTATTAATTACATCAACTATGCAACTCCTTGTATTTTACCTCTTAGATCATAATGGTCAAGTGTGTGCACATCCGAACTAAAATGATTTAAGTTAAGTCAGACCCAACATTTCCTTATAAGTGAAGAGAAAACTACTGTCCTTGTGTGTACAACAACAAAGCAAATAATGTTCAATTCCTTATAAACATCATATGTAATAAAATTAACATCTTAAATATTTAATACTTGCCTTGTGTGTACACAACAAACTCATATTAAATATTCAATACTCTATTGTTTTTATCATGCTTTAGAAAGCGACGTTCGATATTCCAAATATCTTTGAGCGTTACAACTTAATATAAAAAATTTGAGGGGTTTGTTATTAATTTGTCTCATCTTGTTTAGCAGCTTATATATATATATATAAAATAATACGCGTCATATTATTAAACATGCGAATCATGTTTATATAATATATATATATATATAATATAAGCATGCATATAGAATACTATATATTACCCGGATTGATTATGGACTTTTATTCTAGTTTGGTTCACTAGAGCCACCAAGTGAGCCAAAAGGTTGGCTCACAGGGTGCGAGAATTAATATTTAAATATAACTATTACATTTAAACTGGGCTCCATTACAAGCGGGTCTTCAAGCGCTCCTTGCTCCTTGATCTCTAATTTTTCAAAATTAATTCTAACTATTCCTATTACAAAACTATTTAAAATAAATAGAAACCTTGATCGTGATCGAGGAAAGTATATAGGAGGAGATAGAATTTACATTAAGAAAAAATTAGAGAAGGCGAAATCATGAAACCCCATTTAATAAAACCCATACATTCAAGCATCCAACTAAAATAAAATCCAATCACATTTAATTGATAGTCCATAATCAATCCCATTTATTATCATACACATCTACATATGCATCGATAAATAACATTCATCTCATGAATAATAAACATTCAATATATATATTGATATCATTTAATGGATAAATTTAGTTAGTATAAAATCTAATTTTGAATAAAAATAAACTCCTTTATTTTAATCCAAATTTAAATCAAAATAAACTTCTTTTATTTTAATTTATCCTATTTTGAATAAAATAAACTATTTTATTTTAATCAAAATATTTAATCAAAATAAACTCATTTATTTTAATTAATTATGGAATCAATTTCAAAAAAAAAAAAACTCATTTATTAAAGGAAACATGATTCTCTTTCTTATTCACAAATAAACTCCTTTATTTTGAATAATATGAAATCTTATTTCATATCTAAATAAACTCCTTTATTTAAATAAATACATATTCTTTTTTCTATTCACAAATAAACTCCTTTATTTTGAATAATATGAAATATTATTTCATATCTAAATAAACTCCTTTTATTTAAGAAAACATGAAATCCAATTTCAACTCCAATTAGTTATCATGTAATCTAATTCCAACTCTAATTAGTTAGCATAAAATTTAATTTAAAATTAAAATAAACTTTATATTTTAATATTAAAATAAACTTTTATATTTTAAGATTAAAATAAATTTTTATTTTAATTATAAAATAATTAAAAATATATATATATATATATATTTACGTGAATCTTATTATAATATATATTATAATACATATATATAATGTATCAAGTTTATATATATATATATATATATATATATATATATATATATATATATAATAATATAAGTTATACATTATAATATATATTATATGTAATGTGAATCCAAGCTCCTGATGCCTTGAACTAAACACCTGAATTCTTAAGTCATTCACATCCTGCAACCTTATTAACCATAATACATATATATATAAAATATAATCAGGTGATCATGATTAACGTTTTCGAAAAGGAGAAACAGGTTTCGCGAATCACGGAATTTGCGAGGAACAGTTTACGAATTGGCGTTTTTAAAAAAAATTTATACAACAAAATTATGCCCAATTAAATTGTTCTAAACACATATCAATATACATATCAAATTAAAATAATTAATAATTCGCATAAAGGTTTGGGCTCTGATACCACTGTTAGGTTTGTAATATTCATGAACGCAATTAAATTGCACAAAATAAGCGAAAGCATGTAAAATCAGAGTTTTAAAATTTTACAAACCATATACCCGGATCACCCTTTATGCATAATTATTAATTAAACGAAAATATGAAGAACAAGAATCATACCCTTGAAGATTCGAGCTTCCTCAGGTACAAGTTCACCTCCAATCTTTTTCGCGTTCAACTTGAATCCACCGGGTTTGGTTCCTTCCTTTGATCGGCGTTAACCACCCCAAGTGTTTGGCCTCTGAGGTGATCCACCGAGGAAGAAGAAATATTGAGAAGAAGGGTGGTTGGCTAAACCCTAGTTTTCTATCTCTATAGAAAAAGAGTGTACTCTCCAACTATTGAAATTACGTATTCTATGAAAACGTTAATAATACACACCCATAATAAGACTCGTCTTATTTATAGATGTGGGCAACCCTCCTTAACAATTAAAGAATTGGGTTTTATTTTAATTAATTAAATTCCTTTAATTAATTATGCTCCCAATCTTATTAGGAATAATTAATTAAACTCTTTTAATTAATTAGCCTCCTAATCTTATTAGGATATTTGAGAGTACTTTTATTAATTAATTCCTAAACTCCTTTAGAAATTAAAAAATAATAATAGTAATAATAATAATAAGACTCCTCATATTAATTTATATTTAATATTTTCAAAATATTAAATAATAAATATTAAGCTATTTAATTTATTCTATCACCATAGATTAAATTAAATATACTTAACTTATTATTACGATTATGACATTAACTTCTTAAATAATTATTCTTCCTTTTATGGTGTGACCCTTTAGGTTCTCCATATTAAACCTAGGTTGTGAATAAATCAATTAGAACAATTCTAATCTTATTTAAATAAATAGATTACACTATTAATTTATTTAAATAAATAATATTTATTCTGATAGGGATAAGCCTCCCTAGCGATCAACGACTTTCAAGATAATATAGATTTCAACATTAATCATAAAAAGAACCTTTGAGTAAATAATTGCAAATCTGATTCAATCCTTCCACCATCTGATGTCCCGATTAAATATAAGACATGAAATTCTTTGTCAAGTCTTATTTTATTTAATTATATGTATTTCGACTTTTAAATGCCTGACTCCAAATAATGCAAATTAGAAACTCCTTTCTAATGTCATTCTGCCTTGGCTAAGGACTAGTGGGTTGTCATTTATCGAATCACATAGGACATTTTTCTTCTTTTAGTAGAAGTGGTAGATTCTTTATTGATCATACATTATCTCTATGTACAACTTATTATACCCAAGCATACCCTTTGATATACCGTAAGGGTCTTAAGGAATAAGTCAAAGTATAACTCATCATACACGAGATCTTATGATGATCTCAAGTCCAAGGATCACTTGTACTACTATAACTACAGGAATTTCTATTGATAGGCAAGTAAAACTCCATTAGGTATTCCTTAGCGAGCCACGTTCAGTGAACTTATTCTCTAATAAGCACCTACATACTTGCTTTAGTGTCTCCACACAAATGATCATGAGATCAATCATCCTCATCCAATGAAAGCAATGACATATGTACCAATCTATCTGGATTCACTAATCCCCAATTTAGTAATCCAATGATTGGGAACTATTTTAGTTTTAAGCTTTCTAAGAATTTAGATCTCATTAGAATGATCATCATCATTATTCTAAAATCATTGCTTAAAACTATGAGTTTATCACATATTATAAAATAGTATCATGTAGATAATTAAAAGCCTTTAATAAATTAATACTTTTTATTAATAAATGAATAAGATTGTTACAAAGTATATGCTTTATCATCAAACATGATTGGCTTGTGTGCATACTACTTTCATCTTCAATACGTTTCTTTGTTATATACTAAGGATGAGTGTTGGGTCATTGGGATTCTTGAGAGTCTCAATGTCTATAATCTATTCCTTATTTATTGTATTTTATTCTTTAACAAATGGACAAAGCTCGATTCTTCTAATGCAAACAGATGATGCACTACGATCATGATCGTGGTGTCTTGCCACATTCGTACTTGATTCGGACTGATAGAGGAGAACACTACGATTTCTCTTAAGCACTGGTAGACTAAGATCTTTGCTTGCTTGATTTGTAGACTGTATGCTTTTGAGAACAGACTATGATTCTTAATTTGTCTCGGCAGACATTTGGACCAACTCTACGATTCTAAGTGAGGCCCTCCAAAGCAGACTACGATTTTGTAGCAACTTTCTTGATACTCTACGATTCTGCCTTGGCTTCTGCAATCCCTCGGTTGGCTCAACAGACTACAATTCTGTTGATGCCTATCTATTACATCTCAAAATAGATCATCCTAACAACTTTGATCTTTTCTTCTATACATTTATTTACATAATGATAAACATAAAGCACATATCAACCTAATAATTTTGATCTATCATCTAAGACCTTGTACATATATGCTTTGAAGGACTTTACATATAAGCATGATTATTTACTTTCAACATCAGTTTTAAATATGCAATTCCCAAAAATCTCTTCTTATTTGATGTTGACATAACCAAGGAGATTTGTATCATAATCATCAATTTCTATAAAGTAAATATGACTTAGTGTTTCAGTGAGCAGCTGAAATCTCTGGAGAATAAGTATGAATTTATTGATGTTTGTAAAGACAGATATTATAATAAAGCATAGTTACATCAATAAGAAATAAATTTCAAGTTATCTCTATATCTTCTGCCTTTTGCTTCTTGGAGGATTGGTATGCTCTGCAGCTCTCCTTCTTTTGCTAGCTTAATCTCTCCATGAAATGTCTTCCATCTTGCTTTGACTTAGCCATTCTCCATGATCATGTCTGTTCATAAAGGCAAGATCTCCAACTGGCATGTTTAGGCTAGTAGTGGTTACTCCTTGTGAGCTAGGAGATGGCCCTCGACTCCTTAACGGTTGTGCCATGAGAATTGGTTGGCGCTGCTGCTGTTCGGATCGTGGAGTCTAATAACGATGCTGTCTTATGGGAGGACTCCTTGAAGATTGAGCAATTTGTTTGCCTCTTCCTTTGCCTTTCTCTCCTTCCCCTTTATTCTCCCCCTTTATGTCAGCATCAAGGGTTTGAATGTCGTCTGACAGACGATTCATGCCTTAGACAAGTTCGTGGAGCTGATTCCTGGATTGAGTAATGTCTTCACGATTTTCTTTAACTAGAGAGTCAGTTTGAGAGTTGTGATTTTGTAGAATGGCCAAGAAAGTGTCTGTTTGTTGTATCTGACTCATAGAGTAATCTTTGAATTCTTTAATAAAAGATCGTAGGCTTGATAGACTTTCTATAACAAGTTTATTTTGAGTTTCCCGAGTCTTCTGCAGAAGGATAACTGTTTCCTTATGCTTTTGGGCTGACTGAAAGTGAATTTAATCCCTTTCATTAATGATGTGGATCATTTCCTTGATGATCTCCCTAAGTTTATTTGTGAGCTCAGAACTCAGATTGCTGGGAAGGGTGTTGACAGCATCTATCAAGTGGTTTAGCCTTGTATGAACAAACAGAGAGTTAGTTTCAAGATCTTCTTAAATATATGTAGTAACTTTCTGTGATGCATTAGATAACTCAGATTTGGTGGGAAGATCTTAGAGAAGCTCAAGAATTTGCTGAGTGTCTGGAGGAGAGGCTCTTTTATTTTGGTTTTGTAGGTTTGAGAGAGCAAGAGCAAGATCAAAATAATTTTTGGTTGAGGAGGAAGGAATGTCCGAAGGAGGTTCATCAATTATGGGGGTTTGAGTTGTGGTAGGAGAGGCTGTTGGTGCTGGTTGAGTGGGTGACTCTACGATTAGAGTAGGATTGATATTCGTAGAATGAGAAATGGTGAGAGATTTTATCAATATAAAGTTGGGTATATTTGGTTCATCAGCTATAGAATGTTGGGATTCTGTAGCTGGAAATTGGTTTAGTGGGTGAAGAATCACTTCTAACCATCTTGGCAATTCGTAGAATCAGTTAAAATTTGATGGAGGACAGTGATTAACTCTAAAAGAGATGGGAATTCAGTGCCCAAACTCTCTTGGGGCGCATCAGTGGTTGAGCCTTGAGGCTCTTCTGTTGCTTGAACTTTCATTTTCCTCTTACCCTTGCTTTTTTCTGATCAAAGCAATAGGTTCTTCTTGATTAATTTCTTCTTCTTCATCAGCTTCTTTCACAGTAGATATGTTTCCTGGTAGTTCAGACACCTTTGCTTCACTAGTCCTTTTATTGGATTCAAACATCATTTTTACATTTTCTGCAGGGTTTCTTTTCCAGTTTTAAAATAGTTGTTGGGTCATTCTTCTGTTGGGATTGATGGGTTCACCTTCCTTATCCTCAATTTTGTCACCCAGAGCTGATTGCAGAATTATGCTTATGTACCTCCCATAGAGCATTTTTCCAGAGCTCTTTATCTTCTTGGCGCTAAGCATCCACTTCCCGATCCAATCTATGAGCAGTGCCCCATAGTTGGGTTCAATTCTGAAGCAGATTGCTGTCATGAGCTTTAGGTTAATTTCATTCACAGAGTCGTGGCCAGAGCTTTTAAAACATATGCACTTCCCAACAATGTCAGCCAGAAATTCATACTTCTGGGAAAACTCTTTCTTCATGTACCCCTTGACATTCTGAAACTTTGTGTGGTGCATCTTCTTTAGACCTTCATGGAAGTCGATGACATCCATAGATACAAGTCCCTTTGATTTGAAACCTAGGGCTAGGTTTATATCTTCAACTTTGAGTTTAATTTGTTCCCCCTTGACCCTTGTAGTGATAATGTCTTCTTCAAAGACTTCGTTGCTGTAGAACTCTTTCACCAGCTTCAGGTAGATCCATGTGCTGGTGCTCGGAGCTTCTTCAAGACCAGCTTTCTTTAGAAGAGATAGAATCTTGTGGAACTGAGGTCAACTATCTTAAATTCGTCAAAGCAGAGTTGGTAACCAGATATAACATTGGAAGCAGCCATTGATTTTCTTGAACAGATGTTGGTTTATCGTTCTGAAAGCTAGGGTTTCTATTGAGAGAGAGAGGAATGAACTTTTGAAATTCTGAGGTGAATTTTCAAACATCCTTTTCAAACTGTATTTGTAACTTCCCTTCTCATGATTTGCATAGTGGGGCACGTGTCGAGTTCTGTCGGGCACCACGATTTTAAATAATGTGGAAAATACTGATCTGCCTTTAGCTTCCCCTGAGCTAGTGTATCCTTTGGAAAGACAATGATCGTCGAGGCTGCTCTACGATCGTTGAGTTCAATGCTGATTCTACTCTACAATCATTGTCTGTCCAGGTCCTTGTGATGATCTCTGACTTAGCATTCCTTCTGGGTTAAGGTAGCTCAGGAAGGGCCAACCTCTTAAACTGAACTAAGGGTCAGGTTTATCCCTGAGGCGCTTATCAGAAGGGTTACTTGGATTTGATAGGAATGATGTCATCACAGGATGCTTCTTTGCCATGTTGAGACTGTTCTACGATCGTGGTTTCTCTTTAGTCATCTCTACGATTTTAACATAACCTTTTTATCTGCATGGTTAGCACAAACTAGAGCATAGAGTTTTATAGTTATAAATTTAGCATACCTAACTTACTTATCAAGTTATTGAATCTGGATTCATCTAAAGGTTTTGTAAAGACTTCAGCAAGTTGATTTTCAGTAGGAATGTATTGTAAAGATATAGTTCCATTTTGGACATAATCCCTAATAAAATGATATCTTATCTTTATATGCTTAGTCCTAGAATGTATGACAAGATTATGTGTTATTACTATGGCATTTATGTTATGACAATGAACAGGTATAGATTTGAAATCAAACCCATAGTCTACTAGCTAATTTTTCATCCATAAGATTTGAGCACAGCAGCTGCCAGTAGCAATGTATTTAGCTTCAGCTGTTGAGGTAGATACTTAATTTTGCTTCTTTCTAAACGAGGACACAAGTCTGTTTCCTAACAACTAACAAGTGCCACAGGTACTTTTTCTGTCGATCTTGCAGCCTACAAAATTGGCATCTATATATCCTGTCAGTTCAAAGGAGGACTCCTTGGGATACCAATGTCCCAAGTGAGGTGTGCCTTTGAGATACCTGAAAATTCTCTTTATAGCAGTTAAGTGTGATTCCTTAGGATTAGCTTGAAATCTAGCACATATGCATGTTGCAAACATTATGTTTGGTCTACTGGCGGTTAGATATAGAAGAAAGCCTATTATACCTCTGAATTGAGTAATGTCAATACTTTTACCTTTCTCATCTTTGTCAAGCTTAGTTGCTGGAGCAATTGGTGTTTTCATGGGAGAGGGTGATTCCATGCCATATTTCTTAAGTAAGTCTTTAATGTATTTGGCTTGGTTAATGAAGATACCTTCATCAGTCTGCTTTACTTGTAATCCAAGGAAGAAATTTAGCTCACCCATCATACTCATTTTGAACTTGCTCTGCATAAGCTTGACAAATCTCTTACACAGTTTTTCATTAGTAGAACTAAAGATAATGTCATCTACATATATCTGAACTAATAAGACTTTATTTTTGTGCTTTCTAAGAAATAATGTGGTATCTACCCTACCTCTAGTGAACCATTTTCAATAAGAAAGTTAGTTAGTGTTTCATACGATGCTCTAGGTGCTTGTTTAAGTCCATATAAGGCTTTGTCTAATCTATAGACATAATTAGAGAGAGTTGGATTGATGAAACCTGGAGGTTGCTCCATATATACTTCTTCTTGAAGTTCAACATTCAGAAATGCACTCTTGACATCCATCCGGAAGACTTTAAACTTCATGTGGGCAGCAAAAGCAAGGAATATCTTAATAGCTTCTAATCTGGCAACATGTACGAAGGTCTCGTCGTAGTCGATGCCTTCTTCTTGAGAATAATCTTTGGCTACTAGTCTTTCGTTGTTCCTTGTTATTACCCCATCTTCATCCATCTTGTTTCTGAAGACCCACTTAGTCCCAATAATTGGGTGGCTTCTTGGTCTTGGAAATAATCTCCATACTTTGCTTCTTTCAAACTGATTTAGTTTCTCTTGTATGACTTTTATCCAACTCTAGTCTTCCATAGCATCTTCTATCTTTTTGGGTTCTATTTGGGACAGAAAGCTTAAATAAAAACACTCATTCTGGGTGACAGATCTGGTCTTGACTCTTGTATTTGGATCTCTAATGATCAGATCTTGAGTGTGATCTCTTTCCCATCTGTTCCTTGTTGGAACATCAGTTCTAGTGCCTTCTTGTCTGAATTCTTCAAGATCAACTTTTGACTCTTAATGTAGAGGTTCGTCATCTGGTGTAGCTCTCTCTACGATCTCTTCTTCAGGCTCGACGACTTCATCTTCTGGGGCTACGATCATGGTGTCGAGCTTGACCACTGTTCGTAGTGTCTGAGTTGTCGATCGTAGTGTCTTGAGGCACAATTTTGTCCAAGTCTGTTTCATCGAAGATGATGTGAATAGAGATTTCAACACTTAACGTCTTCTTGTTGAACACTCTATAGACCTTGCTATCTATGGCATAACTAAGAAAGATTCTTTCATCTGACTTGGGTTAAAACTTAGTCAGATATTGTTTTTCATTGTTGAGAATGTAACATGCACAACCGAACACATGAAAATAGCTAACATTTGAATTTCTTCCTTTCCATAGTTCGTAGGGAGTCTTCTTTAATGTAGAGTGCACAAGAGACCTGTTCTGAGTATAGCAAGCAGTATTGAAAGCTTCTTCCCAGAAGTACTCAGGCAGACGAGCTGTTGCTAGTAGAGTTCTTTCAGCTTCAATCAACATTCTGTTCTTTCTTTCAGTTACTCCATTTTTCTATGGAGTTCGTGGAGCTGAGAAGTTGTGACTGATGCCATTGTCTGTGCAAAACTGATCCATCTCCGAGAAGTTGAATTTTCTACCATGGTCACTTCTTATAACCTTGATTTTTTCCCCTTTTTCGTTTATCACCAGCTTGAACATCTTGACGAGTTGGGAGCTTATTTCATCTTTTGAGTTTAGAAAGAACACCCATATAAATCTGGTGCAGTCATCCACTACGATCAATGAGTATCTCTTCCCTCCAAAGCTTGTTGTTAGAATTGGCCCAAATAGATCCATGTGAAGTAACTGCAGGGGCTTATCAATTGAGCTAATAGTTTTTCTTTTGAATGAGCTCCTTGTTTGTTTTCCAAGCTGACAGGCATTGCATGGCCTTTCTTTAACAAAGCTGAGCTTGGGTAAACTTACTACTAGATCTTTGGAGGCCAGTTTTGACATGCTTTTGAAGTTGAGATGAGAAAACCTTCTATGCCATAGCCAGCTCATTTCTTTAGAGGCTTTAGCCAGAAAGCATATTGTCTCGTCAGAACTCAGTTGACCAAGATTAATAGTGTAAACGTTACCTTCTCTTGTTCCGGCCAGCTTTATAGAGGAGGCCTTCAGATCTCTGACTTGACACTGATTGTTAAGGAAGGTAACTTGATGACCCTTATCGCAGAGCTGGCTTATACTCAGAAGATTTGCTTTAGTCCTTCCATATAGGCTACTTTAGTGAAGGACACTGCACCATTCCCAGCTGAGCCATAACCTCTTGTCTTGCCAGAGCCATTGTCTCCAAAGATGACTGTTGGACCCTCATTCTCCATGAAGTTAGACAGTAGGACTTTGTTCCCGATCATGTGTCATGAGCATCCACTGTCCAGATACCAAGTTGTGATCGTGGAGCTCTATTCCTGTGGTAAGATTAATCTCTCATTTTGGTACCTATATATGCTTGGGTCCTACCTTGTTAGTACCCTTTGGGACCCAAATCTGCTTGATTTTGGGTCGAATACACAGAGGATTATTGTTACATACAGCAGCCTCATGACCAGTTTTATCATATACAAAACATCTAGCATGATGCATGGTTGTGTATGTATGTGGATTCTTTTTCCAGTTGGACTTATACGGATTTTTGGTAGTCCTTCCTTTATACTAATTCTTATTTTTCCATGTATCCTTGTGATTCATGATTTGTGAAGAGTGAAACTTAACTTTACTATTCCTACCTGGTTGGTTTGTGGAGTTGATTTTGCTTGACTCTACGATCCTTCGAGGTTGGAGAGTAGTGACTAAGTTACTCTTCTCTTTTCGGAACTGTAGGCTAACATGAGATCCATTATGCCTTAGAGCATAGATTGGATTAGAAGAGCAAGGATGGACTGGTTCTTCCTTCTGTGAGGATTTCAGAAATTCAAATTTTCTATTGAAGTTTGAAGCATTACAGATGTTAGTTTCCTTTTACTTTTCCACATATGGTTTCTGAGGTGGATTCCCCAAAACCTAAACCTGTTCTGTCAGATGCACTTCTTTGACTAGAGATCAGGGAGTCCATAGATGAAGAGGATCTATTCCACATTAAGATTGTCTTTTCTAGTTCCTCAATCTTAGAGGTTAGATTTGATAAGTGGGTTTTATACCCACGAATTGGTTCCTAATTCAAGCTTAATCGGTGTTAATTCCTTGCTTTTATGCTAGTTTTTACTTGTTTATTGTTATTTCGTGTGTAGGTTTGGTGGTGTGCATTTGATCAAAAAGGGCGGACTTACAGTGCAATGTGGCAAGAAATTGTGTAAGTTTGGAGCAATACATGACCATCTAGCAAAACACTAGCCCACCGTGGCGGTCCTTTTTATGCCTTACACTACATTGGGGTGAGAGTCTTTAAGTCATTCTGAGAATGCATGCAGGTTAGGCGGGCTAATTGTAAGCAACACCCGTCACGGGTAAGGGGTGGGAAGCGATCGATGGTTTGGTTGGTTTCAAATGCTGCAAACATGGAGATTAAGTGATGGTAATGGTTTGGGACTCATATTAGCATGGAATTGTAATCAGAATATGTGTCTAAGTATATAATCAACAACAAATACAAGATGGATAGAGATATACAAGGCAATTAACAGAGCAAATAGACAGATTTTGAGAGCAAGCATTGGAGGAAGATAATTGAAGGATTTTCGTATCAATTGCGAATTGGGCTAAATAAAAGGGTGGTTCAGGATTTATTCTTTTCGTTTAGTTTATTTGTAATTGAAAGGATGACATCTTTAATTTATTCAGTGTTTATTTCATTTATGACGAACTAATTCACTTTTTAGGCTTATGACGGATCTTTAAGTGAAACGATAGTTATGCAACTTTGATTTTCAGTTTAATAAGCTATTCCTCAATTTATCTATATTAATTTGTGCTTGAATTTATGAATTGCCTGATCAACAATTCTTTGTGGATTTGTATGGATTCGAGAGAGGAAGTACGAGTCTAGACTTAGTTAATATAGCATTTGTTCTTGAATTTTGTGAATGAACAGAATCTTGATGAATGTTAGGGTAGAGATATGCTTAACATCACATGTAATCGAATAGAGAACTTGAACTTAAACCTTCTTTGATTGTGATTCACATAGCGATATAGTGAGTTAGTTAATTAAGGTGTTTAACTTAATTCTATCTAAATTGTGGATTTAAGTTAATATGGTGTTAGTGCATCTAGAGGTGGCTAATTCTACTTTTGTGTTCTTGATTAATAAACTGGGATAGTAAATTAAACTGGAATAAAGGATAATAACCAGAGTGAAGCTTAGGGTGAAGTTGTAAGCCTAATTCTCCAATATTTGTTTAGAAATTCAGTCTTTGAGATTTGTGATTGTTTTGTGAGCTTAGTATTTTTAATAATTTTAGTTTTTATAATTTTAATCATTAATTTGGATAGTTTAATAAAATTGGGATTAATAGGAAACTGGTAATTGTGAGGTTGAAATTCTTACTAATTTCTCTGTGGGAACGATACTCTTCTTACTATTATATTACTTGTTGACCACGTATACTTGCGTGCTGTGCGTATATAGATTTTACTCAACAAGATTTGACTCTCTTTGTGCATTAAGTTCATTGGCCCGTCTTAAGAGTTTATTCTTAGCTTTAAATTTAGAGAGAGAGTTAGCACTTAGATGAGCTGTTTCCAGTTCTTCTTAAACTTTCTCTTTCACTTTTTGAAGAAGAGAATAATCTTTAGATAGAACTCTGAACCACTTCATGTATTGATGCAGATCAGATGTTATGCCATGTAGTGCAGTTCTTAAATCATTAATATCTACATCAGGAGAGTTAAAGTTAAATACCTCATCGATACTGACTTTATGATGGTCAGTGCTTTTCTTATCCTTTGCATTTTTGGCCATTAGACACAAATTTACTACTTGAGGATCTTCATCATCTCCAGACTCAGGAGTTGTGTCGTTGTTTGAGTCACTCCATGATCCTTCGGCCACAAGACCTTTGTCTTTCTTTTAGAGCCTTTTGTTGCCTTTGAACTCTTTTTTTGGATTTGTTTTCCTCTTCAGTTCTTCTCTTGGAGGTTTGTTGCAATTTAAAATGAAATGGCCAGGCTTCTTGCAGTTGTAGCATAAGTCGTTGATCTGCTCTTGACTATTGTTGTTATTGAATCTCCTACTTCTTCCTTTATGCATGAACCTCTTGATTTGAACTTTGTTTGGATCTTCTGGAGTTGGTGCAAGATTTCTTGGAATGTAGGGCCCATTTATAACAGTTTCATATAACTCTTTATCTATTGAGTCCATGTAGGCTTGCATACAAACTTTCTAGATTGTAAATTTGTCTTTGTTGCACATTGGTGGCTTGCTGCCTCCTCCAGTCTTGGATTCGCTTATCAGATGTGCCATTGGATCTACTTAAGCTTTGTAAGCTGATTGAGAGAGCTTGCTTTGATACCAATTGTTAGTTTCCAGAGGCACAATAGTTATCTAGAAGGGGGGTTGAATAGATATATTAAATTTTCTTTTTCAAAATACTTGTCAGATTTGTTAATGATTTAATCACATCAGAATTTAAGATTTGTTTATTCCCCTTTAAGATAAACCAAATTAATAGGTGATAAGAAGTTATGATAGATATAGCAGTTATAACAAGAATATAAAAGACACTGTGTTTTTAAGTGGTTCAGAGCACCCAAGGCTCCTAGTCCACTCTTCTACTCCTCGAGTAGGAAATCCACTAAGGATGTCTTTACAATCTTCGAATCACTTAGATTCCTTCAAGACAAGCAGTCTTAGAACTTCTTAGTTCACTTAGAATTCTTCAAGTCCAGCAGACTTGGAACTTCTTACTTCACTTTATGAGAGTTGAGTTCTTGAGTTGTGCTACTCAGTTTCCATTAAGCATATGTTCGAAAGAACTGAGTAGCTGAGAAAGCTTTCTTTATAGATCGTAGAGTTTGGCGTTTGAGTGTTCTTCAGCTTTTTGTTGTGTACTTTCTTGATCTCTTGCATCTGCATTTGATTTGTATATAAGGTGCCTTTGAAATATATCCGTTTGAAGGCATCTGTTGAAACATTAATTGTATTTGACATTTCTGAGCACTAATGGTGACTTCTTGGAAATCTTTTGTTCAGCCGTCTGACCCACTGACACAGCAGACTGCTATCTCACCTAACACCTGAAAAGGTGTTTTTAGTTGATATGTAGTACTTTCTTTAGCTTCTTCAATACGTTTCTTCGTTATATACTAAGGATGAGTGTTAGTTCATTGGGATTCCCGAGTCTCAACATCTATAACCCATTCCTTATTTTTTGTATTTTATTTTTCAACAAATGGACAAAGCTCGATGCTTCTGATGCAGACAGATGATGCACTACGATCATGATCGTGGCGTCTTGCCACATTCGTGCTTGATTCAGACTGATAGAGGAGAACACTATGAGTTCTCTTAAGCACTGGTAGACTATGATCTTTGCTTGCTTGATTTGCAGACTCTACGCTTCCGAGAATAGACTACGATTCTTAATTTGGCTTGGCAGGCGTTTGGACCAACTCTACAATTCTGAGTGAGGCCCTCCAAAGCAGACTACAATTTTGTAGTAACTTTCTTGATACTCTAGGATTCTACCTTGGCTTATGCAATCCCTTGGCTGGCTCGACAGACTACGATTCTATTTATGCCTATCTATTATATCTCAAAATAGATCATCCTAATAGCTTTGATCTTTTCTTCTATACATTCATTTACAGAATGATAAACATAAAGCACAAATCAACTTAACAATTTTGATCTATCATCTAAGTGCTTGTACATATGTTCTTTGAAGGACTTTACATATAAGCATGATTATTTACTTTCAACATCAATTTTGAATACGCAATTCCCAACACATACTACTTTCAATCTCCTATTTGCACTAAAGCCAATTGCCATGGTATCTAATACCCATCTTCTCTAAGTGACGATCAAACTGCTGTTTTGTTAAAGATTTAGTAAATGGATCTGCAATGTTGTTTTTAGTGTCCACACGCTCTAAGGTGACATCTCCTCTTTCAATGATTTCTCTAATCAAATGAAACCGCCGCAACACGTATTTAGATTTCTAATGAGACCTGGGTTCCTTGGCTTGTGCAACAGCTCCGATGTTGTCACAGAACAAAGGTACTGCTCCTCTTATGCTAGGAACCACACCAAGTTCAGTTATGAACTTCTTCATCCAAATAACTTCCTTTGCAGCTTCATTTACAGCTCTGTACTCTGCCTTTGTCAATGAATCAACAACTGTTTGCTGCTTGGAACTCTTCCAACTCACTGCGCCACCGTTTAAGGTAAATACATACCTTAAAACATATTTACTGTCATCTTAATCTGTTTAAAAAATTAAGTCTGTATAGACCTATAATTTCAATTCAGACCCACCGTAGACAAGAAGTGTGAGACCCCAGATTTTATCAATAAAGATTTAAATTTTGTCGAAATAATTTTTTAATATTATGGTGTGAATTTAAGATAATATTATAGTTGTGGGTAGTATTTATAAATTTTGCAAAGTATGCAAGTTGTTATAAAATATTCGTTTGGTGGGGAATATTCTTTTTGTTAGGGGGAATATTAAATGCGACGGCTCAATCATTAGTGGACCCCCCAGCGGAAGTATTGTCGTAGTTGGAAAAGCGACAAAATTATCTTTCTATAAAAATAACGGCGGAGGTGTTCTGAATTAAAAGCTGTTGAACTACGGTAGTAAAAGAAATGCGATGTCTGGCGTAGTTGTATAGTAGTATAGTACGATATTGATTATTGATCTTTACGTGAGAAGTCACTTTCGATTTATGCTCAATTATTGCTATAGTAATTGCTACATCATATCTCTTATATTATTGATTGATTATTGTCACGGTATCATACGTATAATATGTTATAGTATTAAATCAATAATTGAGGCGACAAGTTATAAATGATTAATAATTGTTGAAAGATTAAATATGTGTTAATTAAAAATAAAATGATTTGTGGTAATATTTATTCGATCCTTGATGTATATAAAAAGTCATTATGAGACATTTGTGGTAAGTTTGATTATTTTATGGGGGCCCATATGTCATCATCTAAGAGTCTCTTCGTTAATAGTAATTACTTTCGTCGATAGTAATTACCTTTGTGAATAGTAATTATCTTCATCGATAGTAATTACCTTCGTCGATAGTAATTACCTTTGTGAATAGTAATTATCTTTGCCAATAGTAATTACCTTCATCGATAGTAATTACCTTTGTGAATAGTAATTACCTTCGTCGATAGTAATTACCTTTACCGTAAGGCGTCGAACCACTTGTCGTTTCACATTCTGATGTCGAACCACTTTATCGTTTCACATTCCACGTTGAACCGTTTCACATTCTGGTGCGTCGAACCACTTGTCGTTTCACATTCTGGCGATCGAACCACTTTTCTTTTCACATCACCGGTCGTCGAGCCACTTGCCTTTTCACATGGCGGTCTTAAGCTAGAAATCTTCTATAAATAGAGGCCTAATGCTTCATTATTTTTCACGAATTCTTTGAAACTCTAGAGAGAGAAACTATAGAGAGAAAGAAGAAAAGTATTCGCTACTTCACCTTGCCGATATTCAGTTCTTCTAAGGTAGAGAATATTATTTGTTGTGCCGTAAAGGGTGTTATTCTTTCTTATTCATGAGAAAGCATTGTTATTCCATTGCTTATTATTACATTGGAATAACTTTTGTAAAAGTGGTATACCCTATACATAACTTTGTATCATGGCATACCTATACTTGGTGAAATCCTTATATTATTCCATTCTTATTTATTACATTGGAATAACTTTATATCTGGAATCCCCTATACTTGGTGATCTCTCTTACATTATTCCATTCTTTATTATTACATTGGAATATCACATGCGTGTGTTTTACACGGACTGGTTCCATTGTTTATTATTACGCATTTATTATTACATTGGAATATCACATGCGTGTGTTTTACAGGACACAGTTCCATTGTTTATTATTCAGCATTTATTATTACATTGGATCATCACGCCGATTGTGAATTTTCACGACTGGTTCCGTTATTATTATTACATTGGAATAACTTTACATCATCTGAAATCTGCGTGCGTGGTGATTTCTTTTGTTATTCCATTCTTTATTATACTCGGTTGGTTAAATCTTTGACTTCTATACTCCATGAAATTAGTGGAATATCCTTGATATTTGCGCTTCATCGATA
Source organism: Panax quinquefolius (assembly GCA_020205615.1). NCBI lineage: Eukaryota > Viridiplantae > Streptophyta > Magnoliopsida > Apiales > Araliaceae > Panax > Panax quinquefolius. The sequence continues at coordinate 34,763,375 of CM035157.1, read as the reverse complement.
TCTTTTCATGGAAATATTCTTACGATCATTCTTGAATTTTACTCTAAAAGCAGTATCATTTTGACAATTTGGGCGTTAATAATTCTGGATAAAATAATTCTTGAACTTGTTTTATTGAATTATTATGTCATTATCATCATCCTCATGTTATATTATGTTATCTTGACTTACGTGTATAGATGAACTTAGTATGATTATGACCGAGGATCATTCGGTATAATCATGGCTTGTTATAAATGATGTGATAAAAGTCCTCGATTGGCTGTAATGTAGTGATGGATAGTTTTTGGTATGATTATGACCGAGGGGTGATTCGGTATAGTCATGACCATTGATAATTTGATGAATATCCTTGCGTAGTAGTGCGGGGTGATTCGATGATGTGGATTATTTATTAAAATTTGAGTCTTAGCTATAATGATGATGAAAAACCTTTTAAAACCTAAAAGATAGTAGACTTTATTCTCTACTTGACTCTTTTAATGGATTGCTTATTCATTGCTTGATTAAACTTGTTGTCTATTATATTTTATCGGTTTAAACCTTTGTTGAAGGCTAATGATAAATTATTACGCATTATCTTAGTCGTAATATTTCTTCTTTGGGCTAGTTGAGCTCACCCTTTCTTTCTTTGTTCTCTTGAAATGAGAACATATTTGGGACGAGTCGAGGAGCGGAGTAATGGTCGAGAGGATAGCATTAGTAGTCCTCACTATTACGTGAAATAGTGTGATAATAGTAGTAATGAGGACTCTGTTGAGTTTGTATAATATCTAGTAGACTATATTTGTATTCAAACTCACGGTTTATGTCGTATTATACTGACGAGTTATATTAGTAAGTTGTATTTGAATTTATGTACCATGTAAGTGGCGACCCAAGATGGGTGGCGTATACCTAATGCAGGGGCGTCGCGGTTGGTATCGAGCTTAGGGATATGATCCTGGCTAAGATGTGAGATAAGAACTAGGAGGGAGGCAGGGGGAATTCCTTCGCTAGTATGACCTACCTAAGTTTATTTGGTATTTGATTGGTCGGTCGAGAGTATAGTGATAATATGTTGCATGTCAATTAACCCTTATTTTGTGGCGGTGTTTGAAAATGGCATCAAGAGAATGTTGAGAATAGCAATGGAGCACAGGAGGTGTTGATTCTCCACAGATCGATAATTAGGACAATGTGCTGACAGGATGGCGATAATCCTCTTGTAAACAACAACAACGATCAATTGTGAGCGATGATGCGTTTAAGAAGTTTTAGAATTCATGCGACATCGGTAAAGCATTGCATCATCCAAAAGCGTAAAGGTGAAAACACGGAAAACTCTCGGGCGGTCACCGCATTAAACAATTCAAGAGCTGGGACCACCGGAGTTTAAGGGAGAGCCAAAACCACTTACGGCGGAAGCATGGATAAAGCAGATTACCAAGATATTTGATGTCTTGGGATGCTCAGAAGCAAAAGGTTCTTTTTGCCGCCTTTATATTCTTGGAGGAGGCGCTGATTCTTGGTGGGAATCGGTAAAAGCGTACTCAACTTCTTTGTCTTGAAGATATCTTGGGAGAAGTTCGGGGAGTACATTCAAGCGACAAATACTTTCACGAAAGTATTAGCCACATGAAGGAGGTGGAGTTTATCAAGTTGGAACAAAACAATATGGCCAGTGTAATCATGATCGAGGCAAAATTTGCGGAGTTATCACGGTTTCGTCCCACTTGGTGGATAATGAAGAGAATGGCGCGAATGTTTTTAAGAGGTTTGAAGCGGAGATCGTCGACATCTTATTTTAGGATAAAGCTGCGTTTTTATTGGATGTTGTAAATAGAGCTCGATTAGTGGAGCGCGATAACGAGTCAACCAGTCTAAAGCAGAAGCGTGGCAGCAAAATTATAATACCAATGAGAGTAGTCATCGAGCGGTGACAACAAGCGTGGAGGAATCAACGGGCCAAATATGGTAACCACTTCGGTGGTAATCAGGGCCAAAACAATAAGAATGGACATTTCAAGAAAAGGAGATTCAACAATGATGGAAAGACGTCAGCACCAGCACCCGTTGTTAAGGAAGGAGAAAGACCACCTATCATATGCTTCAAATGCGGAGGAGAGGGACACATCAGTCCGAACTGCGCCATGTCGTCCAAAGCATGTTATAATTGTGGAAGAGAAGGTCACTTAGCTCGATTTTGTCGTTTACCGAAGACAAATTCAACTAGGATGGAGGCACCAAAGGCTGTCCCAGACAAACCAAAGCCGGTAGTTTTAAGAAGAGCGTTTTTTCTCGTGACGAGGAAACTGAATAAAATTATCACGGGTAAGTTAATCATAAGCTCTTGCGAAGTCTATACCGTGTTAGATACCAGTTCTACCCACTCTTTTATTTCACCTAGTTGTGTTCAACGTTTAAATTTGACTCCGAAGAAGTTAAACTTTGACTTATTGGTTGAAACTTCGTTAGTAGGAGCCTTCGTTATCGCTACTATTTTTAAATCTTGTTTGATTCAAATAAACATTTTCACGTTACCTGTCGATCTTATCTTTTTGAAAATATTTGCCTTTGATGTGATTTTAGGAATCAATTGGTTAACTACTCATCATGCTTTTCGTAAGGTTGTTAGCTTTTATATTCATAACCAACTTGTTGTGCGAATTCAAAGTAACCAAACCACTAAAGTCAATCATTGTCATATCAAGCCATAAGTAAAGAGCCCCGATCCTTTCATTGTTGACTTCCTTGTGTGAAATGCTGCGAGCCGGACTTTACGTAGGCGACGTCGTATTTGAAGATGGCAAGTTGATAGGTATCATTGTGAGGTCTTTATCGAGGTTAAGGGATAGAAGTCACAGTTGGTATTAATGTGACGTCTTATCCAAGTCTTGGGACGAAATGTGATTTTGAATGATATTTCTATCATTAATAAATTTCTTGGCGTATTCTTGAAGATTTCCTAGCCTACCCTAGGCGTGAAATCGAATTTTGTATTGACCCCGAATACAAAACCCATTTCTTAAACCCTCAAATATTTCTTCAACTAAAAGGATGCATTTACGAGGATTATGATGAAAGTCATAATAAAAGCATTGGACTAATGAAAATCATGGGTATATGAAGTATTAGTAAGTGTTATGATGAGTTATGTTGGTTAGTATGTGAAAACATGAAAGTTTCTTAGAAATCACAAAGAGTTGAAAATCAGATTTTGGTGAAAAACGTAACATGAAATTCAATTGACCATATCTCCTATTATATTTTGAATTTTTGAGTGTGGTCAAGTCCTAGAGTTAGATCTATGAGTTACCTAACTAATCCAAGTGGAATTACTGGAAAAGGTGTTGTAGATTTTTGTGTGGACTGATTTTAGCAAAGGAGTGCAAAGCTGCAAAAACCGAAAAAAAAGCTGCTGCCATGATTTTAGACGGGCTGTTTCGGCCACTTAAATTATGAGAAAAAATTCTGGCCTTTTGGGACATGAAGGTATATGGTATAAAGTACCTCCTGTCCAAAAATGAGCTCATTACGACTTAAAATGAGCAAGTTATGACTATTTCAATATTTAGGTTTTTAGATGAAAAATGCTATAACTTAGGAGTTCTATAACTCAGATGACCATGAAATTTAAAGCTGGAAGCTCACGTTAATATGTGTAAGGTCCTGCCAAGATTTGGAAATTTTGGAGTTAAACTTGAGGTAGCTAATTTCTTAAGGAATTAATTAGAAATTAATTTTTGAAAAATAGTAAATGAATTTTAAAAATTCGAGAAAAATATATTTTCATTATGGGACTATATTATGGTAAAACCAGAAAAGAAATATTTTTGGGACTGATTTGGTATTTTTCATGAAAATAGTTTAATTCTGAACATATGAGTTAAATATGTTATGTGAAGTAACAAAGTTGAAAATAGGATTTTATGGCTAGAGAATCCTATATAGAATATATATGCATATTTTTGATGAGGATTTGATAATTGGTGATGATATCTTATGAGTATGGCAATTTTGAATGATTAAATGCATTATATGGTAAAGCGTAAACAATTGAGATAAATTGTTTATAAATTTAAGAAGTGATTAAAATATTGTTATAATATTAATGATATTAGATTATGAGATTATTAAGTGATTAATAACATGGGGATATTCTTGAATCTGGATAAATCATATTATAAATGTTTAATATTTATCCTTTATCTCATTTGATTGATTCTTTATATCATTATCCTCATGTTTATATTATGTTAAAAGTCATACGTGGCTGTAGTGCATAGATGGACTTGGTATGATTATGACCGAGGATTGTTCGGTATAATCATAGCAGTAATGAAAACACGATTATCTTTGGTAGTAGTGCATGGATAATTTGTGGTCGATATCTTAATGAATACACGATTATCTTTGTACGTAGTGCATGGATAATTTGTGGTCGTGATACTAATGAATACACGATTATCTTTTGTACGTAGTGCATGGATAATTGTGGTCGTGATACTAATGAATACACGATTATCTTTGTACGTAGTGCATGGATAATTGTGGTCGTGATACTAATGAATACACGATTATCTTTGGCCGTAGTGCATGGATAATTTGTGGTCGTGATCTTAATGAATACACGATTATCTTTGGCCGTAGTGCATGGATAATTTGTGGTCGTGATACTAATGAATACACGATTATCTTTGGTAGTAGTGCATGGATAATTTGTGGTCGTGATCTTAATGAATACACGATTATCTTTGGTAGTAGTGCATGGATAATTTGTGGTCGTGATACTAATGAATACGATTATCTTTGGTAGTAGTGCATGGATAATTTGTGGTCGTGATACTTAATGAATACACGATTATCTTTGGTAGTAGTCATGGATAATTCGTGGTTGTGATACTTAATGAATATCCTTGGCTTTGTAGTGTAGGGATGATTCGATGATATGGATTAATTATTGAAATTTGAGTCTAACAATGAAATATTAATTCATGGATGTGGTAAAAGTCATCTTTGGTAGTAGTGCATTGATAGACTTGGTATGATTATGACCGAGGATTATTCGGTATAATCATGGTAGTAAATGAAAACACGAATCTCCTTGGCGATTGGTGCATGGATAATTTCGTGGTCGTGATACTATTAAGGCTGCGTCTCGGCATTATTGGTTTCTGATTGTATATCTTTGGCTGTAGTGCAAAGATGAATTGTGAATAAATATCTTTGGTAGGATTGCAAAGATGAATTTAATATTTTCAACGATAAAGGTATTCAAGGTATCCTCACCTCTTTATCATACCAGTGTCGTACCCTAATTTCGAGGCAAAATTCCATAAGGAGGGAGATTGTGAGACCCAGATTTTATCAATAAAGATTTAAATTTTGTCGAAATAATTTTTAATATTATGGTGTGAATTTAAGATAATATTATAGTTGTGGGTAGTATTTATAAATTTTGCAAAGTATGCGAGTTGTTATAAAATATTCGTTTGGTGGGGAATATTCTTTTTGTGGGGAATATTAAATACGACGGCTCAATCATTAGTGGACCCCCTAGCGGAAGTATTGTCGTAGTTGGAAAAGCGACAAAATTATATTTCTATAAAAATAACGGCAGAGGTATTCCGTTAAAAGCTGTTGAACTACCCGGTAGTAAAAAAATGCGATGTCTGGCGTAGTTGTATAGTAGTACTACGATATTGATTATTGATCTTACGTGAGAAGTCTTTCGGCTATGCTCAATTATTGCTATAGTAATTCTTTGCATCATATCTCTTATATTATTGATTCAATTATTGTCACATTATCATACGTATAATATGTTATAGTATTAAATCAATAATTGAGGCGACAAGTTATAAATGATTAATAATTGTTGAAAGATTAAATATGTGTTGATTAAAAATAAAATGATTTGTGGTAATATTTATTCGATCCTTGATGTATATAAAAGTGCATTATGAGACATTTGTGGTAAGTTTGATTATTTTATGGGGGGCCCATATGTCATCATCTAAGAGTCTCTTCGTCGATAGTAATTACTTTCGTCGATAGTAATTACCTTTGTGAATAGTAATTATCTTCGTCGATAGTAATTACCTTCGTCGATAGTAATTACCTTTGTGAATAGTAATTATCTTCGTCGATAGTAATTACCTTCGTCGATAGTAGTAATTACCTTTGTGAATAGTAATTACCTTAAATCGATAGTAATTACCTTTACGGAGCGTCGAACCACTTGTCGTTTCACATTACTGAGCGTCGAACCACTTGTCGTTTCACATTACTGATGATCGAACCACTTGTTGTTTCACATTCTGAGCGTCGAACCACTTGTCGTTTCACATTACAAACGTCGAACCACTTTTCTTTTCACATCACCGGTCGTCGAGCCACTTGCCTTTTTTCACATGGGGTCTTAAGCTAGAAATCTTCTATAAATAGAGGCCTAGTGCTTCATTATTTTTCACGAATTCTTTGAAAAACTAGAGAGAGAAACTATAGAGAGAAAGAAGAAAAGTATTCGCTACTTCACCTTGCCGATATTAGGTTCTTCTAAGGTAGGGAATATTATTTGTTGTACCGTAAAGGGTGTTATTCTTTCTTATTCATGAAGAGAGCTGTTGTTATTCCATTGCTTATTATTACATTGGAATAACTTTTGTAAAAGTGGTATACCCTATACATAACTTTGTATACGCATGGATACCCTATACATAACTTTTGTCATATGGCGTACACCCTATACTTGGTGAAATCCTTATATTATTCCATTCTTATTTATTACATTGGAATAACTTTTTGTATCTGTGGAATCCCCTATACTTGGTGATCTCTTACATTATTCCATTCTTTATTATTACATTGGAATATCACATGCATGTGTTTTACAGGACTGGTTCCATTGTTTATTATTACGCATTTATTATTACATTTGGAATATCACATGCGTGTGTTTTACAGGACGGACTGGTTCCATTGTTTATTATTCAAACATTTATTATTACATTGGATCATCACTGCCGATTGTGAATTTCACACGACTGGTTAGATTATTATTATTACATTGGAATAAAATACATACATCAATCCGCATGCGTGGTGATTTCTTTTGTTATTCCATTCTTTATTATACTCGGTTGGTTAAATCTTTGACTTCTATACTCCATGAAATTAGTGGAATATCCTTGATATTTGCGCTTCATCGATATCTTTTCATGGAAATATTCTTACGATCATTCTTGAATTTTACTCTACAAAAGCAGTATCATTTTGACAATTTGGGCGTTAATAATTCTGGATAAAATAATTCTTGAACTTGTTTTATTGAATTATTATGTCATTGTCATCATCCTCATGTTATATTATGTTATCTTCGGCTTACGTGTATAGATGAACTTAGTATGATTATGACTAGGGATCATTCGGTATAATCATGGCTTGTTATAAATGATGTGATAAAAGTCCTCAGTGGCCTGTAATGTAGTGATGGATAGTTTTTGGTATGATTATGACCAGGGGTGATTCGGTATAGTCATGACCATTGATAATTTGATGAATATCGTTGGCCGTAGTGCAGGGGTGATTCGATGATGTGGATTATTTATTAAAAAGTGAGTCTCGGCTATACTTGATGATGAAAAACCTTTTAAAACCTAAAAGATAGTAGACTTTATTCTCTACTTGACTCTTTTAATGGATTGCTTATTCATTGCTGATTAAACTTGTTGTCTATTGTATTTTATCGGTTTAACTTTGTTGTTGAAGGCTAATGATAAATTATTACGCATTATCTTAGTCGTAATATTTCTTCTTTGGGCTAGTTGAGCTCACCCTTTCTTTTCTTTATTTCTCTTGAAATGAGAACGCCATTTGAGACGAGTCGGGGAGCGGAGTAATGGTCGAAGAGGATAGCATTAGTAGTCCTCACTATTCTGTGAAATAGTGTGATAATAGTAGTAATGAGGACTCCTGTTGAGTTTGTATAATATCTAGTAGACAATATTTGTATTCAAACTCATAGTTATGTCGTATTGTACACGACAGTTATATTAGTAAGTTGTATTTGAATTTATGTACCATGTAAGTGGCGACCCAAGATGGGTGACGTATACCTAATTTTGGGGGCGTCACAAGAAGTACATCCTTAGTTCTTCTTAAGTACCTTAGGATTTTCACTGCTTTCCAGTGCTCTTCTCATGAATTCGACTGATAACTGCTCGTTACACTAAGTGCATGAGCGACATTCGATCTAGTACATATCATACCATACATGATGGATTATATTGCTGAAGCATAATGTATCTTACACATACGGTCTCTCTCCTCAGGTGTCTTTGGGGCCTGTTTCTTGGAGAGATGTATTCTATGGCTCATCGACATAAGACCTCTCTTGGAATCTTCCATGCTAAACCTCTTTAGCATAGTTTCAATGTACGTTCCTTGGGATAAGCCAATCATCCTTTTAGATCTATCTCTATAGATCTTTATCCCCAAAATATAGGATGTTTCTCCCAAGTCCTTCACGAAGAAGTGTTTAGATAATAATATTTTAATTTACTGTAGCATCGGAATATCATTCCCTATCAGTAATATATCATCAACATATAGTACAAGGAATGATATAGCGCTCCCACTAACCTTCTTGTACATACATGGTTCATCCTCATTTTTGATATAATTAAACTCTTTGATTCTCTCATCAAAATGAATGTTCCACCTTCTAGAAGCTTGCTTCAATCCATAAATGGATCGTTGTAGCATACATGCTTGATTTATTCCAACCGTTGAAACAAAACCCTCTGGCTATGTCATATACACATTCTCCTCAAGTTTTCCATTGAGGAAGGCCGTTTTCACGTCCATTTGCTAGATCTCGTAGTCGTTATAAGCTGCAATCGCAAGTAAAATCCGATTAGACTTGAGCATAACTACTGGTGAGAAGGTTTCATCATAGTCAATTCCTTGCCTTTGTTTGAAACTTTTTGCAATCAGTTTGGCCTTATAGGTCTCTACCTTGCCATCCGCTCCAGTCTTTCTCTTAAAGACCCATTTGCACCCAATATGCTTAATGCCCTCAGGTGATGAAACCAAAGTCCATACTTGGTTTTCATACATCTTAATACTCTTGCTGGTTTGTTTATCTACTTCACTTCTGAATTTTTAAACTTTTCAAATGATTCGGATTTGTATTTCATTAGATACACATATCTATATCTTGAATGATCATCAGTGAAAATAATGAGATAAGAATACCCTTCTCGTGCATTCGTTGTCATAGGTCCACATACATCTCTGTGTACCAACGCTAACAACTCCATAACTCTTTCTCCTTTTCCACTAAAAGGGAATTTAGTCATTTTACTCATGAGACACGATTCACAAGTTGGATATGATTCATAATCAGATATCTCTAAGAGCCTATCCTTATGCATGCAACTTGGATAATCTTGTTTCATTGATATGATCGAGTCTACAGTGCCACATAAGGGAATAATTAACATCATCTCTTTTCCTTTTATTAGTTTGTTCAATTTGAAGTATATTTTCATTCAAGTCAATCACATAAAGTCCATTCCATAAATTACCAAAATAATATAAAACATTCTTATTATAAATGGAACAACTATTGTTCTTAATCATAATATCAAAACCTTCCATGTCCAATATAGAAATCGAAATAATGTTTCTAATAAGTGTTGTAACATAATAACAATTATTTAAATAAATGGACTTGTCCAAAGGCAGTGCTAAACAATAAGTCCCTATAACTAATGCATCAACCTTTTGCTCCATTTTCCACTCGTAGGACGACTTCATCCTTATTAAACTTTTTACTTCTGATCAGTCTTTGCATAGTATTACATATGTGAGAACTACATCCGGTATCCAATACCCAAGTAGAATTTTGACTTTGAGAATAATTAATTTCAATCATGAACAAACCTGAAGCTTCTCCAAGCTTCTTCTACTTTTGTTCCACAAGGTACTTTTCACAGTTCCTCTTCCAGTGACCCGGCTTATTGCAATGGAAGCATATTCCTTTGCTGTCTAGATCAGGTTTCTTATTGTCACTTTTCTTTGCCTTGCCCTTAACCTTCTTGCTTTTCTTCTTTTCATAAGAAACCTCGGGCCTTTTCCTTTTCTTGAAAGAATCATCTACTATTAAGACGTGGTTCCGCTTGGATGGGAAGTGCCCTTCAGCAGTTTTCAACATGTTAAGTAACTCAGGAAAGCTGACGTCCAACTTATTCATGTGGAAATTCACAACAAATTGTGAGGTGTCAAGGAGTGACTGCAAGATCAAATCTTGACTTAACTCCCCATCCATGCTGAACCCCAATTATTCCAGTTGTTCAATTAAATTAATCAATATTAGAAAATGGGTCTCAATAGTAGTGCCCTCGGACATGCAAGATAGGAAGAGCTCCCTAGATATTTGATACCTAGCAGTTCTGGTTTGCTCACCATATAATTATTTTAGGTGCAACAAAATAGAATAGGCATCCATTTTCTCGTGCTGATGCTGTAGCTCATTACTCATGGATGCGAGCATGATGCATTGTGCTATAGATGTATCATCTTGGCACTTTCTAAAAGTAGCAATCTCTTCCTCAGATGCTGTTTCTGCAACTTTTGCAGGGATAGGTGAATCTTGGATATAAGAAAGCTTTTCAGCAGTGAGAACAATTCTCAAATTTCTTAACCAGTTTGTGTAATTGGGTCCGGTCAACTTGTTAGCATCAAGTATTCTATGCAGTGATAGTGAGTGTGACATTTTTCAAATTCTGCATGTAAAATAAAATAATATTTTAGCATACATTCATATAATTAATTACCAAAGTAATTTATGTCTTATTTTAAATTGGTATCTCCCACTATTTTGATCAAACAATATTACCCTCATAATATATAGTTCGACAAAACTATTTAAAGATTTACTAGTGAGAATAAGGATTCCATTTCAATTATATATAGCCTTGTGGTGACACAATAAACGATATATAAATAAATAGGTAGTCAACTATTGTCAATTACATTATCATGCAACTCCTTTTATGATTCTTAGATTATTTTGATCAAGTGGTGACACATCCGAACCAAAATTATCCAAGTTAAGTCCAACCTAGCACTTTAATATATTCAAATAGAAAAATACCGTCCTTGTGGTGACACAACAAAATATTCTTGTTCAATTTCGTTATAAGCATCAAATGTGATAAATTAACAACTTAAATATTTAATACTTGCCTTATGGTGACATAACAAACTTATATTAAATATTTAATACTCTATTAATTTTATCATACTAGAAGGCGACGTTCAATATTCTAAATATCTTTGAATGTTTAGGACTTAATATAAATACTTTGAGGGATTTGTTATTAATTGTCTCATCTTGTTTAGCGTGCATGCACACATATTATAAAATACACATTATATTAATTAACATGCGAAACATGTTTCATAATATATAATATATACATAGTATAAGCATGCATATAGAATACTATATTCTACCCGAATTGATTATGGATTTTATTATAGTTTGATTCACTAGAGCCACCAAATGAACCAAAAGGTCAAACCTAGGAGTGCAAAAAATTAAATTTAAATATAACTATTACATTTAAATCACGGGTACCATTACAAACGGGTCTTCATGCGCTTCTTGCTCTTTGGTATCCAATTCTTCAAGTAATTCTAACTATACATATTACATAAACTATTTACAATAAATAGAAACCTTGATCAGCAGTCAAGGGGAAGTACATAGGAAGGAGATAGAAATTACATCAAGAAAAATTAGAGAAGACGAGGCACATAAACCCCATTTAATAAAACCCATACATTCATGCATCCAACTAAAATAAAATTTAATCGCATTGGTCAATAGTCCATAATCAACGCCATTTCTTATCATACACATCAATATATGCATCAATAAATAACATTCATCCCATGAATCATAAATCCATTCCATATATGCATCGATATCAATTAATGGGCAAAAGTTTTGCTAATATTTAGTTTTGAAACAAAATAAACTTCTTTTATTTTAATCAAAAACCAAATCTAAATTAAACTCCTTTAATTTCCAGCAATCTGAAATCAAATTTCAGATAAAATAAACTATTTTATTTTAAACTTTTATCAATTTAATAAACCATTTATTTCAATTGAAAAAAAATAAAATTTTGATTACGTCTGGGGGAAGCAATGCGCACCATAATGAATGGGTCGTGATGCGGTTGCGTTGCTCGCCTTCGTAAAAAAGCGACACTACTGAGCGGTGCAATTGAGCTGAGCTAGAATGAATTGGGCATGGCCTTGAAGCATTGCAAATTTGAGAAACCGAAAATTTTTACATTACCCAAAATTTTGGTCCAATTGCATATGATACATACATGGAATCACAAAGATTAATAATTATCATATAAGTCGGCTCTGATACCACTATTAGGTTTGCACGTAGCGCGATTACGTAATCAAATCACATAAATAAAATAGAAACGCGAAAGTGGGAATTTTAAAATTTTAATGCAAACCATCACCATGATCATCCTATATGCTTAGTTATCAATACATACAAGAAGGAGAAGAAGATGAGATTCATACCCTTGTAAATCGAGCTTCCACATGTACGGGTTTTACTCCAACTTGAATCCATAAGAATGATTACTTCCTTTGATCAATCCTGCCAATCATATCATTGAATTATCCATGCACTACGGGCCAAGGATATTCGTTATTATCACCAGTGGTTATGATCATGTCATACACCTGTCCATCTTTGCACGTAAGCCAAAGATATACAACTATAAAACCAATAATCAACAATCCATCTTTGCACGTAAGTCAAAGATATACAACTGTAAAACCAATAATCAACAATCCATCTATGCACGTAAGCCAAAGATATACAACCATAAAACTAATAATCAACAGTCCATCTTTGCACGCAAGCCAAAGATATACAACTATAAAACCAATAATCAACAGTCCATCTATGCACGTAAGCCAAAGATGACTTTCATCACAATATAAGCATGAGGATGATCACAATGATATAAGCATTAATCAAACGAAATCAAGGATAAATATTAAAGACTTTAAATTTATCCAGAGTTTAAAAATATCCAAATTGTCAACATGATACTGCTTTGTGGAGTAAAATTCAAGAATAATATTCATGTACCAAAAATAATTTGGACAGGAAAGAAATATATTTTTTGGGTAAATAGTACCCCGTGAATAGTAACTCGTGAATAGTAACTCATGAATAGTAACTTATGAATAGTAACTCATGAATAATAACTCGTAAATAGTACTCCATATTCGTACATAGTACCGTATACATAAAGAATGTCATATACGCAAATAGTGTTATATACAAGAATAGTCAGATATCGTGAATAAAGTGTCGATACGAATAAAGTAACCCAGACACAAAAGATAAAGTTTCACAATAAAATCCATATCAATATTTATAACACCTTAATCCAAATATTATAAATCACTTAATAATCTCATAATCTAATATTATTAATATTACCACAATATTTTAATCATTTCTTAAACTTATAAATACTTTATTTTAATTATTTACACTTTACTAAGTAATGCATTTAATCATCCTAAAATGCCAAACTCATAAGATTTCATTCCCAATAACCAAAACTCTCATAAAAAATCTGCATATACCTTATATAGGATTCTCAAGCCATAAAATCCTATTTTCCAATTTTCTTACTTCACATAACATATTTAATTCATTTACTCATAACTAGTCCATTTTAATGAAAAATACCAAATCAGTACAAACAAATTTTCTTTTCGGGATTTAAAGAATATAGTCCCATATTGAACATATATTTTCTCGAAATTTTAAAATTCATTTACTATTTTCATATGACTAAAAGCGCGAATATTTAGACATTTATCAAAAATTGTACTTTTGTCCAAATATTCCGAAATTTATAGGGTATACTGATTTTATATAGATGTACTCCCAATAAAAATTTCACCAATTTTGGAGTTAACTACAAGGAGTTATAAGGGTTTACTTTTAAAATAATCTTTTTTCATAAAATTGATAACTCCTAATCTATACATCCAAAAATCGCCATTTTTGGACACAATCTAGAAAACTCATCAAATTATCATTTCAAATTTTTCCAAAATTTTTGAGGGTCAGAAAAATTATGAAACTGCCCCTGGCAGAACCCCTTACTTACAACGGTTGAACGAAAATAATATTCCGTACAAATATTGAACGAAAATAATATTCCTTACGAATATTAAACGAATATAATGAATATTGAACGATAATAATATTCATACGAATACAAAAAATAATATCTCTTCAGAATATAAAAAATAATAACCCTTACCTCAGAAGAAGACTGGATACTGGAGTAGTGAAGTAACATACTACTCTTCTTCTTTCTCTCTATAACTTCTCTATCTATAATTGCTCTTGTGAGACTTAGTGAATTGGTGAGAAATGAAGGAATAATGAGCTTCTATTTATAGGAAAATATAGTTTCAATAATTGCACATTTTGGGGCTCGAAATATTACAGTATAATACCTTCCTCTTTTTCTTTATTTTTAATTTAGTCCTGCAAGTATTATCAAACTTGCACCACCTCCTCTAATAGTAAATCATGTGAATCAATAGTAAATCATGTGACTCAATAGTTCTAAGCATGTGAAAAAATTAATTATAGTATAGTACCTTCAACTATACCTCTATTTTTAATTTAGTCATGCAAGTATTATCAATCTTATACCAACTCTCCTAATAGTAAATCATGTGAATCAATAGTATACACATGTGAATATATAGTTATAAGCATGTGAATTAATAGCAATTAATTATTCATTTATCCGATTAATTACCCGATTGGTCAATATAACTTCCAGATATCAATTATTATCGAAATAAATGTCGATTTTCACTAACACTAATAATCCCAACACAATGTAACTATCAATTTCATCTTTAATCAACGCGAACTTATTCATCATTAATATTATAACTCACAATATTGAACAACCAGGTCGTTCCTAGGAAAGAGAGGGCTTTCCGATAAGGATTTCTCCTTATTGGTAGCATGAATTAGGTGACCAAACCTCTCATCGAGCATGAACTTCTAGACATTGTCAATATTGCAAATAATAATATGAATAACTTTGTCGTCTCAATTATTGATTTAATAATATAACATATTATGAAGATGATACTGTGACAACAATTGAATCAATAATATGAGAGATATGATGCAACAATTACTATAGCAATAACTGAGTATAACTGAGTGACTTCTTACGTAAGTATTAATAATCAATACCGTGTGCTACTATGCAACCACACGTATTACTATACTATTATCACCGATTATTTTATGACAATTTGCTTAATTTGAAAAATTTTCACATATCACCCTTAACTGTAACCTTTATCAATTTAACCATTTACTAAATAACATAATAATTATAAGAAAATTGAATACTTTTATTTCATAAAATTTGGGATCTCACAATCACTATAGATTAAATTAAATATACTTAACTTATTATTATAATTATGCCATTAGCTTCTGTAATAATTATTCTTTCTTTTTATGGTGTGACCCTTTAGGTTCTCTATATTAAACCGGTTGTGAATAAATCAATTAGAACAATTTTAATCTTATTTAAATAAATAAATTAAAATAATAATTCATTTAATTAAATAATATTTATTCTACAATAAGGGTAAGCCCCCTAAGCGATCAACGACTGTCCAGATAATATAGATTTTAACATTAATCATAAAAGAACATTTGAGTAAATAGTTACCGTAAAATTCATTCATTCTACCACACAAATGCCCTAATTAAATATAAGACACGGACTTACTATAAAGTTTTATTTTATTTAGTTATATGTATTTTGATCCTAAATGCACAAACTCCGATAGTGCAAATTAGAAACAACTTTCTAATTGCATTCTATGACGCCACCAAATTCAGACACTCATATCTCGAATTTGGTTCGTCACGTGCTATTTCTAATAATAAGTTAAAATCTCACACAATGAAAAAATTGAATATTTTATATTGTCATAACATAATTATTCTAATCCCAAGGTCTCAAACCGTTACTACAACATCTTAATTTAAACATAACTTATTACATCATAATAAATCATTCTTCATACAATATAATAATAATAGATTCCTAGTACTAAGGAACAAAGCTATTTCGAAGCCTTCTCTTTACCCTTGTCCTTGCTTGAGGGTTCACCACGTTCTGTCTTAACTGAAAGTTTTAAGAAAAGCAAGGATGATCAATAAATTTGCCCAGCAAGTAATATCGCAATAAGGGTGAACAATTATAAAGTTCAATCTCAATGGTATAACAGTGAATAATAGTTCAGGAATTATCAGTAATTCTGAATAAAGGTCGCTATGGACTGAAAGATATCAACAAGATTCAAAAATAAATCATGTCAAGTTTCAAGAATAATGAACACTGAGCAGTCACTAGGGACTAAGAATGTAAGACCCCAACTTATTATGAATAAAATTAAATTTTCTCTATTTATTATCTTGAAATAATAAGGAGTTAATTTGATATAATACTTTGATTATGGGTGAAATGTGCAAATTTTGCAAAATAAGCATGTGGTTATAAAATATTTATTTTTGTCGGGGAAAATTCGTTTGGTCGTGGAATATTCTTTGTGTGGGAATATTTAAATACGCCAGTAGTGATTTATGGACCCCATAACAGAATAACTGTCAGATGAAGAAAACGATAAGTTTGAGTTTTTATAAATAACGACGTATTTGTTACCGTAAACACTGTTAGAATACCCGGTGGTTAAAATACAGTAATATGCGTGGTTGCACAGTAGCACACGGTATTTCACAGTATTTTTGAATTATTGATTCTTACGTATGAAGGCACCACTCAATAATTGTTACAGTAATTACTGTTCAATATTTTATTTTATTGGTTCAATAATTCTTTTATTTGAAATTTTATATTATTGTTGTTTCAATAATTGTCAACGCATAGTATTTCCCATTATCGGATCAATAATTCATATTATTGAATAATATTATTAGATAGCATTATTGGCAATGTCTAGAAAGTTACATCTAAGGAGAGGTTTGGTCACCTAATTGCACGCCAATGAAGGAAAAATCCTTATCGGAAAGCCCCTCTTTCACGGGAGCTACTGGTTGTCATAATTGTAATTCTGTAATATTATTTGTGAACAATTAATTATTGATTTATATGATAAGAAATATTTATTTGATGTGGATATAAATGATGGATTTATTTATGTGGTTATAAATGAATGAATTAATGTTGAGGTGTTTTATTAGTATTTTTGTCGGAATGGAGGTATTAATAATCAAACTAGTGTTCTTGAGATATATTGCGTGAGTTATAATTTTTAATCCGACCGTTGGATCGTTGTGATTTTTGGATATGTTATACATATATAAGTTGAGTATATGTCCACAAATTTTGAACCGTTAAAATTTAACGTATGATTTGTTATGAATTTTAAGAGGTGATTGGTTCAGAAATTGTTGAAGTTTTTAAATTTATCATTTTGGTGGAAAATTCTAGAATGAGTGGGCCCCACCCATGGTTGGTGAAGAAATGTGTTGAATTTTATTTTAAATATGGTGGGTGGCAATAGTAGCGTGTAAAAGCCATCGTGTAAAGAAGTCAAGTGCGCTTTGACGTCTTAATATTTACCTATAAATAGAGGGCTAAGTTAGAATTGAAAATACACCAGAAACATAAGCTTTCTCTCTTTCTCTCTCTATATTATCGAGCGTATTTTGTGAGTATTTATATACTTTGAGAGTTGCTATTCAGTACAAGTTTCATTCAACATCATATCCGACATTTCATTCCGAAGTACTATTTCTTTGAGGTAAGGGATGTTATTTTCTTCTTAAATGATATTATTTTCTTCAATATCATTATGCTGAGATATTGTTATGATGTTTATGGTGGAATTTCTACCTTTTTTGTGTTGGGGTTACTATTCACATTATACGACACTTTATTCACGATATCGACCTTATTCACAAATACGACATTATTCACCAAAAAAATAAAATTTTCTCTTTTTCGTCCCCGGATGTCTTTTATGGTTACTATATTTGATTGTATCCATGTTTTGATCTTTATTTTTGAATTCTACTTCACACTTGGTTATTATGGAGTATTATTGAATTTGGATAAACCAAAAAATCTTAATTCCTAATATTTGTCCTTCCGTCTCACTAGATTCATTCTCTAAAATATTTTTCATCATCCTCAGTCCTTAATGGTGATACTTGATGAATATCTTTGTCCTTTAGTGTAAAGATGAATGATTATCGATGAATATCTTTGGCCGTAGTAGTAAAAGATGAAGCAGTGTTGAGATGAACATGACCAACTGGTGATACAAATGAATATCTTTGGCCCGTAGTGCAAAGATGGATATTTGATGCAATATGTATATTGATTGATGTTACAGGGATAAAATATTGATGATGGACTTTTAAATTCATAGATGATAGTAGATTTCATTCTCTACTTAACTATTCTAATGAATTGTTGTTTCCGCTGTAGTTGTTGATCTAAAATTTGTTGTCAATTATAATCTATCAGATTTTTCCCTGTTGAAGACTAAGGATAATTTGTTGTATATTATCTTAGTCATAATATTCTTTATTGGGCTAGTTGAGCTCACCCTTTTCCTTTTTGTTCTATTTTTCTTCTCAGGAAGTGAGAACATAGCAGGAACCAGT
This sequence comes from Panax quinquefolius, assembly GCA_020205615.1. Classification (NCBI taxonomy): domain Eukaryota; kingdom Viridiplantae; phylum Streptophyta; class Magnoliopsida; order Apiales; family Araliaceae; genus Panax; species Panax quinquefolius. Next base: position 34,744,576 of record CM035157.1, on the reverse strand, counting down.
CGGGGTATAGAGTGATGGTCCTAGACAGTTATTTTAGCAGTCCTCACTATTTTTGTAAAGTAGTGTATGAATAATTGTAATGAGGACTTATTTGAGTGTGGATATTATCTAGAAGATAATATTTGTATTTAAACTCACACGAAGATGTGTTGTCGTATTTTGCACGACAATTGTAATAATAAGTTGTAGTTGTTTCTGTACCATGTATTTGGCGACTCAGAATGGGTTGGGTGGAATGGACCTATTTTGGGGGCGTCACAGTTGGTATCAAAGCTTAGGGATATGGTCTCTGGCGGAGATCAGGGAATAGAACTATGAAGGGAGAGATGAGTAAATCCTTCGCTAGTGTGTCCTACCTAAGCTTATTTGTTGGTCAGTCATAATATAGGGATATTGTGTGACATGTTAATTTATTTAATTAACCCTTGTTTTTTGGCATTTTTTAAGAATGGCAGCTGAGAACGTTAACAATGGAGTGTATGTGACTGGAGACACCTTTAAGCACAAACCAGGAGAACGTGTATAGGATGGAAATATTCCTCTTATAAACAACACTATGGAGCAAACGATGAATGATGGAATGTTGAGGAGCTTTTTGCAGTTCATGCAAAATTAGAAGAGGGAGACTCGTGTACAAAATACGGGTAGAAATGATAGCAACGCGCGGTTTGTCACAGCCAAGCAGTTCAAGGAGTTGGGACCACCAGATTTCTGGGGAAAATCAGATCCGATTAAGGCGGAAACATGGGTCAAGCAAATTACCAAGATATTCGATGTCTTGGGATGCACGGATGAACAGAAGGTTCCATTCGCCACATTTATGTTTCGTGGTGAGACAGATTACTGGTGGGAATCTGTGAAGCGTACCCAGCCAGCCGCACTTAACATGTCTTGGGAAAGATTTTAGAAACTGTTCAATGACAAGTACTTTCCTGAAAGTATTAGTCATATGAAGGAGGTAGAGTTTATTAGACTGGAACAGAACAACATGACGGTGTCCCAGTACGAGGCGAAGTTCGCGGAGTTATCCAGGTTCGCACCTCATTTGGTAGAGAATGAGGAACGAATGACGCGGATGTTTCTGAGAGGTCTAAAACTCGAGATTCGGCAATATCTTTTCTCTCATAAATTTTCTTTATATTCAGATGTTGTAAATAGGGATCAATTATTAGAGCGAGATAATGAGAATGCTCAACCGAGGGACCACGACCAGGGTCATACCAGTGACAGTAGTCATCAGAGCGATGATAAACAGAGAGGAGGGAAAAATACGGACAAAAGCGGTAACCACTCGGGTGGTAATCGTAGCCATGATAATAGGAGAGGTGGGTCAAGTGGAAATTTCAAAAAGAGAAGATTCAACAATGATGGGAAGACATCAGCAGCAGCACCAGCACCATCAACAAATTCTAGGGGAGGAGAACGACCTCCAATTAGATGCTACAAATGCAAAGAGGAGGGACATATAAGTCCAAACTATTCACAGCCTTCCAAGGTATGTTATAATTATGGAAAGGAAGGTCATATAGTTAAAGATTGTTCTATAGCGAAACCAAGTCCAGCTGGGACGGTTGCACCAAAGACGGATACGGACAAAACAAAGTCGGCGGTTTCTGGAAGAGCGTTTGTCATGACTGCCCAAAACGTGAGGAACCCGAACGAAGGTATCACGGGTTAGTGAATTATAAATTCTTGCGAAATCTATACCTTACTAGATACCAGTTCTATCCATTCTTTTATCTCCCCTGCTTGTGCTCAACGTTTAAACTTGACTCTGGAGAAATTAGACTTTGACTTATCTGTGGAGACTCCGTTAGGAGAAACTTTTATAATATCCACTATTTTTAAATCTTGTTTGATCCAAGTTGGCACAAGCACATTACCTGTTGATCTTATCTCTTTAAAGATACTTGCATTTGACGTGATTTTAGGAATTGATTGGTTAACTACTCATCATGCCAAAATTGATTATTTTCGTAAGGTTGTTAGTTTTCATATTCCTAACCAACCAGTTATACGAATTCAAGCAACCAAACCATTGATGTCAAACACTTTCATATCAAGCCATAAAGCCATTCATTTATTGAAAAACGGATGTCAAGCTTTCTTAGCCCATTTCATGGATTTAAACAAAAATAATATTCGATTTGAGTGATATTTCTGTTGTTAGTGAATTTCCTGACGTATTTCCTGAAGAATCTCCTGGCCTACCCCCAGAGCGTGATATTGAATTTTGTATCTACCTTGAACCCGGTACAAAACCCATTTCTAAAAACTCATATCGAATGGCTCCTATTGAACTTCAGGAGTTAAATATTCAACTATAGAAGTTGGTACCCGAGCCTCTATCTGGTGACTTCCTTTGTGGAATGCACCAAAGCCAGACTCTCCGTAGGGGACTCTATATTTGTGTGGTGGTAAAACGATAGGTGCCATTGTGACGTACTATCCAAGATTGGGATATGAATCACAGTTGAGAGCAACCGAAGTCGGTGACCGAAGTACGTAGCTTTCTGGGCTTAGCTGGTTATTATTGGAGATTTGTGGAAGAATTTTTTCGAATCGCTACTCCGTTAACTTAGCTGACTCGAAAAGATACAAAATTCGTATGGAGCGAGGAATGCGAGAAGATTTTCCAAGAGCTCAAGAGACGACTCATTTCAGCACCTGTTCTGACCATACCATCCTAGAAAAGCGAACGTGGTAGCTGACGCGTTGAGTAGAAGATCGTACGCGAGTACGAGTGCGATATTGTTGAACACAAAGACCTATTTTGTATAATTTACAAATGATAAAGATAGAGGTAAAGACTCTAGGGACCCACGTTATGATGTCAAATATATGAGTAGAATCGACTTTAATTGATAAAGTTAAAACCGCTCAAGCTACACACCAGAGCTGATGAATATAAAGAAGAAGGTGCAAGAAGGCGTTATTCTAAAAGTAAGAGTCGATAAAGAGAAGAAATCTCAAACCTTCGATTTATTTGAAATCCTCGACCGAGTAAGAACTGTGGCCTATAGACTCGCGCTTTAATCGGTAAGTATATGTCACGTGTTCATAACGCTTTTTACGATCGATGTTACGTAAATATGTGGGACGACCCAAACCACATTATTGCGTTAGAACCAGACGAGATATAAGAAGACTTAACGACGAGGAGGTACTGTTAAGATCTTGGATAGAAAAGAGCATGTCCTACTAACAAAGGTTATACCACAAGTCAAGATTTTATGGAGGAATCATCTTTATTGAAGAAATGACACAGGAGTTGGAATCGGAAATAAAAGCGAGGTACCCTCACCTTTTTGAAACACCAAGTACGTACGTCAATTTCGAGGACGAAATTTCATAAGTAGGGGAGGTTGTAAGACCCCAACTTATTATAAATAAAATTGAATTTTCTATTTATTATCTTGAAATAATAAGGTGATAATTTGATATAATACTTTGGTTATGGGTGAAATGTGTAAATTCTCGCAAAATAAGCAAGTGGTTATAAAATATTCATTTTGTCAAGGAATATTTGTAAGGTCGTGGAATATTCGTTATCGGGAATATTAAATTTAACTTTACACAACTATTTGGGCCCCAACTTATTATGAATAAAATTAAATTTTTCTATTTATTATCTTGAAATAATAAGGAGTTAATTTGATATAATACTTTGATTATGGGTGAAATGTGCAAATTTTGCAAAATAAGCAAGTGGTTATAAAATATTTTCTTTTGTCGGGGAAAATTCGTTTGGTCGTGGAATATTCTTTCATTGTGGGGAATATTAGATGATTGCGATAGCCATGATCATTTATGGACCCCATAATGAGAATAACCGTCTGGATGAAGAAAACGATAAGTTTGAGTTTTTATAAATAATCTGGTGTAGTTGTTATAATTAACATTGTTAGAATACCCGATTGGTAAAAAATACAATAATATGCGTGGTTGCAAGAGAGCACCCCAGATTGCATAGTATTTTTGAATTATTGATTCTTACGTATGAAGGCACCACTCAATAATTGTTACAGTAATTACTGTTCAATATTTTATTTTATTGGTTCAATAATTGCTGCGCTGAAATTTTATATTATTGTTATTTCAATAATTGTCACTGCACAGTATTTCCCATTATCAGATCAATAATTCATATTATTTAAATAATATTATGAGATAGCATTATTGGCAATGTCTAGAAAGTTCTGTCTAAGGAGAGGTTTGGTCACCTAATTGCACGCCAGTAAGGAGAAATCCTTATCGGAAAGCCCCCTCTTTCCTGGGAATGGCCTGGTTGTCATAATTGTGATTCTGTAATATTATTTGTGAATAGTTAATTATTGATTTATATGATAAGAAATATTTATTTGATGTGGATATAAATGATGGATTTATTTATGTGGTTATAAATGAAGGAATTAATGTTGAGGTGTTTTATTAGTATTTTTGTCGGAATGGAGGTATTAATAATCAAACTAGTGTTCTTGAGATATATTGCGTGAGTTATAATTTTTAATCCGACCGTTGGATCGTTGTGATTTTTGGATATGTTATACATATATAAATTGAGTATATGTCCACAAATTTTGAACCGTTAAAAATTAACGTATGATTTGTTATGAATTTTAAGAGGTGACTGGTTTAGAAATTGTTGAAGTTTTTAAATTTATCATTTTGGTGGAAAATTCTAGAATGAATGGGCTCCACCCATGGTTGGTGAAGAAATGTGCTGAATTTTATTTTAAATATGGTGGGCGGCAATAGTAGCAGGTAAAGCCATCAGGTAGCAGGTCAAGTCTGCTTCGGCGTGCTAATATTTTCCTATAAATTGAGGACTAAGTTAGAATTGAAAATACACCAGAAACATAAGCTTTCTCTCTTTCTCTCTCTATATTATCGAGCGTATTTTGTGAGTATTTAGATACTTTGAGAGTTTCTATTCAGTACAAGTTTCATTCAACATCATATCCGACATTTCATTCCGAAGTACTGTTTCTTTGAGGTAAGGGATGTTATTTTCTTCTTAAATGATATTATTTTCTTCAATATCATTATGCTGAGATATTGTTATGAAGTTTATGGTGGAATTTCTACCTTTTTGTGTCGGGGTTACTATTCACGTATACGACACTATTCACAAATACGACACTATTCACCAAAAAATAAAATTTTCTCTTTTTCGTCCCAGATGTCTTTTATGGTTACTATATTTGATTGTATCCATGTTTTGATCTTTATTTTTGAATTCTACTTCACACTTGGTTATTATGGAGTATTATTGAATTTGGATAAACCGAAATACGAATTCCTAATATTTGTCCTTCTGTCTCACTAGATTCATTCTCTAAAATATTTTTCATCATCCTCAGTCCTTAATGGTGATACTTAATGAATATCGTTGGCCTTTAGTGCAAAGATGAATGATTACCTGATGAATATCTTTGGCCCGTATTGCAAAGATGTACAGGTGTTGAGATGAACATGACCAACTGGTGATACAAATGAATATCTTTGGCCCGTAGTGCAAAGATGAATATTTGATGCAATATGTTTATTGATTGATGTTACAGGGATAAAATATTGATGATGGACTTTTAAATCCATAGATGATAGTAGATTTCATTCTCTACTTAACTCTTCTAATGAATTGTTGTTTCCACTGCAGTTGTTGATCTAAAATTTGTTGTCGATTATATTCTATCAGATTTTTCCCTGTTGAAGACTAAGGATAATTTTTTGTATATTATCTTAGTCATAATATTCTTTACTGGGCTAGTTGAGCTCACCCTTTTCCTTTTTGTTCCATTTTTCTTCTCAGGAAGCGAGAACATAGCAGGAACCAGTCGGGGTATAGAGTGATGGTCCTAGACAGTTGTTTTAGCAGTCCTCACTATTTTTGTAAAATAGTGCATCAATAATTGTAATGAGGACTTTACTTTAGTGTGGATATTGTCTAGAAGACAATATTTATATTTAAACTCACAGTATGTGTTGTCGTATTTTGCACGACAATATTATTAATAAAGTTGTAGTTATTTCTGTACCATGTATTTGGCGACTCAGAATAGTTTGGGTGGATTGGACCTATTTTGGGGGCGTCACAAAGAACTTCTACTAGAATTTACAGTATTATACTGAAAATTCAATAAAACGAGTACAACAGGTGATCTGCCTAAGTACCCTACGTTATGCATAACATTTAAACATGCTAGTATGTGCGCATGTCGGTTCCTAGGTAATTATATAATTTCCCCTTCAATGAGGGTTGTTCACTTCAGTAGATTTAAGAGTCTGCACCAAGTCAATTTGGTTTGGATAGCTTTCTAACATACGATAACAGTCTAGCGAAATCAATGTCTTAGACAACTTTTATAATGCGTTTAAGAACGATAAGTTCAATGCTTGCAACAATATCAAGATATAAAATCGATTTCCCAATAGTAATAGATATTTACTCGATGTAAGTATGATTGATATGGCAATAATTCGTAATTATACAATACATAACGTGTAAATAGTTTAGGAACTTGCATTCAATATGAAAATCAAATGAAGTTAGAGAACTTGTACAAAAGAGATAAGGTTTAAATACTTGCACCATATCCAAAGTTGTGTAAGTTAGAGAACTTGTCTCAAGCGTAGTTTACCAACTTATAGCTTATCAACACTTTGAAATCCTATTGTAATGTAGTTATGCATACAAGATCTCTATTAGTTACACAATTCTATAAGTCAATAATCTTATATATGTTTGATCATATAATTCAATCACACACACTCATTATCATCTTAGCAACGTAATTAGAATATCACATTGGTATGCTTTCACACCACCTAGATATATAATCACCATTTACTAAATTTAAGGAAGTTTGTAGAAATCTTTAGATTCTTAGTTTCATAGAGTTATTATGTATTATAACTCTTTTAACATCATGTAATAAGACTGAAAGCAATATAACAAGCAAGTTGTAATTTATAAATTACAAATAAATCACCATCCTGAATCGCAGGAGGGGGGGCAATTGCATTGGTTAGGCTTAGGAGCGACACGATTATTGTTGTCTTAGCTGCACTAAAGTTGAGCTTTGCTCTTCCTAGATCAGTCCCATGATAACAACACATAACATATACTCATGTTAAAGGATATTGTATGCTTTAAAGTGATCCTACACTTATCTTGGTACGTTATGGTTTTAGTGTAGAATTTCAAATGAGTTAAGGCCAATTAGGGTCATAAATTCATAAGAACTACTATGTTCACCATGTATCCATATGAGATAATCATGAAATCAATTAGTATGTATGATCACAAAGGTTTTCATTGTATACATATATTTAGTGTTGTCCATCATTTGAAAACTTGTATAATATCATGTTGAAACGATCTTATGTCATGTCATACTAGATGGATGTACATATTGATCATGATTAGGGTATTAGTATGAAATCTTAGACGTTTAGAATCTAACCACGACAATGTTCATAATACTTAGCTTGCAAAATGTCCGAGTTCGTCTTTAGAAATCACTTTCAAACCAAGTCAAAACAATTTAGTGCATACGAAGCATCTTATAATCATATTTCATGCATAGATAGACCATATACACCACTCACAAAGTCAGAACTAAGACATTATTACTTTCATCAAAGTTCTTCTTTTAAAACTCCAAGTCTTCTTTAATAACGCATACTAAAGCAAGTTAAAGTTCTCATGAAATGCAAAGGAACCTACGGTCATAAGTCAGGTCTATTCTCATGCATGTCTAAGTTGTTTTGGCATGATAGAACTACCACATGGTATTAGAAGTCTAAAACTCATGACTGGTGCATGGCGCAGCTGCGCCCTACCCTGGACAGTACAGAAGGACCTCTACTTCGACAAAGATCAAACCAACATCAGTTTTTCTTCATTCTAACATTTTTAAACCTATTCTTAGAGGTTCCATACATGCATATAAAATTCATAAACACATTGGTAGCAATTTCCAAATTAAGTTCACAAGAATTGATGAGAATTTCTATAATTTGCCAAATTTGGAATTAAGAACTTAAAACAAGAATTTACCTTCTAAGAAGCTTAGTTTCTTCCCTCTGAAATTCTAGACTCTCTCTTTGATGAGTGGGTTTTATACCTACGAATCGACTTCTAATTCAAGCTTAAACTGTGTTAACTCGTTATTTTTGTGATACATTTTACTTGTTTAGTGTTGTTTTATATTTAGGTATGGTGGCGTAACATATGGGCTTAAAAGGTGGTTTCATGGAAAAAGTGGGCAAGATAATGAGCAAGAAGCGGATCAGACATGAAGGCACCCAGTTAGGCGGATATCATAAAGCTAAAATTTCTAGGGAGGGGTACTTGATCGAAAGAGTATAAGCCTTTGCTTCAAGCGGCTATTAATGAAGGAAAACCCCCCTTAAGGGGGTGCTGGGAAAATCAAGACTTCTTTTTGAACTATACTGCTACAGAGGTGTGAATGATAGAGATTGGCATGGTTTGGAACTGCATGGGGCGTCGAATTATGGTCAGAATATGTGTCCTAGGCTAATTATTAACAACAAAAAACTAGGGAGATAACGAGGAACAATCAATTAGCAATTTGGAAGCCTGAATTTGAGCAAAAGCATTGGAGGAAGGATTGAAGGTCTAAGTCGCGATAATTGCAAATTGAAGTTAGAGAGAAGGGTGGTTCTGGAGTCATTCTTTTTCTTTAATTCAATAATTATAATTGGGATGATGAGTACTTTTATGAATTCAATTTTTATTTCAATTATGATGAACTAATTTACTTGTTAGGCTTATGACGGATCCTATGGTTGAATGATGATTATGTAGCCTTGAATTTCAGTTTAATAATCTATCTTTCAGTTTATATATATGTATTTGGGCTTTAATCTATGAATTGCTTGATCACCAATTCTATGTGGATTTGTATGGATTCGAGAGATGATATATGAATATAGACCTAGTCATTATAGCACGTGTTCTTGAATTCTGTGTTTGAATGGAATCTTGATGAATGCTAAGGTAGAGATATGCCTAGCATCGCATGTAATCGGATAAGGAACTTAAATTTAAACCTTATTTGATTGTAATTCACATAGAGATATAGTGAATTAGTTGATTAAGGTGTTTAGCTTAATTCTATCTAATTTGTGGATTTAAGTTAATATGGTATTAGTGCATCGATAGATGGCCAGTTCTACTTGAGTGTTCTTGATTAATAAACTGGGATAGTGAGTTGAACTGAAATAGGGTGTAATAATTGGAGTGATATTGGAAGTGAAGTTATAAGCCTAATTCTCCAATATTTACTTGAAATTATAATTTTTAGATCTGTTGATTGTTTAGTATTTTTAATATTTTTAGTTTTAATATCTGTAATCATTGAATTTAATAGTTTCATAAAATTTAGATTAATATAAAGCTGGTAATTGTTAGGATTAATATCTTACTAAATCTCTGTGGGAACGATACTTGACTTATCATTATATTACTTGTTGACCACGTGCACTTGCGTGCGAGCGTAATTAGATTTCGACCAACAAGTTTTTGGCGCCGTTACCGGGGAATTTAGTATAGATTTTAATATTTTTCAATATCAGTTTAATTAGTCCAGTTTTACTTAAACATTTTTTTCTTTTATTTTGTTCTTTCTTATTTTAGGTTCTTGAAGTTGGTTTATGCAAACTCGGTCTATAAACCCAGACTTACTTCCTTTTGAGGACGATATCAAGAAACGGTTTTAAAGGCTGAGTAAGTGGATTAAAGACACAAGGGAAAACTTTGAAAATTCTAAAAAAGAAGAAGTAATGGATGCCAAAGACCAGAAAACGTTGAGGGATTTTGCTACACCTAAGGTGACTGAGCTCCAGTCGAGTATCACTAGGCCGGTGATAGCTGCGAATACTTTTGAGATTAAGCCTGGGACTATTCAGATGATTCAGAACTCAGTTCAGTTTAGGGGACAAGCAAAAGATGATCTGAATGAATATTTGGTCAGCTTTTTGGAGATATGTGACACCTTCAGATACAATGGGGTATCAGATGACGCAATTAGACTTCGCTTATTCCCATTCACTCTGCGGGACAAGGCGAAGAGTTGGTTACATTCTCTACCGCTGGGATCGATAACTACTTGGGATGACCTTGCTCAAAAGTTCCTGGCTAAATTCTTTCCACCAGCTAAAACTGCAAAGATAAGAAACGAGATCACCATGTTTAAGCAGCAGCATGGGGAGTCTTAATATGAGGCATGGGAACGGTACAAGGAATTACTCAGAAAGTGCTCTTATCATGGACTACCAAATTGACTGTAGATGAATACGTTTTAAAACGGGTTAATTGGGAATCTCAAGACAAGTATAGATGCAGCTTTGGGTGGAGCGTTTATGGCCAAGAGCTATGAGGAAGCATATGAGTTGATAGAAACTATGGTAGCTAATAATTACCAGTGGCCTATAATAAGAATGACACAACCTAAGGTAGCTGGGGTAATAGATGTAGATGGAGTAATAGCGTTGGCGGCACAAATTTTAGCCTTATCGAAGAAAATGGATGCTTTGACTAGTTCACAACCACAACATGTGGCATATCTTTATAAATTGTGTTCGGGGGACCATCCTACAGAGCAGTGTGCCATCAACCCAGCATCAGTTCAGTTTGTGGACATCTACAATAGGATTCCGCAAAACATATATCAAAATTCCTATAACCCGGGGAATAGGAACCATCCTAACTTTTCATAGAGCAACAATCAAAATCAGCAGGCTCCATGACCTTCTTATCCCTCGGGGTTCCAAAATTAGCATCAACAAGTAGCTCCGCATCAAGAAAAGAAGACAAATTTAGAAGAGCTTTTGTTGAATTACATATCCGAAAACAAGGCAGCGATGAAAACCCAAGTAGTAGCCATCAAAAACTTAAAAAATCAGATGGGATAGTTGGCCTTAACATTGAATAATAGACCGCAAGGAACTCTGCAAAGTGACACCAAAAAGAATCCGAAGGGAAGTCATGAACATTGTCAAGCAATCACTTTAAAGAGCGGAAAGCATCTTTATGGGGAAATTGCAAAAAATTTAGTCAAAAAGGATGTCAAAGTTGATGATAACAAAGTGGTTAAAGAGAAATAGGGTGAGGAAAAGCAAGTTGAACAGACAAAGTCAGATGACAAGCCAGTTGTGTATCCTCCGTCGTTGTTTCAGCAGAGGGTCCAACAACAAAAATTAGATAAGCAATTCGCTAAATTTTTGTAAGTTTTTAAGAAACTTCAAATTAATATTTCATTAGCAAAAGCCCTAGAACAAATGCCGAGCTATGCAAAATTTATGAAGGGTATTTTGTCTAGGAAGAAAAGACTAGAAGATTATGAAACTATGGCGTTGACGGAGGAATGAAGCACAATTTTACAGCAAAAGTTACCTCCAAAGTTGAAGGATCCGGGGAGTTTTACTATACTTTGCACGATTGGTAACATGGCCTTCAAGAAGTGTTTGTGTGATTTGGGCACAAGTTTAAACCTCATGCTATTATCTGTTTATACCGAATTGGGTTTACCAGCTCTAAAACCGACAAACATATCATTGCAGTTAGCGGATAGATCGGTAACATATCTGAGAGGCATTGTGGAGGATATTCTGGTTAAGGTAGATAAATTCATATTTCCAGCTGATTTCATAATTCTGGATTATTGGGAAGACAAGAACATCCCAATCATCTTAGGGAGACCATTTTTGGCTACGGGTAGGACACTCATCGATGTACAAAAAGGAGAATTAACTATGAGGGTCCAAGATCAGGAAGTTATATTCAACGTATTTAAAGCCATGAAGTTCCCTACGGATGAAGAGGAGTGCTTCTAGGTAGATGTCATCGACCGGATAGTGAATAATGATCTGGTAAAAAGCTTTGTTAGTGATCCATTGGAAACTACACTACTGGGGGATGAAGATTTGGATGATCCCGAGTTAGTGGATTATTTACACATACTGGATGCTTTGCCTACAGTTAGTAGATTCAAAGTTCCATTCGAGCCATTAAACATAGAGGAAAAAGCTTCAGCTCAGATGAAGCCTTCACTTGAGGAGCCACCCACTCTTGAGCTCAAACCACTTCCTAAACACCTCAGGTATGCTTATTTGGGTGATTTAAATACTTTACCTGTTATTATTGCATCTGCACTTAATGAATTGTAGGAAAGTAAATTGCTGAGGATTTTGAGAGAATATAAGTCTGCAATAGGCTGGACCATTGCCGATATAAAGGGGATCAACCCCTCCTTTTGCATGCACAAGATTCTCATGGAAGAAGATATGAAGCCAACAGTGGAACAATAGCGAAGGCTAAATCCAATTATGAAAGAAGTGGTAAAGAAAGAAATATTGAAGTGGTTGGATGCGGGAATTATTTACCTGATTTCAGACAGTGCATGGGACAATCCAGTACAGTGTGTGCCAAAAAAGGGTGGAATGACAGTGGTTAAGAATGAAGATAATGAGCTGATTCCGACGAGGACAGTGACCAGATGGAGGGTGTGCATGTATTACAGAAAGCTGAATAAGGCAACCCGGAAGGATCACTTTCCTATACCTTTCATTGATCAGATGTTGGACCGCATGGCTGGACATGAATATTATTGCTTACTGGATAGATACTCAGGTTACAACCAAATTGTCATAGCTCCTGAGGATCAAGAGAAGACCACCTTTACATGTCCTTATGGAACCTTTGAATTTAGAAGGATGTCCTTTAGGTTATATAATGCACCAGCTACATTCCAACAATGCATGATGGCTATCTTCTCGGACATGGTGGAGAAAAACGTTGAAGTTTTCATGGAAGACTTTTTATTCTATGGAAACACTTTTGATAAGTGTCTTGAGAATTTGGTCATGGTTTTAGAGTGGTGTGTGGAAACGAATTTAGTACTCAACTGGGTAAAGTTCCACTTTATGGTTTGAAGACGGGATAATTCTTGGGCACAAAGTCTTTCCTAAAGGTTTGAAGGTTGACATGGCAAAGTTGGACACGATCGAGAATCTTCCACCGCCGAATTCAGTAAATGGAATCCGCAGTTTTCTTGGACATGCCGGGTTCTACCAAAGATTCATAAAAGATTTCTCTAAAATTGCAAAACCCTTGTGCAGTCTTTTAGAAAAGGATGCAGTGTTCAGATTCGATGAGGATTGTAAAACAACATTTGAGCAGTTGAAAAAGATGTTGACTACATCCCCAGTGATCGTCGCACTGGATTGGACTATGCCCTTTGAATTAATGTGCGATGCGAGTGACTATGCAGTAGGGGCTGTTTTGGGTTAACGTCGAGAGAAGATATTCCACACCATATATTATGCGAGTAAAACCCTTACAGATGCACAATTGAACTACATAACTATAGAGAAGGAGTTACATGTAGTAGTATATGCCTTTGACAAATTTCGGGCATATTTAATTGGGACAGAGGTGGTGGTTTACATGGATCACTTAGCCATTCGCTATTTGATTTCAAAGAAGGATGCTAAACCTAGACTTATCAGAGGGATCCTTCTCTTTCAGGAATTTGACTTGGAAATAAAGGATAGGAAGGGGACAGAAAATCAAGTAGTGGACCATCTATCGAGTCTGGAAAATCAAGAAAAAGATGAAGAGGATAAATGTGTGATCAATGAATCATTCCCGTATGAACAACTACTTGGAGTTAATTCAGAATTTCTGTGATATGCGGATTTTGCTAACTATTTGGTGAGCAACATCCTTCCCCCTGTTCTGACGTGACCACAGAAAAAGAAATTCCTATATGAGCCATACTTATTCAGACAATGTGCAGATAAGATGATTCAAGGGTGTGTGCCATATAGTGAAGTGAAGAATATTCTACACGAATTTCATTCATCTCCATATGAGGGATATTATGGTAGTGAGCGGACAACGGCCAAAGTATTACAAGCAGGAGTTTACTAGCATACGGTGTTTAAGGATGCCCATCATTTTGTGAAGACTTGCGACAGATGCCAAAGGGTGGGCAATATTTCAAAGTGGAATGAGATGCCACTACAAACTATCATGGAAGTAGAAATTTTTGACGTATGGGGGATAGATTTTATGGGGCCGTTTCCTCCATCTTTCAATAATCTATACATCTTACTAGTGGTTGATTATGTGTCGAAATGGGTAAAAGCCGTAACACTCCCCATAAATGATGCCAAAGTGGTTCTCAAGTTCTTGTATAAGAATATCTTTACAAGATTTGGCATGCCAAGAGCTATTATAAGTGATGAGGGTAGTCACTTTTGCAACAGATCGTTTACAACTCTTTTGGAAAAATAAGGGTCAATCATCGAGTGGCTACGACATATCATCCCCAAACGAGTGGTCAAGCTGATGTTTCAAACAGAGAGGTGAAGAAGATTTTAGAGAAAGTAGTTAACCCAAGCAGAAAAGATTGGTCTCTAAAATTGGATGACACACTATGGGCTTATAGGACAGCATATAAAACACCAATTGGGATGTCTCCGTACCAATTGGTCTACGGGAAAGCGTGTCACCTCCCGGTGGAATTACAATATAAAGCTTATTGGGCCATTCAGAAACTTAATTTTGATCAAGCAGCTGCAGGAGAGAAAAGATTACTCCAATTAAACAAACTAGATGAGTTTCAACTGCAAGCATACGAGAATTCAAAGTTGTACAAGGGAAAGGTTAAGAAGTGGCACGATCAAAAGATCATGCAGAGAAATATTCTTCGAGAACTATTTCCCTATGAGTATGCAGAGTATGATGGAGATAAATTTCTTAGATTTGAAATAAGGGGATATGATTTTTCCCCAATATGCTTCCAAGTTCAATGAACTGGCAACATTTGCCCCACATCAGGTGGATACTGAGGTGAGGAAGGCACGAAGATTTGAGCAGGGCTTGAAACCCTGGCTCTATAGCCAAATATTAGTGTTTCAAAGTAATTCCTTTGGAACCATTCTGGAGAAGGCAATAATAGGGGAGGGTGGTAGTGAGGCTTTAAGCCAATATGTTGTGTAAAATATAGTTACGCACAACACGCAAGTATACGTGGTCAACAAGTAATATAGTGAAAGTAGAGTATTGTTCCCACGAGAAATTATTAATACAAATTACCAAATATTAACTCTTAAACAAACTAATTTTATTTAAACAATCAATTTAACATTATAAAGGAAATTATTAACTCTCACCCATTATCTCACTTAACCCCCACTTACCCATTACTTTAACCCACAAATCTCTACATTATCTCCTCCCTATAAATCCATACCCTAATAACACAACATATCCATCTAAGTTTATACCATTTTAGTACTTCAAAGTGAGGGTTCCTATAGTGCAATTTTTGATAGCAAAAAGGGAGGGGAGAATCAACCAATTGGTCAATACATTAAGGGTAAGCGGGGATTTCATGAAATTTCTCATCAAACATCACCACATTAGAAGTTTAATTACCATTATGAGGGTATAGTGAGTCGTGAACACCAAGTGTTTGGCGAATTATTTGAGTGAAGTTTGGGGGAAATTGGCTTAAAATTCATCCATTCCAGTACCATGGCACCAAAACCACCAGCGAAGCTACAGCGAGGCGAGAGCTCCTGGTTTACACCACCGACTCAGGCCTTTGACAGGAGAAAGTTCATAAGTGCCACTGCCGTCGATCGTTTTGACTATCTAGTGACCAAAGCACTTACCCCAGAGCATGGCTTGGCACCCGATAACATAGATGGCAAAATGAAAAGACAAATTTATGAAAAAGAATGGGGTAGGTTCACTGACGAGCCAGAGCTAGCAATCGTCAATGTTATGAAGGAATTTTATGCCAATGCGGAGGAGAAGGCCCCATTCATATCATTTGTGAGGGGTAGGCAAGTACCTTTCAGTGCCGATGCTATTAATGAGTTCTACAGCTTGTGAGTTCCCAGAGAGTGCCAGTATGCCTATTTGCGTGACCATGATCCTGACTACGAGGCCATTTTAACTGAAATAACAAAGCCAGGCACCATATGAGTCAAGGGACGTAAAGGGGGCACCATCTTCCACAACAAGGACCTGAGCTGGTATGGTAAAATATGGTACACGTTCATGGGCGCCAAGCTATTCCCGTCCACACATATGACAGAGGTGACGAAGGAGAAAATATTGCTTTGTATGCAATTGTACAAGACTTTCTCATCGACGTGGGTGCTATCATAAATTTCTCTATCCGAAGATGCCTACGAGGACCATTTTCTGACGGTCTTCCACACCCATCTCTCATATGTGGGCTGTGAAAGCAGGCTGGAGTTAGGTGGTCCGGTGATGAGACTACACAGATGCCGCTACAGACTTTGGACACAAGGATGATTGTAAGACCCCAACTTATTATAAATAAAATTGAATTTTCCTCTATTCATTATTCTAAATTAATAAGGTGTTAATTTGATATAATGCTTTAGTTATGGGTGAAATGTGCAAATTTTGCAAAATAAGCAAGTGGTTATAAAATATTCATTTTTGTCGGGGAATATTCTTTTGGTCGTGGAATATTCTTTTTGTCGGGGAATTTTCGTACGACGGCGCAGCCATTCGTGGGGCTCATAACAAAATAATTGTCGGATGAAGAAAATGATAAAGTATGAGTTTTTATAAATAACGACGTAGTTTTTACCGTTAACCTTTGTTGGAATACCGAATTGGTTAAAATACAAGATGTCTGGCATTGGTGGTAGTAAGAGTACATGGTATTGCATAGTATTGTTGAATTATTGATTTGTACGTAAGAAGGCACTACTCGATAATTGTTACGATGATTCTTTATTCAATATTTTATTTTATTGATTCAATAATTCTTTGCGTTGATATTTTATATTATTGTTGTTTCAATAATTGTCACTGCACAGTATTTCCCATTATCAGATCAATAATTCATATTATTTGAATAATATTATTAGATAACATTATTGGCAATGTCTAGAAAATTCTATCTAAGGAGAGGTTTGGTCACCTAATTGCGTGCCAGTAAGGAGAAATCCTTATTGGAAAGCCCCCACTTTCCTGGGAACGGCCTGGTTGTCATAATTGTGATTCTGTAATATTATTTGTGAATAATTAATTAGTGATTTATATGATAAGAAAATATTTATTTGATGTGGATATAAATGATGGATTTATTTATGTGGTTATAAATGAAGGAATTAATGCTGAGGTGTTTTATCAGTATTTTGTCAGAATGGAGGAATTAAAAATCATTCGTTTGTGAATTTCAGATATTTTCTGTTTGGAATTTGGAAAAACTCAAAGCTACAAAGTTGTAGAGAATTCGATTTTAGGCAGAATGGACATAAAATTTTTATTTTTTTGATAAACGAGCTATTTTCTATGAATTATTAAAGTTACAGAAAATAAAATAATTTTTATTAATTTTTGTGTGGGACCCACTTTTATTTTAACATGTGGGCTGCTGGAATTTTTGGTTCAATTGTGGTGGCTGGTCATGGAAGGATGCATAAGAGAAAAAATAAGTTATATTATTATTTTATTATTTTAGTCTCCTATGGCGTTCTAGCATTTTTCTATAAATAGACGCTTAGATTAGAATTGAAAATCACACCAGAAACAAGTTTTCTTTCTCTCTATATTGTTGAGCGTATTTTTGTGAGTATTTTGATACTTTGAGAGTTGCTGTTCGGTACAAGTTTCCTTCGGCTCTATATCCGATATTCCGATCAGAAGTACTGTTATTTTGAGGTAAGGGATGTTATTTTCTTCTTAAATAATATTATTTTCTTTAATATCATTATGCCAAAATATTGGTGAACTTTTTAATCAAATTTGGAACTTTTTTGTGTCGGGGTTCTTATTCACGATACAAGACTATTCACGATATCTAAGACTATTCACGAATCGACATTATTCACCAAAAAATAAAAAATTTTCTTTTTGTCCAAGATGTCTATTTTGGCTACTATCTTTGATTGTATCCATGTTTTGATCGTTATTTTTTGAATTCTGCTTCACAATTGGTTATTATGAAGTATTATTGATCTTGGATAAACTGTTATACTGAATCCCTAATATTTGTCCTTCATCTCCTTTGGATTCATTTTTTTAAAAATATTTTTCATCATCTTCAGTCTTAAATGATGATATTACTGAGTATCTTTGGCTTGTAGTGCAAAGATGAATGATTAACTGATGAATATCTTTGGCCTGAAGTGCAAAGATGAACAGGTGTTGAGATGAACATGACCAACTGGTGATACAAATGAATATCTTTGGCCTGTAGTGCAAAGATGAATATTTGATTAAAGATGTATATTGATTGTTGTTACAAGGATAAAATATTGATGTTGAACTTTTAAATCTTAGAAGATAGTAAAATTCATTCTCTACGTGACTCTTCTAATGGATTGTTGTTTTTACTGCAGAATATTGATCTAAAACTTGTTGTCTATTATATTCTATCAGATTTTTCCCTGTTGAAGACTAATGATAATTTGTTGCATATTCTCTTAGTCATAATATTCTTTACTGGGCTAGTTGAGCTCACCCTTTTCCTTTTTGTTCCATTTTTCTTCTCAGTAAGCGAGAACATAGCAGGAACCAGTCGGGGTATAGAGTGATGGTCCTAGACAGTTGTTTTAGCAATCCTCACTATTTTTGTAAAATAGTGCATCAATAATTGTAATGAGGACTTTATTTGAGTGTGGATATTGTCTAGAAGACAATATTTATATTTAAACTCACAGTATGTGTTGTCGTATTTTGCACGACAATTGTATTAATAAAGTTATAGTTTGCTTTCTGTACCATATGTTTGGCGACTCAGAATGGGTGTTGTATACCTATTTTGGGGGCGTCACAATGATCGCACGGTATTCAGTGTGGCCCGGGGGTGAGTCACACTCAAGAGGAGTCGAGTTTGTATTTCCATCAGTCTCCGAGGATGAGGCTGATGCTGAGGACACCTCTGACGACGATGAGTTCCAGGTGGATGAGACTAAGGGAGAGTAGGTGACTGAGGAGATGCAGCAGACCGACGGAAATATGTTTAGTTCTCAATTCCACAACCTTCAGAGCCAAATTGATGGACATAACAAGGAAGCCAACAGACAAATAAGGAGACTTGTAACCAGGCAAGACCACATGTTCGAGGCCATGAACATGTCCTTTGCCTCATTGAACGCGATGCTTCAATGTTTCAAGCCAAATGCTCAGTTTTCATACAAGCAGACTGCCCCAATGCCAAGGTTACCACCCTCTGATTTAGACAATGAAAAGCAATAGCCACCACCACCTCAAGCTTAGGCGATTACAGGGAAGTCCTCATTTACTTAGTGCTTTAACTTTACAATGAGGACATTATAATTATCAAGTTTAGGGGAGTTATTTAGTGTAATTTTGTTATGTTTGCATGCTTAATTTAGTAGTTAGATTTGTATATGTTAGTTTCATGTTTAGTTTTTGATTCATGATATGTTTGCATTCATGTAGTGTAATAGTTGCATAGTAGAGCAATTTGT
Source organism: Panax quinquefolius (assembly GCA_020205615.1). NCBI lineage: Eukaryota > Viridiplantae > Streptophyta > Magnoliopsida > Apiales > Araliaceae > Panax > Panax quinquefolius. The sequence continues at coordinate 34,725,055 of CM035157.1, read as the reverse complement.
AATTCGTTTATGTTTATGCTATATAAATATTTTTTTAGTTAAGTATTGCGTTATCTTGCATAAGTCCAGCGGTTTGTTATAGTTCAGTTTATTTTGACCAATGATGATAATGGGATTGAGTAGACAAGTATTATACTAACTATTAGAACTTTTACGTGATCTTCTGTTCTGAATTGAATCTTTTCCTGTTTGAAACTAGTATAATCAAGGTTAGCACGTTAGAGACAACTATGTTGACTGATTACGTTTAAATTGGCGTATAATGAACTTCTTAAGGATAATACTAGTTTGAATGAATGAGAGACATGAATAGGCGGAGATAGTAAATTTAGACATAGTAAATTTAGACAAAAACATAAGTTTGGGGGAAAAATTTGGGATATATAAGTTTTATCTAAATATCTAAATATATATATATATTTATGAATTAATTGTAAAACCCCAACTTTTATAAAATAAAAGTCTAATTTATTTTATGTTTATTATTTTAAAATTTAAAAATGTTAAATTGTTAAATGGTCAAACGAACAATTAATCAGATAAATGAACTAATAAAAGAGGAAAGTGAATTACTGAAAGGTTGATAATAGAGAAGAAAGAGAGTAAGTGGGAAATGGCGGGGGAAATAATTGTGGAAGAAATGCTGATTTTCTATATGCTCCAAACTTTTCATAATTCATTCAACAAAGTCTTTTATGATTGGTGAATTTTCAAATGTTAGGCAAGTGTGGGGTGAAGGTGTTGGCTAACTTATTAGCCTACTAAGGCAATTATCAGCCTTCTCTTCATTTGATACTCCTGTAGCACATGTTTAAGAGAAAGAAAAAGAAGGAGAAAAGAGGGGGATAGGAAAGAAAAGAGGGAAAAGAAAAAGAGAGCAATAGTTATACTTCCTCCCACCTCTATTTCTCCTACAACGAAATCAGCAGAAAATAGAGAGAGAGAGAGAGAGGGAAAAGAGAAGAGCAATCATCCCTCTCCCTTATTCCAACCTCCCGTAGCCATGTTCAGGAGAAGAAGGAGAGAAGAGAGAAAGGAAAGAGAAAGAGAGGAAGAAGAAAAATGAAGGAATAAACTCTTTTAAAGGTAATGAATAAAACCTTGATTAATCCTTTGATTTTCATGATAGAAGTTAAGTTTTATGATGGTGGTGTGTTTATGTTTGTATGTGATAGATTAAACTTACAAAAAATTTGAATCAAAGGAAAGAAATCAAGAAATTAAAAGAAGAACAAAATCTAGAAATTTTCAGAAAAATTAGTTTATTAATTGATTTTGTAAAACCAAAACTTTTCATCTCTTTAATTTTCCTAAGAGTTTGATTTGTTGAAGGTTGGGTTATAGGGGATCATGATGGATCCAAAGTAATAATGAAGTATATGATGATTTTATATTTATTCCATTTCATAATCAAATTTCAGATCAAAAAGTTAGGCATGTGTTTGAGGATGAATAAAAGTTATTTTGAGGACTTAAATCAAACTTGTAAATGTGTTGATGGTTGATTTATATGTAAAATCCAAGGAGGAGGATCTATAAATTATGAAGTTATGGAAATATTCCAATTTGAACGGACTAAAAATGATTTAAATCGAAGTAGTGGTGAAAGTTTTTGTAAAACATGTTAAACAATGAAAAACTTAGTATTGGGGGACTTTTGATCCAAATTTTGGACTAATTAATGAATTTGAAAAATTATGAAATCATGGGGGTTTTGTAAAGCATGTTACAAGCTTTCCATAGCCTCAAAAACGGACTAATTCCGATAACGGATGAAGAAGTTATGAAGATTTGAACTATGTGTGTCAAAAGTTACAAAATCTGGAAAATTGGAGTTAAGTGCCAAGGGTCTAATACCTAGGCGCTAGGCTTGGCGCTTAAATTTTGTTCTTGGGTGCCTAGGCGCTTGCCCAAGGCCAAATTTTGGCTCCTAGGCGTTGGTCAAGTGTTAAGCCAAAATCTGTCCGAACGTCCTTTAGTAAATTGGACATAACGTTTTTATACGAACTCCGATTGAGGTGATTCAGGATTTTTCGGAAAGATAACGAATAGAACTAAAACTTTTATTCTTTATGTTTTGAGATTTTATGTAAATATCAAGACCTAAAATGGATATTTTAGGGACTGATGTGCATTCAGAGGCAATCGGAGGACGTCGGGCATGCACATATGCAACGTGTAATGTTTTCGACGATAAAGGATATTGTTCTAAGTTGTAAAACATTAACATTATTAATTATAATGATATTATGCAATAAATAAAGATAACTTAAATGAATAATGAATTATTAGTTGGTGTATATATTATTCGAGATAATTATGATTTGATGTTGATCCTTACTTTTAATAGAATTTAAATTGTTTATAAGTAAGGTACTGATTTGATTCTTACGTAAGAAGTCACTCGGTATTTATTTCAATAATTACCATAGTAGTTATTACACAGTGACTCATATTATTTGATATGATATAAATAAACTAGTTGGCATTATTGAGAGTCTATGTTAATAATTGTGAATAATGGTTCAAAGATTGAAAAGGGTGTTGATTAAAGATAAGTATGATATACAGATGTTTGTTCAATTATTTTCTTTTTACAAAAGTAAGTTTGGCAGGACTCGCCGACACTCTACTTTTTCTAAAGTAGTATGGACCACAACTCTATTATTGAACAAATTTTGTTAAAACGTGTACAAGTTGGTTTAATTTTCTCTCCGGGACCATAAATTACACTATCATTATTATATACCTTATTTGGTTATTTTGTCAAACCGTGTGTGCTAATTGTTTCCTCAATTTTCAGAATAAATAGGTTGTCCGGTTGAGCAACTAAACACACACCATCACTACACTAAAAATATAGAATTCTTTTACTACAATATTGTGAGTATTTCTATTGAGTGGAAGGTTAATCCAAGTGTAGATAAGGAATGCAAGCATTGTTTAAGTTGATCAATTTCACAAAAAGCAGAATCAAGTCACATGTTAAGGTAAGGGATATCGTTATTGTGGTAAGGGGTATCATTTTTATGGTAAAGTGATATCATTTTCTTTCATACTCCATATTATAGTAAGATGTTATTATTCGTTTCTTCAGCTTATCATTAAATGATGAAAGGTCCTGAAAGGATTAGAATATCCTTAATAGTTTGTGCTTCATCTATTATTATGTTATCAATTTGGACTCTGGATAATTAAGTTGAAAATCACTAAGATCTATGTTATCTTATTATTTTGATGATTTATGTTTATTCATTATATATATCATTGTCATCATTCTCAAGCTTATATTGTGTTGAAAGTCATCTATGGCCAGTAGTGCATAGATGGACTTGGTATGATTATGACCAGGGATTATTCGGTATAATCATGACCGTAATGTTACAAATAATGTGGTAAAAGTCATCTTTGGCCTGTAGTACATAGATGAACTTGGTATGATTATGACTAGGGATTATTATGTATAATCATGACCGTAATTGAAAACACGAATATCCTTGGCGCATAGTGCATGGATAATTCGTTGTCGTGATACTATTAAGCTGAGTCTCAACATTATTGGTTTTACAGTTGTATATCTTTAGCCTGTAGTGCAAAGATGGACTGTTGGTTATTGGTTTTACAGTTGTATATCTTTAGCCTATAGTGCAAAGATGGACCGATGGTTATTGGTTTTACAGTTGTATATCTTTGGCCTGTAGTGCAAAAATGGACTGTTGGTTATTGGTTTTACAGTGGAATATCTTTGGCCTGTAGTGAAAAGATGGACTGTTGGTTATTGGTTTTACAGTTGTATATCTTTGGCATGTAGTACAAAGTTGGACTGTTGATTTACTTGATTATAAATATGAATTATGATTTAATTATAATATGTGGTGGTTCAGGTGAAGACAGGTGATGAGAGTTCTCTTTGTCTTGGGTATAACCAAGAACTATTTATGAGTATTACAGGAATGAAATATTAATGATGAACTTTTAATTTAGAGGAGATAGTAGACATTATGTTCTACTTGATTCTTCTAATGGATTGCTGATTCCGCTGCTATTATGGTTGAAAACTTTTATCTTCTACCATATGCTCTAAATATCTGAATTATTTTGATAATTTAATTGTCTTAAATCATGATATTCTTTTTCGGGCTATTTGTGCTCACCCTTCTACTTCACCACCCCTTTTAGGTAATAAAATGGTAGCTGGGACTAGCAGAGAGAACATGAGTATAAAGTGGTGATACGAATTAGTCACAAGCCTAATCAAATTATGAAACAGTGTGGTAGAATAATTGTACTGAGAACTTAAAATGTGTGTGACATGTTTTATACATCATTTAATATTTAATTTTGGTGAACAACAATAGGGTGAGGCGAATAAGAATTTGGAAGCATCAAAGGTGCACTCCATTAGAATGAGGAAATCAGAAATCTTCTTGTGTCCCTTCGGGGACTTGATATATTTGCTGCTGTACTTTATATGGCATTGTAATAACTTAAATATGAATATAATCGTATTATATACGTAACAATATCTGTATTGAAACTCGTAGTATATGAGTCGTTGTATTTTGCACGACAGTTGTATAAATGGAGTTGTTAGTAGTGTATTTTCTGGCGACCCAAGATGGATGGCGTATACCTATTTTGGGGGCGTCACATTTGGTATCAAAGCTTAGGTGTGAGACCCCAGATTTTATCAATAAAGATTTAAATTTTGTCGAAATAATTTTTAATATTATGGTGTGAATTTGAGATAAATATTATAGTTGTGGGTAGTATTTATAAATTTTGCAAAGTATGCAAGTGGTTATATTATATTTGATTGGTGGGGAATATTCGATTTAGCGGGGAATATTCGTACAACAGCTCAATCATTGGTGGACCCCTAATGTAATTATCATTTCGGATTGAGAAAGCGACAAAAATATTTTATTGAAATAACTACGGAAGTTTTACCTGGTTGATCTTTGTTGAACTACTCTAGTAGTAAAAGTACGAATGTACGTGTGGTTGCATAGTAGCACACCGGTATTGATTATTGATGCTTATGTGAGAAGTCACTTTCGGTTTGATTCCATTATTATTCGATTAATAATATGAATTATTATAGCGATAATGACGTTTTGTTTTATTCAGTATTATTAACGTAATAAAGCGAAACATCTTTTATATAAAACAGAATACTTTATTAAAGTTATTCTATAAATAGAATATATTATATTTTATTATGCATAGTGTTGCATAGTGTTTTGCATAGTGTTTTGCATAGTGTTGCATAGTGTTTGCATAGTAAAATATTTTTATATAAATAGAATATATTATATTTTATTTAAAAGATTTTGCTTTAAATATGGACCGTTAGATTAAAGTAAATCAATCTGGACCGTTCATGGATTAATTACTATGCATTCTATTTTTCTATAAATAGAGGCTCATTCCTTCATTATTTTCTTACGAATTCATTGAAACTCTAGAGAGAGAAACTATAGAGAGAAAGAAGAAAAGTATTCTGCTACTTCACTTTTCCAATATTCAGTTCTTCTAAGGTAAGGGATATTATTTATTGTACCCGTAAGGGGTGTTATTCTTTCTTATTCATGAAGAGAACTTCTGTTATTCCATTCTTTATTATTCTATTGGAATAACCTGTATACGCGGCATACCCTATACTTGGTGAAATCATACGTTATTCCATTCTTTATTATTCTCATTGGAATAACTTTTGTATACGTGGCATACCCTATACATAATCTGTATAAGTGGTTTACCCTATACTTGGTGACATTCTTCTATTATTACATTGGAACATCCACATCGTGTGTTTTACACAGGACACGGTTAAAATCTTTTTATTATTATTCTTTGGAACATCACATGCTCGTGTGTTTTACTTTGGACTGGTTAAAATCTTTATCATCTCGTTGGAATATCCTATCGTGTGTTTTACACCGGATCTGGTTCCATCTTTATTATTATGTTGGAACATCCGCTTGTAAATTTCACCGACACGGTTCCGATTATTATTATTACATTGGAATAACTCTTTGTCATCGCGGGCACCGCATGCATGGTGATTTCTTTTGTTATTCCATTCTTTATTATACCCGGTTGGTTAAAACTTTGACTTCTATACTCCATTAGTAGAATATCTTTGATATTTGCGTTTTATCCAAAGATCTTTTCATGGAAATATTCTTCCGATCATTCTTGAATTTTACTTACAAAGCAAGTATCATGTTGACAATTTGGACGTTATTAGTTCTGAATAAATTAATTCGTGAACTTGTTTTATTGAATTATTATGTCATTGTCATCATCCTCATGTTATATTATGTTATATTTGGCTTACGTGCGTGCATAGATGAACTTAGTATGATTATGACCGAGGATCATTCGGTATAATCATGGCTTGTTATAAGTGATGTGATAAAAGTCCTCGGTGGCACCTGTAAATCTGATGATGGATAGTTTTTGGTATGATTATGACCAGGGTGATTCGGTATAGTCACGACCATTGATAATTTGATGAAAATCCTGGACCGTGGTGCGGGGATGATTAGATATTGTGGTTTATTCATTAAACCGAGTCTTAGTGATAAAATTGATGAAAACCTTTTAAAACCTAAAAGATAGTTGACTTTATTTTCTACTTGACTCTTTTAATGGATTCATATTCATCCGCTAGATTAAACTGGTTGTCTATTGTATTTTATCGGTTTAACATTGTTGAAGACTATTGATAATTTATTACGCATTATCTTAGTCATAATATTTCTTCTTGAGCTAGTTGAGCTCACCCTTTCTTTCACTTTTTCTCTTGAGGATGAGATATATATTTGGGATGAGTTGGGGAAACGAGTGATGGTTCTGAAGATAGCATTAGTAGTCCTCACTATTCTGTGAAATAGTGTGATAATAATTGTAATGAGGACTCCTTGAGTATGGATATTGTCTAAATGACAATATTCCTATTAGAACTCTCAGTTTATGTATTGTCATATGTTACACGACAGATGTATAATTAAGTTTGTATTTGAATTTATGTACCATGTAAGTGGCGACCCAAGATGGGTGACGTATACCTAATTTTGGGGGCGTCACATTAGGGATATGATCCCTGGCTGAGATGTGAGACTAGAACTAGGAGGGAAGAGACGAGTAATTCCTTCGCTAGTATGACCTACCTAATTTATTTGTTATTTAATTGGTCGGTCAGAGTATAGGGATAATATATGGCATGTCAATTAACCCTTATTTTAAAACTGTATTCTAGAATGATATCTGAAATATAGGAATTGATCAATGGATGAACCATGAGACAGAGGATGTAGCCTGGGAGCTAGAATTTGAAATTCTCATCTCTTCGAACTACGAGGTACGTAAATTTCGAGGGCGAAATTTCATAAGGTGGGGGTGATTGTAAAACCCCAACTTTTATAAAATAAAAGTCTAATTTATTTTATGATTATTATTTTAAAATTTAAAAATGTTAAAATGTTAAATGGCCAAACGAACAATTAATCGGATAAATGAACTAATAAAAGAGGAAAGTGAATTAATGAAAGGTTGATAATAGAGAAGAAAGAGAGTAAGTGGGAAATGGTAGGGGAAATAATTGTGGAAGAAATGCTGATTTTCTATATGCTCCAAACTTTTCATAATTCATTCAACAAAGTCTTTTATGATTGGTGAATTTTCAAATGTTAGGCAAGTGTGGGCTGAAGGTGTTGGCTAACTTATTATCCTACTAAGGCAATTATAAGCCTTCTCTTCATTTGATACTCCCGTAGCCCATGTTTAAGAGAAAGAAAAAGAAGGAGAAAAGAGGGGGATAGGAAGGAAAAGAGGGAAAAGGGAAAGGAAAAAGAGAGCAATAATTATAATTCCTCCCACCTCCATTTCTCCTATAACGAAATTAGCAGAAAATAGAGAGAGAGAGAGGGAGAAAAGAGAAGAGCCATCAGCCCTCTCCCTCATTCCATCCTCCCGTAGCCATGTTCAGAAGAAGAAGGAGACAAGAGAGAAAGGAAAGAGAAAGAAAGGAAAGAGAAAGAGAGGAAGAAGAAGAATAAAGGAATAAATTCTTTAAAGGTAATGAATAAAACCTTGATTAATCATTTGATTTTCATGATAGAAGTTAACTTTTATGATGTTGGTGTGTTTATGTTTGTATGTGATAGATTAAACTTACAAAAAATTTGAATCAAAGGAATGAAATCAAGAAATTAAAAGAAGAACAAAATCTAGAAATATTCAGAAAAATTAGTTTATTAATTGATTTTGTAAAACCAAAACTTTTCATCTCTTTAATTTTCCTAAGATTTGGATTTGTTGAAGGTTGGGTTATAAGTGATCATGATGGATCCAAAGTAATAATGAAGTATATGATGATTTTATATTTATTCCATTTCATAATCAAATTTAAGATCAAAAAGTTAGGCATATGTTTTAGGATGAATAAAAGTTATTTTGAGGACTTAAATAAAACTTGTAAAAGTGTCGATGGTTGATTTATGTGTAAAATCCGAGGAGGAGGATCTATAGATTAAGAAGTTATGGAAATATTCCAATTTGAACGGACTAAAAATGATTTAAATCGAAGTAGTGGTGAAAGTTTTCGTAAAACATGTTAAACGATGAAAAACATAGTATTAGGGGACTTTTGAGCCAAATTTCGGACTAATTAATGAATCTGAAAAATTATGAAATCATGTGGGTTTTGTAAAGCATGTTACAAGCTTTCCATAGCCTAAAAAATGGACTAATTTCGATAAAGGATGAAGAAGTTATGAAGATTTGAAGTATGTGTGTCAAAAGTTAGAAAATCTGGAAAATTGGAGTTAAGTGCCAAGGGTCGAACACCTAGGCGCTAGGCTCGGTGCTTAAATTCCGTTCTTGGGCGCATAGGCGCTTGCCCAAGGCCAAATTTGGGCACTTAGGCGCTGGTCAAGTGTTAAGCCAAAATCTATTCGGACGTCCTTTAGTAAATTGGACATAACGTTTTCATACGAACTCCGATTAAGGTGATTCAGGATGATTCAGAAAGATAACGAGTAGACCTAAAACTTTTATTCTTTATGGTTTGAGATTTAAGGTCATTATCAAGACCTAAAATGGCTATTTTAGGAACTGATGTGCATTTAGAGGCAATCGGAGGACGTCGGGTATGCACGTATGCAACGTGTAATGTTTTCGACGATAAAGGATGTTGTTCTAAGTTGTAAAACATGAACATTATTAACTATAATGATATTATGTGATAAATAAAGATAATTTAAATAAATAATGAATTATTAGTTGGTGTATATATTATTCGAGATAATTATGATTTGATGTTGATCCTTACTTTTAATAGAATTTAAATTGTTTATAAGTAAGGTACTAATTTGATTCTTTCGTAAGAAGTCACTCGGTATTTATTTGAATAATTGTCACAGTTGTTATTACACAGTGACTCATATTATTTGATATGATATAAATAAACCAGTTGACATTATTGAGAGTCTATGTTAATAATTGTGAATAATGGTTCAAAGATTGAAAAGGGTGTTGATTAAAGATAAGTATGATATATAGATATTTGTTCAATTATTTTCTTTTTACAAAAGTAAGTTTGGCAGGACTTGCCAACACTCTACTTTTTCTAAAGTAGTATGGACCACAACTCTATTATTGAACAAATTTTGTTAAAACGTGTACAAGTTGGTTTAATTTTCTCTATGGGACCATAAATTCCACTATCATTATTTTATACCTTATTTGGTTATTTTGTCAAACCGTGTGTGCTAATTGTTTCCTTAATTTTCAGTATAAATAGGTTGCCCGGTTGAGCAACTAAACACACACCATCACTACACTAAAAATATAGAATTCTTTTACTACAATATTGTGATTATAATATTGTGAGTATTTCTATTGAGTGGAAGGTTACTCCAAGTGTAGATAAGGAATGCAAGCATTGTTTAAGTTGATCAATTTCACAGAAAGCAGAATCAAGTCACATGTTAAGGTAAGGGATATCATTATTGTGGTAAGGGGTATCATTTTTATGGTAAAGTGATATCATTATCTTTCATACTCCATATTATGGTAAGATGTTATTATTCATTTCTTTGGCTTATCATTAAATGATGAAAGGTCCTGAAAGGATTAGAATATCCTTAATAGTTTGTGCTTCATCTATTATTATGTTATCAATTTGGACTCTGTATAATTAAGTTGAAAATCACTAAGATCTATGTTATCTTATTATTATGATGATTTATGTTTATTCATTATATATATCATTGTCATCATTCTCAAGCTTATATTGTGTTGAAAGTCATCTATGACCAGTAGTGCATAGATGGACTTGGTATGATTATGACCAGGGATTATTCGGTATAATCATGACCGTAATGTTACAAACAATGTGGTAAAAGTCATCTTTGGCCTGTAGTGCATAGATGGACTTGGTATGATTATGACTAGGGATTATTCGGTATAATCATGACCGTAATTGAAAACACGAATATCCTTGGCCCGTAGTGCATAGATAATTCGTGGTCGTGATACTATTAAGCTGAGTCTCAGCATTATTGGTTTTACAGTTGTATATCTTTGGCCTGTAGTGCAAAGATGGACTGTTGGTTATTGGTTTTACAATTGTATATCTTTGGCCTGTAGTGCAAAGATGGACTGTTGGTTATTGGTTTTACAATTGTATATCTTTGGTTTGTAGTGGAAAGATGGACTGTTGGTTATTTGTTTTACAGTGGAATATCTTTGGCCTGTAGTGAAAAGATGGACTGTTGGTTATTGGTTTTACAGTTGTATATCTTTGGCATGTAGTGCAAAGTTGGACTGTTGATTTACTTGATTATAAATATGAATTATGATTTAATTATAATCTGTGGTGGTTCAGGTGAAGACAGGTGATGAGAGTTCTCTTTGTCTTGGGTATAACCAAGAACTGTTTATGAGTATACAGGAATGAAATATTAACGATGATCTCTTAATTTAGAGGAGATAGTAGACATTATGTTCTACTTGATTCTTCTAATGGATTGTTGATTCCGCTGCTATTATGGATGAAAACTTTTATCTTCTACCATATGTTCTAAATATCTGAATTATTTTGATAATTTAATTATCTTAAGTCATGATATTCTTTTTCGGGCTATTTGTGCTCACCCTTCTACTTCACCACCCCTTTCAGGTAATAAAATGGTAGCTGGGACTAGCAGAGAGAACATGAGTATAAAATGGTGATACGAATTAGTCACAAGCCTAATCAAATTATGAAACAGTGTGGCAGAATAATTGTACTGAGAACTTAAAATGTGTGTGACATATTTTATACATCATTTAATATTTTATTTTGGTGAACAGCAATTGGGTGAGGCGAATTAAAATTTGGAAGCATCAAAGGTGCACTCCATTAGAATGAGGAGATCAAAAATCTTCTCGTGTCCCTTCGGGGACTTGATATATTTGTTGCTATACTTTATATGGCATTGTAATAACTTAAATATGAATATTATCGTATTATATATGTAACAATATTTGTATTGAAACTCGTAGTATATGAGTCGCCGTATTTTGCACGACAGTTGTATAAATGGAGTTGTCAGTAGTGTATTTTCTGGCTACCCAAGATGGGTGGCGTATACCTATTTTGGGGGCGTCACATAAATACCGTGCCTAGTCTTGTTTTGGGGCCTTTTTTACTTGAGCAAGTACGCCCGAGGGGATTGTCTCTACACCTAGCGACCTAATGTCTCTATGGTCTAGGAGTCATTGGTCGAAAGCTCGCTAAGGGGTAGGACTGTTAACCTAATGGAATGAGACATTGCACAGTCATGGTTAAAAAAAACAAAAAAAAACAAAAAAATGAAAAAAGAGCAAAAAGCCCCCGTAACGATAAATAAAGCATAAGTATCCTGGATTGGACTCTTGAATTTGGTGGATGTTTGACTTTAGTTGGATCTAGCTTGTTTATGAATTTTATGAGTTTACACTGTATGATGCCTTTGAAGAGATCTAGTATGTGTTTTATTTAGCATTATATCAGTTAGCATGGATGTTGAGCACACATGCACTATACCAATAATAACAGTTTAAGATTTGATGATTGATAGGAATTATTGATTGGTTTTGAGATGAAGTATTATCATGTTTGCTTAATTTCTTTGAGGCCAGTTGAACAAACTTATTTCTATCACTACTGTTGGATTCGTAGGCATATAGACTAGTTACATTACATTTCATTGCATAACACTTTTGTTTTGTTTTGTGCTCGAGGACTAGCATGGGTTTAAGTTTGGGAGAGTTTGATGAGTGGGTTTTATACCTACGAATCGGCTTCTAATTCAAGCTTAAATTGTGTTAACTCATCATTTTTGTGATACATTTTACTTGTTTAGTGTTGTTTTATGTTTAGGTATGTTGGCATAACATATGGGCTTAAAAGGTGGTTTTATGGCTAAAGTGGGCAAGATAATGAGCAAGAATTGGACTGCAGCAGAAGGCACCCTCACTGGGGCGGATATCATGAAGCTAAAACCCCCGCCGGGACGGGGGTACTTGATCAAAAGATAGAAGCACTGCTCGCCGGGATGGGCTATTAATGAAGGAAAATTCCCGTCGGGGCGGGGGTATGGGAAAATAAGACTTCTGTTTGAATTGTACTGCTGCAGAGGCGTGACAGATAGAGGTTGGCATGGTTTGGAACAGCATGAGGAATTGAATTATGGTCAGAATATGTGTCCTAGGCTGGTTATTAAAAAGAAATAACAAGGGAGATAAAAAGGAACAATCAATTAGTAATTTGGAAGCCTGAATTTGAGTAAAAGCATTGAAGGAAGGATTGAACGTCTAAGTCACAATAATCGCAAATTAAAGCTAGAGAGAAGGGTGGTTCTAGAGTCATTCTTTTTCTTTAATTCAATAATTGTAATTGGGATGATGAGTACTTTGATGAATTCAGTTTTTATTTCAATTATGATGAACTAATTTACTTGTTAGTCTTATGACGGATCTTGTGGTTGAATGATGATTATGTAGCCTTGAATTTCAGTTTAATAATCTATCTTTCAGTTTATCTATATTGATTTGTGCTTTAATCTATGAATTGCTTGATCACCAATTCTATGTGAATTTGTATGGATTCGAGAGATGATGTCTGAATCTAGACTTAGTCATTATAGTATATGTTCTTAAATACTGTGTTTGAATGGAATCTTGATGATTGTTAGGGTAGAGATATGCCTAGCATCGCATGTAATCGGATAAAGAACTTGAATTTAAACCTTATTTGATTGTAATTCACATAGAGATATAGTGAATTAGTTGATTAAGGTGTTTAGCTTAATTCTATCTAATTTGTGGATTTAAGTTAATATGGTATTACTGCATCGAGAGATGGCTAGTTCTACTTGAGTGTTCTTAATTAATAAACTGGGATAGTGAGTTGAACTGAAATAGGCTGTAATAATCGGAGTGATATTGGAAGTGAAGTTATAAGCCTAATTCTCCAATATTTACTTGAAATTACAGTTTTTAGATTTGTTGATTGTTTAGTATTTTTAGTTTTAATAGCTATAATCATTGAATTTGATAGTTTAATAAAATTTGGATTAATATAAACCTGGTAATTGTTAGGATTAATATCTTACTAAATCTCCGTGGGAACGATACTTGACTTATCATTATATTACTTGTTGACCACGTGCACTTGCGTGTAAGCGAAATTAGATTTCGACCAACACTCTTAATCAAGAAAGTAACTATCACTCTCAACTTAGAATTTCTCAAAAAATTCACAGCAACAAGAAATGAAGAATAAGACTGCCTTATATAGACAATTAAGTGACAAGTTATTGACTTTACATTAAGGTTTGAATCCATGAGGTAGAAGAAGAAACCAATGGTCATAAAAGAGTTGCTCAACCACTTCTTCCCCAGCCATCTTCAGCCATCATCACCAAACTTGTAGCTACTGTTCTTAGCTTTGCATTTTACATAATGGAGATATAGGTTACTGTTTGGGCAACTAAATTGGGACAAGCCTTCTAATTCTCAGCATTTAGTTTCAAATGTTCCTAGTTTAGTTCCTTTTTGGTTCCCTCATGTGATTTTAATGTACTAATGTTACTTCATAAAGAAAAGTTAGGGATTATATATGTACTCATATCATATACTCCATGTACATTGGGTTCACATAATTTAATATTCAATGCAGATAAAATAATGCAGTTAGGTATTATTAACTGGGTATTTTCCATAAATATTAATAGTACACATACTTCAATATTATAACACTGTACCATATTAAATGTCTATTTTTCTAACATTCAATTTCTTTCCAAATTTCTGAGATGCACAGTTAATTAGTTCTTTCTGTATTAAACTGTCACACATGATTTTATTTTGCTACTTTGTATTTCATACCATTAAATTTACTCTTATCATACGATTTCAATAATGTCACACATTACAATAATGTTCCATACAATATCCACAGTAATAACCAACTTTCAAAAAAATCGGCCACTAGTGCAATGCACATGATTTATCTTGCGAGGAAGGCAAGCTAATTGCTACTGGTGCAGCGATGATAAACCTGGTTTAGCTACATGCCAGTCCTAACCTCTACCATCACCCCAGTTTCACATCGCATGAATTAAATTCCAAATTGATAATGCTACTAGTTAAACATCCTATTCATTTTTCATGCATATATGGAGTTTCTTTATCATTCAATTGTATACAATTACTCATAATAAATATTAATTAATCTTTCTCTTATTAGACCGTTCCTCTCTTAATTCATTTAGCGAATCTCTTAGTCCTTCATTATGCCACACTAGGCAATTCTGATAAGCTTTACGTTAAGCTATTCACCAATCTCACCACATTACCTTACTGTCATATAATTCTCAACACTTAACTTAATGGAATAGAATTTCTATAAACCATGCCACAACTATATTTAATTATATTCAAATAAATATTCAACTTTTATAAATATAATTATTAATAATAAACAGAAAATTCTCGGGTATTACACATTCTGCCTTGGCCAAGGACTACTGAGTTGTTATTTATCAAGTCACATAGGACATTCACTTCTTTTACTAGAAGTGGTAGATCCTTTATTGATCATTCATTATCTTCATGTATAATTAATTATACCCAAGCATACCATTTGATTGTACCAATGGTACATACGTTTATTGCTCTTTATAAGAGGATGATCGATCGCATAATCATTTGTGTGGAGACACTAAAGTAAGTTTGTAGGTGCTTATTGGAGAATAAGTACACTGAATGTGGCTCGCTAAGGATAACCTAATGGAGTTTTACTCGCCTATCAATAAGAATTCCTTTAGTGATAGTAGTACAAGTAATCCTTATACTTGAGATCATCATAGTATCTTATGTATGATGAGTTATACTTTAACATGTCCCTTAAGACCATTAGGGTATATCAAAGGGTATGCTTGAGTGTAATAAGTTATATTTGGAAATAATGAATGATCAATTAAAAATTTATCACTTCTAGTAAAATGAGAGAATGTCTTATGTGATTCGATAAATGACAACCTAAGAATCTTTGGCCAAGGTAGAATTGCATTATTTGGAGTTGTTCATTTAAGGATCAAAATACATATAATTAAATAAAATAAGATTTGATAGTAATTCTATGTCTTATATTTAATTGGGACATTGTATGATGGAAGGATTGAATTGTACGGTAACTATTTACTCAAAGGTTCTTTTATGATTACTGTTGAAATCTATATTATCTGAAAAGTCGTTGATCGCTAAGGGGCTTATCCTTATTGTACAATAAATGTTATTTATTTGAATGAATTAAATAGTTTAATTTATTTATTTAAATAAGATTAGACTTGTTCTAATTATTGATTTATTCACAATCGGTTTTATATGGAGAACCTAAAGGGTCACACCATAAAAGAAAAATATTTATTTAAGAAGCAAAAGGCATATTCTTAATAATAAGTAAGTGTGTTTAATTTAATCTATATATGGTGATAGAATAAATTAAATAGCTCAATATTTATTATTTAATATTTTGAAAATATTTATATATAAATTAATAAGAGGAGTCTTATTATTATTAATATTACCATTATTATTAGTTTAATTCCAAAAGGAGTTTGTGAATTAATTAATATAAGTACTCTCATATATTCCTAATAAGATTAGGAGGATAATTAATTAAAAGAGTGTAATTAATTATTTCTAATAAAATTAGGAAGCCTAATTAATTAAAATGAAATCCCAATCCTTATTTTTTTAGGAGGGTTGCCTACATCTATAAATAAGAGGAGTCTTATTTTGATTTAGGCTTAATGATAATTCCAAGATTTGGGAGAGTACACATAATTCTATAGAGATAGAATATTGGGTTTTGTCAAACATCTATGTTCTTGAATATTTGTTCTTCCATTGGCGGATCACCTGTAGAGGCCAAACACTGGGTGGCTAACGTTGATCAAAGGAAGGAATAAAACCCGGTGGATTCAAGTTGAACGTGAAAAGGAATTGGAAAAGAACTCGAACATGAGGAAGCTAGTTTCTACAAGGGTGTGAATCTTATATCCATCTCTTTTCTATTGAATTGATAATTAAGCATAAAGTATAATCATGATGATGGTTTGTATTAAAAACTTTAAAACTCTCTTTTATCGCGTTTTCGCTATGCTTATGTGATTTAATTACATAATAGCGTTACATACAAACCTAACAGTGGTATATACCTAACTTTGTGCTAATTATCGATTTTGATGATTCTATGTATGTATGGTATGCGATTAGATTGAATTTTTTGGACAACGAAAAAGTTTTTTTTGTATTAGCGTAGTAGTGCTTGCGCGTTCCGATTCATTCGAAGCGCATTGCTTATCTCGTAAAAATAGTTCTAAACTTGAAGCGAAGCCGCTACCGCTTCTATTATTATCAGAATCCTGGCACACTTCATAAGATTTGAATTTTTTTTATTTTTTTATTTTAATTATTTCAATTAAAATAAAATGTTTATTTTAAATTGCAATATGATTAAAAATAAGTTTTAACTTGGAATTGGATTCCACATTAATTAGAATAAAGTAGTTTATGCAGATATGGAATAGGATTCCATGTTTCCTAGAATAAATGAGTTTATTCACATATGGAATAAGATTTCATGTTTCCTAAAATTAAAGATGTTTAATTTTGATAAGGAATAAAATTCAACATATTTTATTTTTCGGTAATTTTAAGTTAAAATAAAATAGTTTATTTTGTACTTGAAATTGGATCCTTTGTTAATTAAAATAAAGGAGTTTATTTTGATTTGTAATTTGATTAAAAATAGAGAAGTTTATTTTATTCAAAATTGGATAAAATAAAATAAATAAGTTTATTATGATTTAATTTTGATTAAAATAAAGGAGTTTATTTTGTTTCAAATCTTGATTTCTAATAAATTTCAAATTACCCATTAAATGATATCGATGCATATATAGAATGAATTTATTATTCATCAGATGAATATTATTTATTGATGCATATGATGATATGTATGATAATAAATAGGGTTAATTATTGGCTATTGACCAATATGATTGGATTTTGTTCTATTTTAGGTGGATGCATGAATGTATGAGTTTTAATAAATGGGGTCTGCGTACCTCGTCTTTTCTAACTTTTCTTGATGTAATTTTTATCTCCCTCTTATGTACTTCTCCTTGACTGCTGATCAAGGTATCGATTTGTAGTATATAGTTTATGTAATAGGAATAATTAAATTACTTGAAGAATTGGAGACAAATGAGCAAGGAGCACTTTAAAACCCGTTTGTATTGGAGCCCGAGGTTTAAATGTAATAGTTATATTTAAATTTAGTTCTTGCACCCTAGGTTTGACCTTTTGGTTCACTTGGTGGCTCTAGTGAACCAAACTAGAATAAAGTCCATAATCAATCTAGGTAGAATATAGTATTATATATGTGCATGCTTATATATATATATATATTATGCAATATGTTTTGCATGTAAATTAATATGACATGTATTTTATATATATATGTGTGCATGCGCGCTAAACAAGATGAGACAAATAATAACAAAACCCTCAAAGAATTTATATTAAGTTGTAATGTTCAAAGATATTTGGAATATCGAACGTCACCTTCTAGCATGATAAAAATAATAGAGTATTAAATATTTAATATGAGTTTGTTGTGCACACACAAGATAAGTATTAAATATTTAAGTTGTTATTTTTATTACATATGATGTTTATAAGTAATTGAACATTACTACTTTGTTGTGCACACACAAGGGCTGTAGTTTTCTCTTCACTTTTATGGAATTGCTGGGTATGATTTAACTTGAATTATTTTAGTTCAGATGTGAGTATTTGTTAGTTCCCGATGAGGCACACAATAGATCTAGAAAGGGGGGTTGAATAGATCCTTTTTAATTTTCAAATACTTTTCTCTTTTATTTTGTGTTGCTAATGAATTAACATGTGACAAACATAAGAATCTTTTCAAGCACAGCGGAATAAGTAAAAGATTCCCTTCATTGATATATTCATAATCATACATACATTGTTCTTAGAGTTAGTTAAGTTGTAAGCAGTTAATACATACATAGCAGTTATAGCAGTTAGGTACATAATGAAAATAACATAAAGTAAATGACACAAGGGATTTTAAGTGGTTCAGATACTTAAGCTCATAATCCAGTCTTCTGCCTTCAACTACCAGGAATTCCACTAAGAAAGGGCAGCACCCTGAATCACTAAGATTCCTTCAAGGCCAGCAGCCTTGGAACTTTAGTTCACATAGAACTCTTCAAGGCCAACAGTCTTGGAACTCCTCCAGTTCCCTAGGAACTCTTCAATCCCAGCAGGCTTGGAACTTCATTTAGTCCCTCCAGAAAAGGACCCCTCAGGCCCTGGCTTCTTGTTGTTGTAGTTGTTGTTGGTGCTGAGATGCTAAGATTTTTAGCAGCTCGGTGTGGTCCTCTTTGCATTCTGCATAGAGTCTGGACCACCTCTCCTTGGGTGCAGCTGATCTTCATTCTTTTCTGCTCATCTTCATCCGATGTCAGCTGTGCACCATCATCATTTAGTTTGCTAAGTGTTTGAGCTTTTGGTAAACTTCTTCTGACACTTAGCATTCCTTGAACCCTTCTTGAGTGGTTTGCAGACATGGTTCTGCATCTGTTCTGTTTCAGCGTTTGGTTCATGATGATTTGTAGAGTGGCTCTCTTGATCTTCTTTGTACTCTGCCACTTTTCTGAATGCTATTTTCTTTGCCTTCTCGGCTCTCAGCTTAGCTGCCATCTTCAGTGGCATTCTCATCTTTGTTGAGTGAAGCTTTAGTCTGTTTGAGTCCTTCTTCAAGGCTGCTTCACTTCCACCTTTGTAGTCTTACTATCACTGAGACTTTTTTTATTTAGGTCTGGTGGAACTCGTAGAGTCAACAATAGCATTCCAACAACTCAACGATTTTGCAACTTTAGCAACTCTTAATCCTTGAAGCTCTGGCTTATTTATACTCCTTCCCAATCTTCCCGTTGGGATATAACCATTGAAAGTTATTTGAATTGCTTCACAGATCTCGAGTTATTTGGTGCAGACTGCATATGTGACATGACATCCCCTTTTTCATCTTTACGACCTTTGCGATCTCTTTGTTTCACCTACCCCGTCAGAGTTGTCACTTTGATGCCTCGGGCAGGTAGTCTTCTTTATTTCTTCTTTCTGACTTCTCGATTAGAACATCAAAGATTGTCCTTTTGCATCGATGCTCTCAACTAGCAATGTTCAAATATCAGTCTATAGATTGAACTGTTGCTAATGCTTCAATCTTCAGATGACAGAACTCTACGATTCTGATGCATATGTTCTTGGACCTGATCGTAGTGTTATGTTGAATGTTGCTTATCTACCAATTGAGACAACACTATGATCCTGAAGAGTGTTCATTGGATCTTCAATGTAGAACACTTCTTTCTTCATTTGTGCAGTGTTTCAATACTTTTATTTACATTGACTGATCTAAGGAACTGATAGCTTGACTCCTTGTTCTGGTCTCTTTTGAATAGCAAGACACCTCAGATTTGTGGCATGACTAGCTCGCTTTCTCCTTGTAATCTCCCGTTCACTTATCATCAATGGATTAACCCATGCTTAATTACTTTAGCCTTGTTCTTTAGAAACTAACCAGTATCTTTGTGTACACTTCATCAGTTCCTTCTTTACTTGGAAAACACTACGATCTTGATTGACCCCAAGATTGTTGTCTTCTGTTCATTTGACAGCAACTGCACTTGCTGACTTTTCCTTAGTCAGTCACTTTTGCTGAAGTCTTCTTTTGATCTACTTGTAGAAGACTTCATCTTGAATGGCTTTACAACTCAATCTGGATGCTGATTGGGTTGGTGCTTAGATTTTCTGTTAGCTTGTTATCCATTCATTGAGTGCACTCTGGTTCCCTTTAGGTGAAATATATCTTTGCAGATCTGACAAGAGGCTTCATCCTTTGGATATTCTGGGAGTGCTCATTTATTAAGATTCGTGTTTACTCTACGATTCTACCTTGGCGTTGTGAGCACTTCTGTTGAAGCCTTAGTTATGCATTCTACGATTTATCTTTGGTTATGCAGACACTACTACTCCGAGATCAGATCTTGACACTCTACAATTTTTGTCTTTATACTCTACGATCTCTGCCTCTGATGTGATCAGTAGACTCTACGACTCCGAGTGTGGTCAACGATTCTTGACTTGGCTTCGGCAGATGCTCTCATTCGGCTCTTAGACAAAAGTTGTCTCTACTATTCGAAACACTTCTTCCTCGGCCGGACTACGGCTCCGAGGAAGTTCTCCTCGATACATTACGATCCTTCCTCATCTCTCCTGGTAATTTATGAACTCCGAGATCTACTATCTTCCAGACTACGATTCTGCCTTGATAGCTCTCGAGTTTTCCTTGACTCTCCTGGAAGACTACGATTTCTGGTGCAGTGCTCGACGATCAGATACGCATATCTATTACATTATAAGTTCAACCTAACAAGCTTGATCTTTCTATATTTATAGTCCTTGTACATCATTTCCTTTTAAGGACTTTACACAGCTGTTCTGCTTATGTAGGATCAACCTAACATATTTGATCAATTCATTCTAAGCTCTTGTACATATGTTTCTATCAAAGGACTTTACAACTTTTCTTAATGCAAGCATATTTGCATATTCATTCATTTATATCATAATCAAATCATGCATAAATAGGTATATCATTCACATGTTTATTCCTAACACACACTTGACCATTATGATCTAAAAGACAAAATAAAAGGAGTAACATGGTGATGTAATTGACAAGAGTTGTCTACCTATTTATTTATATATTGCTTGTTGTGCACACATAAGGCTATATATACATTTGAAATGGGATCCTTATTCTCACTAGCAAATCTTTAATTAGATTTTGTCAAACTACATAAGTGAGGGTAATATAGTTTGAAGAAAATAATGGGAGAAACTAATTTAAAACAAGACCTAATTTATTTTGGTAATTAATAAAATAATGTATGCTAAAATGTTGTTAATTACAAATTCATTTACAAAATTTTACAATGTGTAATTCTCTATCACTACGTAGTATATTAGATGTTATTTAATAGGACCGAATTAAATGGATTAGTTAAGAAAATTGAGAATAGTTTTCAAGGTTGAAAAACTATCTTATTTCCTTAATATGCTAATCCTTGCAATGGTTGCAGGCAATGCCTCTGAGGAAGAGATTTCTACTTTTAAAAAGTAGCAAGATGATGCATAGTTGGCTCAATGCATCATGCTCGTATCCATGAGTAATAGCTTCAGTCAGCATGAAACTATGGATGCTCTTATTATACTCCTGCAATTCAAGTAGTTGAATGGTGAGAAAAGTAGGACTGCTAGATATTAGATATCTAAGGAGCTCTTCCGATCTAGAATGAATGATGACACTATAGTAGAGACATATGTCCTCAAAATGATTAATTTGATTGAAAAATTAGGACAACATAGTTTTTTCATGGATGGAGAGTTGAGCCAACATTTGATCTTGTAGTCACTTCTAGACTCCTTCTCACAATTGTTGTGAAATTTTACATGAATAAGCTAGATATCAGCCTGACTGATTTGCTTAACTTGTTGAAAATTGTTGAGAGTCACTTTCCAACTAAGAAAGACCAAGTCTTACTAGTAGGGGCCAAATGATCTTCTAAAAAGAAGAACAATTCAAAGAAGGTATAAGAAAAGGCAAGAAAATAAAGGATAATAAGAACAAAACTGATATAGATAGCAAAAGAGTTTACCTCCACTACAATAAACCTGGACACTAGAAAAAAAACTATGAGAAACATCTTGCAGAGGCTAACTAGAAGAAGCTTAGTGAAGCTTTGGTTACAAATACATGTTCGCTCATGATTGAAATAAATCTTTCTATAAGTCAAGGTTCTACTTGGGTATTGGATACCGGTTGTGGTTCTCATAAATATTATTTCCATTTTGCTGTTGGACAATGAAATTTTTGGTATTAAATTTAAGAACAATTGTTGTTCTATTTATAATAATAATGTTTTTGTATATAACTGAAATATTACTTAACGGACGTTGTATGCTTGACTTACATGAAAAATAATTTTGCATATTGGACAAACTAGTATCTAAAAAAGAGATGATCATTCCAAGAGTTGAACATTGTATTTGCTGAAATACAAGTCTGAATCATTTGAAAGGTTTAAAGAATTCAGAAGTGAAACTAATTGAAAAAGTATTAGGACTCTTTGATTGGATCGAGGAAGAAATACTTGTGCAATAAGTTTTTAGATCATCTTAAATGGTTTTCTCACAATGGACGCTTCCTGATACAAAATAATTGATTGATGTTTCTTAAAGGAAAAATTGAACCTTGTTGGACATGATGCGGTCCATAATGATTTTACTGACGTTCCAATATCCTTTTGGGGTAATGCCCTAATAATGGCTGCGTATCTACAAAAAGGTAACCTCAAAATCTGTCCCCAAGACTCCATAAGAGTTATGGACAGGGAGGATTCCTAATCTTAAGTATGTTAAGATAAAGGTTTGTCTAGCTTATGTGAAAAGGTTTCAAAATGATAAGCTTGGGACAAGATTTGAAAAGTGTAGATTTGTGGGACATCCTAAAGTAAGTTTAGGGTATATATGTTCTATAATCCTATTGAGAAAAAGGTGTTTGTTGTGAAATAACTTGCCTTCTTAGATAAATGTGTTTATCATTGAAAGGGCTAGTGGGAGGATTATAGATCTTGAAGAAGTTCAAGAACCACAAAGCACTATAAATCAAAAAGAGGAACCTGTAGATAGACTTGTTGTACCACAACTGAATCGTAAATCTAGAATTGTACCTAAGATACCTGGGATGTATGGATTCATCATAGATGATGATGATGATGACGAGGTACACATCATAGAAGATGATGATCTAATTACATACAATGAGGCTAAGAGTTGTAGACACTCAGAGAAAGGACAGATGACTATGAAATCCAAAATGGATCTTTGGAACAAATGATAAGGTGGAGACCTATAAGGTTATACTGGTTTGAAAGGGTTTTAAATAAAATCAAAGAGTTGACTGTGATAAAACCTTATAACCGGTAATAATGCTTAAGTCCATTTGAATTTTATTTGCAATTGAAGTTTAATGTTATGGATTCTGGCAAATGGACGTGGATACGTCCTTCCTCAAATATAAATTATTAGAGGAGAATGTATGTATGATACATCTAGATGGATTTGTTTCAATGGTTAAAGCAAATCATGTATATGAGCTACAACAATCTATTTATAGATTGAAGTAAGCTTCTCAAAAATGGAACATTCATTTTGATGAGATAATCAAAGGAGTTTGATTTTATCAAATACGAGAATGAACCTTATGTGTACAAAAATGTCAGTGGGAGCGTTGTTACATTCCCAATATTATATGATGATATACTACTGATAAGGAATGACATACCAGCGCTACAATCAGTAAAGATAAAGTTATCTAAATATTCTTCCATGAATGATTTGAGTGAAACATCCTATACTTTAGGGATAAAGATCTATATTGATAGATGTAAAAGGATGCTTAGGTTGACCCAAAGAACGTATATTCATTCAATGCTAAAGGGGTTTAACATGACAAACTCCAAAAGATGTCTCATGTTGATGAGCAATGGAGTGTATCTCTCTTAATAGTTCCCATAGACTAGTAAAAAGAGAGATCACATGAGTAACTATCATGTATTCAATGAAATATATGAGACTTAATGCTGATCAGTCTTATTCTAGAGAAGATCACTGTAAAACAGTGAAAAATATCTTAAAGTACTTAATCGACACTAAGGATGTGATCATGATTTATGGTAGGTCTAAATTAAAACTAGAGGGCTAAATAAGCTCAAGTTTTTCAGACAAACCAAGACGACAGGAATCCACTTTAGGGTAAATAATTACCTTAAACGATGGTACGGTGAATTAGAAAGGTTCCAAACAGCTGTAAGTTGATTATTTGGATGAAAAGTTCATTACAGAACTAGGAAAAGTTCCCAAGTCTCATTTTGGATCTAAACATGTGTTGTAACACTTTCGTTTGATTAAAGGAATCACTGAAAGAGGAGAAGTAACTATAGAGATTGTGGACTTTCAAGAACAACATTGCATATTCATTTATTGAAGCTTATCCAACAACAGGATGATCGTCACTTAGAGAAGAAGAGTATTAGATACTATGGCGATTCGCTTCAGTGAAAGTGGGAGATTGAAAGTAGTATGCACACAAGCCAATCATATTTGATATGATAAAACATATACTTTGTTACAATCTTATTCATTTATTAATAAAAAAATTGTTTATTAAAGGCTTTTAATTTATATACATAGTGTTATTATATTAAATGTGGTCAACCCATAGTTTTAGGCAATGCTTTTAGAATCATGATGATGATCATGTTAATGAGATCTAAATTCTTAGATAACTTAAAACTAAAATAGTTCCCAATAATTGGATTATTAAAAATGGGATTAGTGAATCAAGATAGATTGGTACATACGTTGCTTGCTCATTGGATGAGGATGATTTATCTCATGATCATTTGTGTGGAGACACTAAAGCAATTATGTAGGTGCTTATTGGAGAATAAGTTTACTGAACGTGGCTCGCTGAGGAATACCTAATGGAGTTTTACTTGTCTGTCAATAGGAATTCCTGTAGTGATAGTAGTACAAGTGATTTTTAGACTTGAGATCATTATAGTATCTTGTGTATGAGTTATACTTTGACATGTCCCTTAAGACCATTAGGGTTTATCAAAGGGTATGATTGGGTGTAATAAGTTATATATGAAGATAATGAATGATCCATAAAGAATCTACCGCTTCTAGTAAAAAGAGAGAATGTCCTATGTGATTCGATAAATGATATTGTAGAATAAATGTTATTTATTTAAATGAATTAAATAATTTAATTAATTTATTTAAATAATATTAGAATTATTCTAATTGATTTATTCACAACCGGTTTAATATGGAGAACCTAAAGGGTCACACCATAAAAGGAAAATATTTATTTAAGAAGCAAATGACATAATTGTAATAATAAGTTAAGTGCATTTAATTTAATCTATGGTGATAGAATAAATTAAATAGCTCAATATTTATTATTTAATATTTTGGATATATTAAATATAAATTAATAAGAGGAGTCTTATTATTATTATTATTATAATTATTATTATTATTATTATTATTATTAGTTTAATTCCCAAAGTAGTTTGAGAATTAATTAATAAAAGTACTCTCATATATTCCTAATAAGATTAAAATGATAATTAATTAAAAGAGTTTAATTAATTATTCCTAAAAAGATTAGGAAGCCTAATTAATTAATAAGAGGAGTCTTATTTTGATTTAGGGTTAACGATAATTGCAAGAGTTGGGAGAGTACACATAATTCTATAGAGATAGAATAAATGGTTTTGCCAAACACCCATCTTCTTGAATATTTGTTCTTCCATTGGTGGATCACCTATAGAGGCAAAATACTTGGGTGACTAATGTTGATCAAAGGAAGGAATCAAACCCGGTGGATTCAATTTGAACGTGAAATGGAATTGGAGGAGAACTCGTACCTTAGGAAGCTAGTTTCTACAAGGGTATGAATCTGATCTCCATCTCTTTTCTATTGAATTGATAATTAAGCAGAAAGTATGATCATGGTTATGGTTTGTATGATCATGGTGTGGGACTATTCCTTATGGTCTAGTTTGGAATTCGCATCAATATACTCACCTTGCAAAACTGCCGACCTCGTTGGCCCATCCACCTAGGAATTGCGGCTTATCATAGTGAAATTAACCCAATTTCCTTTGAACCTATTAGTATTTTAATCTGATGTCTAGATAGTTCTTTCCCCAAGTCGCCTCATATATGCACAAACTCGTAAACATAGGCTCTCAATGAAAGCACTAATGAAGCTAAAAGTTTTAGTCCTCAATCGGATTTTACAGAGAAGTTTGGTAGAGAAGAAAGAAGAGATTCTTGAGAGGAAAAATATTTTCGTTCATAACAATAATTTGTTACAAAGGGGAATATTTATTCAGCTGGATGCGCATAGAAAGAGTCTTGCTTTATATTGCGATAAATTTACGCCGAATTACAGTTGCAAAGCTTATCAATACATGTGATTGGTAGGAATTATTGGAGGACCCCACTTATTACATATCTCCAAAAATATTTCCATTAGACTTTTTCATGTAACTGACAATCAAAAAAGTTGACATAAACATTTGCAATATATCATTTTCTACATATAAAACAAGAGGATCGTTCTCAACCATACAACTAATTTATTATATACTCATCATAGACTACTAGATGAAAACAACCAACTGCTTTAACTAAATTAACTACCTCCTAGTTTTAGGTTTTCCATTCTTACCCTTCACATAACTAGAACTAGGCTCTTTGACCTCCTTCCTTAACCTCTTGAAACAATTCAAAGTGATGATTTCTTCTAACTCAGCCTCCTTCCTTTCATTAGTGCTTTCTCTTCCAACAAATCTTAATTCGAACTCCATATTGCACCGTAAGGAATAGTCCCATATCGATTGCAAAGTAGGATATAATAGATAATTATTATAATAAGAATATGAATGAAAAGAATTTGACAGTTTAATGAAGTATGAAAAAAAGAAGCTATTTTTTAGAGTTAATTGCACTTTAGACCTTCTAAGTTCCACCCTTTTTATAATTGGGCTCCAAAGTATAAATCCTCCCATTATGGCCCCTAATGTATCTTTAGGTAAGCGATATAGACCATTTTCTCTATTCCGGGGAGTTTTTAGTCAAAAATACTCACTTGCGTCGGGCAGTTGAGTTTTAATGAGTATAAATCCCAGATATAAACGATGACTCAGTCCTTCCCTCCAAAAGTGATAATTAGTTGGTATTTTCCTCTAAAATCAAAAAATTTTCCTTCCAAAGTCTGACTTCTTCCCTTATAGTCTATAACTTTAGTCCACTCCACTGCCCAAAGAAGAAGAAGAAGGATTGAAACAGAAGAAGATCCAAACAGAGAAGAAAAATAATTAGATAAGAAAAGGTTATGTCCTTAGTTTTTTGCCACTGTGGATTCCGACAGTGATGAGGATATCATTCATGGATTAAAATTCTGGTTGCTTGCCATGCTATAGGGGTAATTTTACTCAAAATTTCTATAACTCTCCAAAAAAATAATAATTTATTCCTTGCTAATAAAGATCCTTGCCCTATTGTTTATGAATATAATGGACGTGGCTTCTTCCGGTAGTTTGACCCTTCTCCTGATTGTGGATTACTGGCTAGAATTGTAAAGATCGAAAATGAAATTATAAAGATTAAAAGGAGAGAAAAAGTATATGATTTATGATTGTGGTAACATGGATCGTAATGATATTTAATTAATTATCTTGAATTTAAAATAAAGTATATGTCTGTGGTGCATTCTAAGTAATGAAAATGAAGCTTTATGATACATTCATCTCAAAATTAGATTGAGATCTATGTTCATGTGTCATTCTATCAACAAAAATAGAGCGTAAGAGAGAAAAATATAAGAAAGAGCTAAAAATAGGGTGTTTTATTCTAAACACAGAGGTAATAGCTAAAAACAGAGAGTGAAAACATCCCAATAGGAACCAAACAATTCCTGTTAAAAAACACAACCAAAATAAAATAACAATAAAACCTAAACAAAAAACTTCAAAAATGACACCAAAAACAACTCACACCCCCAAATAAAAAAACATACCATTTCGTTTATTCATTAACAAAAAATAAACATATTTTTTGACATCTATCCATCATTAAGGTTGAAAAATGAACTATACAGTTCGGGCTTGATTCTTACTCGTTCGATTAAAAGTTCGATTCGAATTTAAATCGAAATATAAATGATTTAAATATGATCAAATTTTAAAGTTTAATAAATTACTCGAATCTCTTAAAATTTTAATTTTTTATTGATACTCGGATCATATTCATTCGAAAAGTTCAAACTGTTAGGCTCAATTTGAGATCGTCCTCGACTTGGTAGCTAAATGAGCCTCAATCAAATCTTATTTCATACTTAATAAAATTTGTGAACCAAATCTGAGAAACTCAATACTCGGCTCGACTCGGTTCATTTACACCCATATCCATCATATAAATTCCTAACCATCTACCATTGTCTATCTAAACCACAAAGTCAGTAGAATATAAATACAAACCCAAAAATTTTCCAACACTACAATCCCAAAAATACATACATACAATCCCAAAAACTTAAATTGCTTAAAGTTTCAAACTTAGGATGAACTTTTTTTTTTGTTTCAAACTAAAAGTACTTCAATTTTGGTTGTTAAAATTAGAAGGTAATTAAACTAAGTTTCAATTCTTCTTCTAAAATTTGTTAAAACCTTCCTCAGTTGATTTACTCCCTTTAAAAAAGGTTTGCACATTGTTCAAAGTCACAAATTTCTTCCATCCTTTAATTTTCTTAGATTTAAATCTCTCTTATATATAATTTTATATATTTGGATGATGTTGGAGTGTAGTTTAATGGGTCTAAGGAATTTGGGTGGGGGGGCAAGCCACGTGGCTAGATGGTTGTATTGACAGATTGGAAGTTTGATATTTTAGAAGGGTTAAAGTCCAAATTGACTTGTGATCCCTTCTCTTATTTGGCTTCCTATTTCTAAGGAAGTCAAATCCTATTCAATTATAGGACTTGAAATTATAAGAAACCTCTACATAGAACCCCTATTCTAATTTAGGGATGGGTGTAGTGAATTGATGTGGTGTTATTAAGTTATAAATACACTAGAGCAATTTTATACCTCCATTGTTAATATTTCTGGCTTGAACTTATTCTCACACCAAAGATATCCCCCGGTGGCCCCAACTATCAAGCTTTTTGGTGTGTTTGTTTATTCACTATGCTAGTTTTACGCTCATTGTTTGGTTATTTGGTGAGAAGACAGATTTTGGCGTTAACATTGATGTTAGAAGGAGGGCCTATTCTAGTGTTAAACTAAAATCACCAATTTACTTTCAAGTTAAATAGATGGAAGGTAAGGGAAAGGTATTTCCTGACTAGGAGGGATCCTCAGTCATCCCAATAATGCATCAGGTCTATAAGTCGGTTAAAGAGAGGCTCAGACTCAATAACCTCAAATTGGTCCCAATAAAAGCCCAGTCAGCCCTGATTCGACAATAATTATTCTTTACAAGCTAAAAGGCTCTTGATCCTCATAAGTGTGGGACATATGACCAGTCCCGAACCCATACTCACCAGGTTTGGGATCGGGGGGTGCAAGGGGCATGTCAGACTGGATTTGATTTGGTTAACCATAATCGAATAAGCAAAGGAAGTTTTGGAGATGCCTTCAACAAGAAGAATGAGATGCACACTTGGCGGAATTAAAAGGGGGAGAGATTTCCCCGACTCGACATGGGCATCGGGAGTCTACACCGTAGAGTCAACCTAGAACTCATCGACTGAGAGGCTCACTAGAAGGGAGGAACAGACACATGCCACACTCTTGGGAACTATAGGAATGTCAGGTACGGTCTGAGCGGCATCCTTGTATTGCTTCGCCGAATTATTTTCAGGATCTTTACGGAGAAACTCCACCGAAAAGGATACCTGATTCTATAATGCTGAAGTTCACAGAGTTGGAGTAGAAGATATCAGTTATGACTTAGGTAAACCAATTATCGGTCGACCAAAGTCACCCTTTACACCAAAATATTTATCGGGTCATACCCATACATACGTGTGTCTTATACGTTACTATGAGCATTCAGATGCTGCTTGGTGTCAGATGTTTGTCACTGCGCTAAAGAAAATGGCTCGATTGTGGATGATGTTACTATCACCCAATTATATCCGGTCTTGGCAGGAGCTTTGTGATAAATTCCATGATCGATTTGATAGTAACATGAGATGTGGGAAGTTGACAGTTTCCTTTATGCAAATAAAGCAATGGTCGATTGAAAGTTTGAGTAAATAAGTGAAGAGATTTGAAGAGACAGTCGACATTGTGACAGATCTCAACATACCCTACGCACTCAAATTCTTTACTACGAGATTGGATATGGAATGATCGTGGAAGTTAATGAAAGATATCATGTTTAATTTTTTAAAGGATTTTTTAGAAGCTTATGATATGACGAAGAACTTTATCGCCATTAATGACTCCATGAGGAGTCTTAAGATATAATCCCGGTTGGCTGATCGACTAAGGGATCGAGATAGAGATCATAATTATATTCCCAAGCTAGATACATAGGCGAAGAAAGAGACTCAGAACAGGCCTGCGAGAAATGATATGCCTTCATTCCGGTATCGGTCTGATAATATTACTTATACTCTACTCAATACCGATCAGGACAAGATCTTTAACGAGATTAAGGATAAACCCTTTCTCGATCTATGTTTGGTGAGTAACCATACGGTAAAGGGAGATAAGAGTTTGGTTTGCCAATACCACCAGAGCACGGGATATTCGATTGAAGTGTGTTGTCAGTTAAAGAATATGATTGAAAAGGATGTTCAGAATGAAGAGTTAGTACACTATGTGGTTGGATGGGAAGGGCAGGTACCAAGACATGATGATGATCAGCCACGACATCGGGAATGACAACCCGATCAAGATGAGCCTATCTTGTGGATGGTGGATGTTATATTAGGAGGTTCGGGTGGACATGTGACTTGTAGAATGTGATGAAGTTATTCATATTTTGTTTTGACAGTGTTTGATCAGCCATCAAATAGAGAATGACCTTATCCTAATATCATAATCTCCTTCTTAGATGAGGATTATCCACCTAACACGGTGGAACCATTCGAGGGGGCACTAGTTATTATGACTCAAGTTGGGCCAATTGATATATGGAGAATCATGATTGATAATGGGTCTTCGATGGATATTCTTTACAATCACGCATACTAGAGGATGGACCTGGAAGGACGAAAGATAGAGGTTAGGCATGAGTCTCCTTTGTATGGGTTTAACAATGAACCGATCCATGTGTTCGGTACTGTAGACACTCGAAATTTTCTGCATACCTGTTACTAACATTGCAGGAGGGCAGAATCGTCTTTCAAAGATAACCTTGGAGGACAGCTCAGCTCAATACCAGAAATCACACTGGAGAAGGTCGTTTCATCTCGGAGATAGCCCCGAGATACTCAGTTTAGTCCCGTAAATAACACCGGGAAAGACAGCGTCAACCTCGGAGATAACCCCGAGGAATGTAGTTGCAGTTCCAGAGATAACCCCAGAGATGCTCATTTCAACCTATGCAGTCAGCTTCTACCTCGAAAACAAAACCGAGGCACTCAGCTCCAGTCCCGGAGATAACCCCAGGAGGTCAAGCACACCTCAAATATAACCCTGAAGAAATCCAGTACTTGCAGCAGCCTAATCTCAGAGATAACTCTGAGCAACGACTGCTTTATCAGCCTAAGCCAGAGATAACCCCGGTGAGGGGCAAAATCATTATTTTTCCACCTCGATCCCACATGCGCACCATCTCAACACATTTCAATATACATTCTACATAGTAATGTTTCACAAGAACCAAGGAGTTCGAATCCAGAGTGACTACTACACAGGGCAGCACACCGAATAAAATTTGAAGCTTGAAGACCAAGGGCATGGTCCCATTTTCCTGATTTCTGACAACCTCTAATCTCATGTCATTTGTGTAGCTCCCGACAAAAAAACTCCGTAAAAGGTCTTATACACCTCAATCGGAGGCCCGGATTGAAGTTCTAAAAGTTCGAGCGGACATCACGTTGTAGACACTCAAAATTTTCTTTTCCTGTTACTAACTATGCAGGAGGGCAAAAACGTCTTTTTTATACTCCAGAGGTAATCTTGGAGGACCACAACATCAATTCTAACCTCAGAGATAACCACAGGAAAACCCGCTATAATCGTATAAAAGGAGATAACCGGGAGGGGAAAAATGGTCATTTTGCCAACTCAACTTCACTTCAAATCAAATACACTCATGTCAACTCAAATTGATTCAAAAGTAGTCCCACAAGACTAATATCTTAACTTCGGAGCGAAAACTATGCAAAACGGCTAACCAGATTGCCAGACAGAAACCCAGGAATGCTATTTTGGTTATGGACCCATCTTCCTGGAATCAAAAAGGGAAAATCCCATGTCATTGCGTAACTCTTGACACAAGTGGACCGAAGAAGGTTGTATATACCTCGTTCGGATGCTCGGATTGAAGTTCTGCAAGTTCGAGCGGATATTATAGTGTACGAGTACACGTACTTCGAGACGACGGGACCCACGGAACCTCGGGCAACAGGCGGCAAAAGGTGTAAGAGAGAGGCTGCGCAGTACACCTATGACCATCGATTCTATATATATGAGGCTTGGGCTGGCCATATTTGTAAGAAAAAAGGCGAGGAAGCCCTGTCCAATTTGCTTTATACACACCCCATATTGAGTGTGCTTGCTTTTTAAACACTGTTAGCCCACATACGCTTATAAATTTACTGCGCAGGAGTGAGTGTTTGTCCGTATAGAGTCATAGAAGTCTACTTTGGCATTTCACCTTGTAAGCCTTCTTACATTCTATAAAGCTTTCTTCTCATATTATCACACCTTTCTGTTGTACACGTTGAGAGTCGTGTGAGTGTATTTGCCGGACTTTGGTCCATGGTTTTTATTACATACGTATATATATACTTATATATATGTATATATTTTATACGGACTAACATTATCGAAGTTATGACTCGATTGAGCCTGAACTTGATGCAGGCGTTTATTGGCTTATATATATATATATATCCGGATATGTCCGACAACAATTATATATATATATGTATATATATATATATATATATATTTACATTTTTGTCAAGTCTAGAGTTTCCTCCATGGCTTTTTATAGCTTTCTCTATATTTCGTCCTGCCCGGAGTTTACTTCGTGGCAGTTGATAGCTTTTACAGCTATATTTACATTCAAGTCCCGCCTGGAGTTTACTCCGTGGCGGTTGATAGCATTTACTGTTTTCTTTACATTTCTGGTCCCTCATGGAGTTGCTTCGTGGTGGCTGATCATGCACACACACACACACACACACACACACACACACACACACACACACACATATATATATATATATAACTGCTTAATGCTTTCTATACAAATTGCAATATCATGTGAGCTTAGGAATCATGTGATCACAAATTCAGTCTACTGAATCTAGATTGAGTTCCCGTGATAGACTTTTTCCAATTTATAAGCGTACTTGTACATTATTTCTGATTATTCGAATTCCCTGGATGGTCATTATGCCCATAAGGAGTTCAAGATCTACAGATATTATTTTCTCATGGATGCCTCACATCTCGAAAATAAAAGCAAACAAGCCGAACATTTAATAATAAAATGGAAGTATCAAAGGCCTCAATTACTATTGAGCACAGGGTTTAAAAAACCTCTTGTTATGCCTAACATTATCGAGTTATGCCTCGATTAAGCCTGGACTCACGTCCAGAGTGTTTATTTGCTTATATATATACACTTATATATATAAACTATTGTCGAACTCTGTTCGACGAGCCCGGATTTTACATCCGGAGCGTTTAATGCTTATATATATACATATATACTTATATATAAACTGTTGTTGGACTCTGTTCGATGAACCTGGATTTTACATCCGGTGCGTTTATTGCTTATATATATATATATATATATATATATATATATATATATATATATATATAGAGAGAGAGAGAGAATCATTTGAAATGATAAACCAAGTCGGGATCGATATATATCCTGTGAGTTTAACACTTATATATATATATTTATATTTCTGTCAGGCCTGGAGTTTACTTCCTGGCCTTTTACTGCTTTATTTACATTCCGTCCCACCTGGAGTTTACTTCGTGGCGGTTGATCGTTTTTACTACTTTATTTACATTCCGTCCCGCCTGGAGTTTACTTCGTGGCGGTTGATTGTCTTTATTGCTTTATTTACATTTCTGATCTCCCATAGAGGTGATTTGTGGTGGTTGATCATGTCTCTCTCTCTATATATATACCGGTTTTATATATTTACATTTTCGATCCCCCATGGAGGTGCTTCGTGGTGGTTGATCATGTCTGTATATATATATATATATATATATATATATATATTTACAGCTTATATATATAACTGCTTACTGCTTTCCTATAAATTACGGCATCATGTGAGCCTAAGAATCATGTGATCACAGATTCAGTCTACTGAATATAGATTCGGTGTCCGTGATGGACATTTTTAGCTGTAAGCAGCTTATAAATTATTCACGGTGTTTGAATTTCCTTAGATGGATTTCATGCCCATGAGGAGTTCGGCACTGCTTTATATATTATTTTCTTGAAGATGCTTCGCATCTCGAAAATAAAAGCAATCAAGTCGAACATTTAATAAAATGGAAGTATCAAAACCCTCAATTACTATTGAGCATAAGGTTTGAAAAACCTCTTTTACAAAACATCATTGCTATATCTTATTTAAAACTGAATTTTTTGCACAAATTCAAACCCTTTGTATATAGGTGCGAACGAGGAATAACACTACTTCCAAATAAATTGCACATTGATCCACACACACACACACACACACATATTCATATAACAGTTTAATTGAAAAGTGGCGGTCACCGAGGTAACACGGATGTCGGAGGGTGCCTAACACCTTCCCTCTGCATAAGCAAGTCCCCGGACCCTAATGAATCTCGGTTTCACAGACCCGTTTAGCAGTGTCATATCACTGGGTCAATGTGCAAACATTTTCTCGGTTGCGTTGGTGCAACCATTTAAAAACACCAACTGGCGACTCTTATAGTCAAATCGTCGACTTATAAATGTCGGACCTTTTCACAACTTTTTTTTTCAAACAAATCTCACCTAACATGAGAACACCAAAAGACAGGAATAGAAGAGGGACAGTAAAAATCCTGACGTCGACAGGTGGCGACTCTACTGGGGATTACAGTAAGAGAACTTAAGCCGCTATTACAAGCTTTTCAAAATTGTTACATACTTGTGTGTGGATGTTGTGTGACACCCCCAAATCTAGGTACTTTATTCCCACAAGACTTGGTGTTCACTTTCCATTCATTCATATCTATCTACCCAAATATAATAAAAATTAAATTAGAAATCCTCCCTTTAAAGGGGTTACATCATTAATCAAAAAGTCTTCCCATGTTGTCTAACCTTAAAACATCAATCAAGTGTGGAAATAAAATAATTACATCACATCAATAAATACAAAGTCTATCATCATGACCATAACAGAAATTACAAGTCTTCATCACTTGCACATTTTTCCCTTTCCTTTACTAGTTGAAGGCTCATCGACCTTTTGAATTTTAGCTGCAATAATTATATTTATGCAAGAGTGAGCAAAACAATTGCTCACTAGATATAACAATGAATCAATAAAAGAATAATAACTGCCAATGAATAGGCTCATCAAAACTGAATGGTACTCTATCAATGATAACCAACAACGAGAATCAAAATAAGAAATATGTCTGAGGGTCATAAGACCATGAACTATGTAAGACCCCAGTTTAATATAAATGAAATTAAATTTCCTCTATTTATTATGTTGAAATAGTAAGGGTTGATTTGATTAATGTGGTTAGTTATGGGTAAAATGCGCAAATATTTTAAATAAGCAAGTGGTTGTAAAATATTTATTGTTATCGGGGAATATTTGTTTGGTCGTGGAATATTCTTACTGTCGGGGAATATTCGTACGACGGCGCAGCCTTGTGTGGGCCCCATAACAAAAAGCGATTGGATGAAGAAAATGACAAGTATAAGTTGTTTATAAATACTTGGCGTAGTTGTTACAATTATCTTTGTTGGAATACCCGGTGGGTTAAAACACAAGAAGTTATTTGCGGTATTGTACCAATTATTGATTCTTACGTAGGAAGACATTACTCAATAATTATTACGAGTGAATTCTTATTCAATATTTTATTTTATTGATTCAATAATTGCTACGTTGATATTTTATATTATTGTTGTTTCAATAATTGTCATTACTACACGATATTTTCATTATCGGATCAATAATTCATATTATTTGAATAATATTATTAGATAACATTATTGGCAATGTCTAGAAAGTTACATCTAAGGAGAGGTTTGGCCACCTAATTGCACGCGCCGATGATGGAGAAATCCTTATTGGAAAGCCCCTCTTTCACGGGAGCCGCTGGTTGTCAATATTGTGATTCTGTAATATTATTTGTGAATAATTAATTATTGATTTATATGATAAGGAAAATATTCATTTTATGTGGATATAGATGGAGAAAATTTGACAATTGTTGAAAAATTGATATTTTATCTTTTCTGATAAATAATTCATTTAAATATATTATTATATTATAATAATATAATAATGGTGATATTTTTACAATGAATGTGGGATATATGAATATATGAGGAGGAAGAGTATTTTTGTTGTAAAATTTTTTTAAAACATGTTAAACATGTCTGTGGGCCCATTTCTTGACTGAAATTTGATTATAGCCTATAAAATCGTCCGTTTGTGAATTTCGGTCAGTTTCTGTTTGGAATTTGGAAAAACTTTCTTTTGTAAAGTTGTAGACAATGAAATTTCCTATGGAAAAGACATAAGGTTTGATTTTTTCTGACAAAAGCGCTGTTTATTATGAATTATTGAAGTTCCGAAGTTCCGAAATAATTGATTTTTGAAAGTTTTAATTATGTTTATTAAGAAAAATATTTTTTTTTGTTTTGTGGGCTACATTAACATGTGCAAGATAAGCTGAAATCAGATTTCAAAGATGGGCGTGAAAGTTTTGTAAAAGTAATAATATTTTATTAAATTTTTTGCTTTGGTGTTCTAAACATTTTCCTATAAATAGGGTGCTTAGGTTAGAATTGAAAATCACACGTAAAGCTGAAGTTTTCTCTCTATATTATCGAGCGTATTCTTGTGAGTATTTTGATACTTTGAGTGTTTCTATCTGGTCAAGTTCCTTCAAAGACTATATCCAGATTCCAAATCGAAATCTTGTCTTTTCGAGGTAAGGGATATTTTTTTAAAATGATATTATTTCTTCTAATATCATTTATAGGAATATTGGTAAGATTTTATTGTGAAATTCTTGTCTTTTTAGTGTGGGGTTCTTATTCACGTATACGACACTATTCACGAATACGACACTATTCATAGAAAAAAAAATTAAATTTTCATTTTTGTCCAAAATATCTATTATGGATACTAGCTTTGATTGTATCCATGTTTTGATCATTCTTGAATTTTACTTCACTATGATTATTTATGAAGTATTTTTGAACTCAAATTGTTTAAAGTACGAATCCATAATACTTGTTCTTTTGTTTCACTGGATTCATTTTTTTTAAAATATTTTTCATCATCCTCAATCCTAAATGATGATATTACTGAATATCTTTGGCCTGTAGTGCAAAGATGAATGAATTTTTGATAAATATCTTTGGCCTGTAGTGTAAAGATGAACAGGTGTTGAGATGAACATGACCGACTGATGAATATCTTTGGCCTGTAATGCAAATATGAATATTTGATTCAAGATATATATATTGATTGATGTTACAGGGATAAAATATTGATGATGGACTTTTAAATTCATAGATTATAGTAGATTTCATTCTCTACGTAACTCATCTATGAATTATTATTTTCCGCTGCGAATATTGATTTGAAACTTGTTGTCTATTGTATTTTATCAGATTTTTCCTTGTTGAAGACTAACGATAATTTGTTCTATATTATCTTAGTCATAATATTCTTTACTGGGCTAGTTGAGCTCATCCTTTTCCTTTTTGTCCCATTTTTCTTCTCAGGAGGCGAGAATGTAGCGAGTTCTAGTCGGAGTGTGGAATGATGGTTCTAGAAAGTTGTTTAGTAGTCCTAACCATTTTTGTAAAATAATGTACCAATAATTATAATGACTTATTTGGGTGTGAATATTGTCTAGATGGAAATATTTATATTTAAACTCACAGTTTATATGTTGTATTAATAAAGTTGTAGTTGTTTCTATACCATGTTATTGACGACTCAAAATGGGTGATGTATACCTATTTTGGGGGCATCATAGTTGTTATCAGAGCTTAGGGATATGATCTCTGGCGGAGATCGGGGAATAGAACTAGGAGGGGAGAGACGAGTAAATCCTTCGCTGCTAGTGTGTCCTAAGCTTATTTGTTAGTTGGTCAGTATATAGGGATATTATGTGATATGTTGATTTCCTTAATTAACCCTTGTTTTATGGCAGTATTTGAGAATGGCAACTGAGAATGTTAATAGTGGAGTAAATGAGACCGTGGAGACACCTTTGCTCACCAATGAGGAGAACGTGCAACAGGCTGGCAATGTTCCTCTTGTGAACAACACCACTGAGCAGATGAGGAACAACGGGATGTTTAGAAACTTTTTGCAGTTCATGCAAAATCAGACGAGGGAGACTCGTGTACAAAATACAGGTGGAAATGATAACAACGCACGGTTTGTTACAGCCAAGCAGTTCAAAGAGTTGGGACCACCAGAATTCTGGGGAAAGCGGGATCCGATTAAGGCAGAGATGTGGGTCAAACAAATTACCAAGATATTCAATGTCTTGGGATGCACGGAGGAATAGAAGGTTCCATTCGCCACCTTTATGTTCCGTAATGAGGCAGATTACTGGTGGGAATTTGTGAAGCGTACCCATCCAGCCGCACTTAGCATGTCTTGGGAGACGTTTTAGAAACTGTTCAATGACAAATACTTTCCTGAGAGTATTCGTCATATGAAGGAAGTGGAGTTTATTAGATTGGAACAAAATAACATGACGGTGTCTTAGTACGAGGCGAAGTTTGCAGAGTTATCCAGGTTTGCACCTCATTTGGTGGAGAATGAGGAACGTATGACGTGGATGTTTCTGAGAAGTTTGAAACCCGGCATACATCAATATCTCATTTCTCATAAATTTTCTCTCTATTTAGATGTTGTTAACAGGGCTCAATTATTAGAGCGAGATAACGAGTACGTTCAACCGAGGGACCACAACCAGGATCATACCGATGACAGCGGTCATCAGAACAACGATAACTAACAGAGAAAGAAAAATACGGACAAGAATGGTAACCATTCTGGTGGTAATCATGGCCATGAGAATAGAAGAAGCGAGTCGGGAGGAGATTTTAAAAAGAGGAGATTCAACAACGATCATGTAAAGACGTCAGCGCCAACAGCAACCGGTTTTAAGGGAGGGGAACGACCACCGGTCGTATGCTATAAATGCGGAAAAGAGGGACATATTAGCCCAAATTGTCCACAACAGTTCAAGGTATGATATAATTGTGGAAAATAAGGACATATTGCTCGAGATTGTACGGTAGCAAAACCAAGTCCAGGGGGGACGGTGACTCAAAAGGTTGTCCCAGAAAAGTTAAAGTCAACGGTTCCTGGAAGAGCGTTTGTCGTGACTGGTCAAAATATGAGAAACCCAAACGAGGTGATCACGGGTAAGTTAATCATAGATTCTTGCGAAGTTTATACCTTACTTGATACTGGTGCTACCCATTAATTTATCTCTCCTGCTTGTGCTCAACGTTTAAACTTAACTCCAGAGAAATTAGACTTTGATTTATCTGTGGAGACTCCGTTAGGAGAAACTTTCATCACATCCACTGTTTATAAATCTTGTTTGATCCAAGTTGGCACCATCACATTACCTATTGACCTTATCCCTTTAAAGATACTTGCTTTTGATGTGATTTTAGGGATTGATTAGTTAATTACTCATCATGCCAAAATTGATTATTTTCGTAAGGTTGTTAGTTTTCATATTCCTAACCAACTGTTGTTATTTAATTCAAGCAACTAAACCATTAAAATCAATCACTGTCATATCTAGTCATAAAGCTATTCGTTTATTGAAAAACGGATGTCAAGATTTCTTAGCCCATGTTATGGATTTGAATAAAGACACGTCAGATTTGAATAATATTCCTATTGTTAGTAAATTTCCTGACGTATTTCCTGAAGAACTTCCCGGTCTACCCCCAGAACGTGAAGTTGAATTCTTTATTGATCTTGAACCTGGTACAAAGCCCATTTCTAAAACCCCATATCGAATGGCTCCTATTGAACTTCAGGAGTTAAAAGTCCAACTATAGGAATTGTTGGACATTGGTTTCATTCGTTCTAGTATATCTCCTTGGGGTGCTCCTGTTTTATTTATAAAGAAGAAAGACGAGAGTATGCGACTTTGTATTGACTACCGGGAATTGAACCATGTCACCATCAAGAATAGGTATCCGCTACCTCGTATTGATGACCTGTTTGACCAGTTGCAAGGAGCACAATTATTTTCAAAGATCGATCTTCATTACGGATATCATCATTTGAAGATTAGAGGCGAGGATATTCAAAGACTACCTTCGAACTCGATGACGGGCATTATGAATTCTTAGTCATGTCTTTTGGATTGACTAATGCTCCTGCGGCTTTCATGGATATGATGAACTGAGTATTCAAGGACTATTTGGATCAGTTCGTTGTTGTCTTTATTGATGACATCCTCATATATTCCAAAGGCCGTGAAGATCATGAACACCATTTAAAGCTGGTACTCCAAAGGCTTCGTGAAAATAAGCTATATGCCAAGTTGAAGAAATGTGAATTCTGGCTTGAGGAAGTAGCATTCCTTGGGCACGTGGTGTCAAAACATGGAGTATCTGTTGACCCGGCGAAGATTGAGGCAATACAAAGTTGGGAGCAACCGAAGTCGATGAATCAAGTCACGTAGCTTTTTGGGCTTAGCTGGTTATTATCGGAGATTCGTGGAAGGATTTTCTCGAATCGCTACTCCGTTAACTCAGCTGAGTCGGAAAGATACAAAATTCATATGGAGCGAGGAATGCAAGAAGTGTTTCCAAGAGCTCAAGAGGAGACTCATTTCAGCACCTGTTCTGACAATACCATCTGGTTCGGATGGATTTGTTATCTCAAATGATGCTTGTGCAAAGGGTTAGGATGTGTTCTCATGCAATGTGGGAAAGTCATAGCCTATGCCTCGCGACAACTTAAAGAATATGAGAGGAATTATCCTACTCATGATCTAGAGTTGGTAGCATTCATTTTCGCGCTAAAGATCTGGAGGCACTATCTATATGGAAAGAAAGTGGAGATATATTTAGACCATAAAAGCCTCAAATATTTCTTCACCCAAAAGGAACTCAACATGCGGCAACGACGTTGGCTCGAGCTATTAAAAGATTATGACCACACTATTCAATACCATCCTGGAAAAGCAAACATGGTAGCTGACGCGTTGAGTAGAAGATCATATGCAGGAACGAGTTCGATGATGTCAAGTATATGCATAGAACCAACTTTAATCGATAAAGTTAAAGTTGCTCAAGCCACCGACCTGGAGCTGATGCGTATGAAGAAGAAAGTACAAGAAAGTGCTATTCCGGAAGTGAGAATCGATGAAGAAGGAATACTTCGAGTCCACTCCAGACTTTGTGTTCCCAACGATTCTGATTTGAAGAACAAGATCATGATGGAGGCACACAATACACCATTTGCAATCCATCTTGGAAGTACCAAAATGTATCATGATCTTCGACATACATTTTGGTGGAACAACATGAAGAGAGAGATCGCGAAGTTTATCTCGAAGTGTTTAACTTGTCAACGTGTAAAGGCGGAGCATCAAGTGCCTAAGGGTCCATTGCAACCACTTGAGATTCCGAAATAGAAGTGGGAACACATTACCATGGATTTCGTTACGGGTCTTCCCACGGTTTCTCAAGGCATAAAGGCTATTTGGGTTATTGTTGATAGATTAACCAAGTCTCGCTCATTTCTTGCCGATCACGGAGACTTATTCCCTTGAACGTCTTGCTCATATATATGTAAATGAGATTGTGAGATTGCATGGCATGCCAGTATCCATAGTTTCGGATCGTGACCCAAGATTCACTTCACGATTTTGGGTTAGTTTACAAAAAGCTATGGGCACGAATTTACAATTCAGTTCTGCATACCATCCTCAAACAGACGGATAATGTAAGACCCCGAAATTTTTTAAATAAAAAGGAATTTCCTTTATTTATTATTTTGAAATAGTAAGGGTGGATTTGATTAATGTGGTTAGTTATGGGTAAAATGCGCAAATATTTCAAATAAGCAAGTGGTGATAAAATATTCATTATTGTAGGGAATATTCGTTTGGTCGTGGAATATTAAATGCGACGATTACGATCTTTGTGGGCCCCATAACGAAAGCGATTGGATGAAGAAAAGCGACAAATATAAGTTGTTTATAAATAACGGCAAGTAGTTATTCACAGATTATCTTGTTGGAATACCCGGTGGTTAAAACACACTAATCTGGCGTTGTTGAAAGTAGTAGACACATTATTGCACCAATTATTGATTCTTACGTAAGAAGGCACTACTCAATAATTATTCAAGATAATTCTTAT
This sequence comes from Panax quinquefolius, assembly GCA_020205615.1. Classification (NCBI taxonomy): domain Eukaryota; kingdom Viridiplantae; phylum Streptophyta; class Magnoliopsida; order Apiales; family Araliaceae; genus Panax; species Panax quinquefolius. Next base: position 34,681,912 of record CM035157.1, on the reverse strand, counting down.
TAAAGATTTTATTTTATTGATTCAATAATTGTTGCGTTGATATTTTATATTATTGTTGTTTCAATAATTGTCATTACACACGATTTTTTTATTCGGAAGTAATAATTCATATTATCTCGAATAATATCATTAGATAACATTATTGGCAATGTCTAGAAAGTTTATCTAAGGAGAGGTTTGGTCACCTAATTGCGGCGCTTGAAGAAGAAGAAATTCTTATTGGAAAGCCCCCGCCTTTGAGGAACCGCCTGGTTGTCAATATTGTGATTACGTAATATTATTTGTGAATAATTAATTATTGATTCATATGATGAGGAAAATATTGATTTTATGTGGATATAGATGGAGAAAATTTTAAAATGACAATTGTTGAAAATTAATATTTTATCTTTTTACGATAAAATAATTCATTTAAATATATTATTTTAATAATATATTAACGGTGATATTTTTTATAATGAATGTGGGATATATGAGTATATGACGAGGAAGAGTATTTTTGTGGCATTAAATGATTAACACATGTTATGTGTGTCGGTGGACCCCATTTCTTGACTGAAATTTGATTATAGCTTGTAAAATTATCCGTATGTGGATTTCGGTCAATTTCTATTTGGAATTTGGAAAAACTTTCTTACGCAAAGTTGTAGAGAATTGAATTTCCTATAAAAATCATGAGATTCGAATTTTCTAATGAAAGGGCTATTTATTATGAATTATTGAAGTTCTGAAGCTCCGAAATAATTAATTTTTGAAGTTTTAAATATTTTTAATAAGAAAAACGTTTTTTTTGAGTTAGGCAAGGTGAGTCACTCTTGGTGGCTGATGGTTTGAATCAGATTTTGGGTGCGTAAGAATTTAATAATTATATATTAATATTTTATTAAATTTTCTGCTTTGGTGTTCTAAGCATTTTCCTATAAATAGGGTGCTTAGGTTAGAATTGAAAATCACACCAGAAACTGAAGTTTTCTCTCTCTATATTATCGAGCGTATTCTTATGAGTATTTTGAGTATACATTGAGTATTGCTATACGGTGCAAGTTCAAGTCATAGCCTATATCAGGTGTTTCAACTAGAAATCTTGTCTTTTCGAGGTAAGGATGTTATTTTCTTCTCAAATGATATTATTTCTTCAATATCATTATGCTGAAATATTGGTTGAAACTTTTTATCAAATTTGGAACTTTTCCATGTCGGGGTTTTTATTCATGAGTTACTATTCACGAGTTACTATTCATGAGTTACTATTCACGAGTTACTATTCATAAGTTACTATTCACGAGTTACTATTCACGAGTACTATTCATGAGGCGTGAAGATGTTTTTTGTGGAATTTCTATCTTTTGGTGTCGGAGTTACTATTCACGATACTCAAGACTATTCACGATATCTGACACTATTCACGAATACGGCCTTTATTCAATAGAAAAATGAAAATTTTTCTTTTCGTCTAAAATATCTAATACGGATACTAGCTTTGATTGTATCCATGTTTTGATCATTCTTGAATTTTACACCACTATGATTATTTTTGAGGTATTTTTGGACGTGGATAAAACCAAGTACGAATCCTTAATCCTTAATCCTTGTCATTTTGTTTCCTTTGGATTCGTTTCTTTAAAAAAAATATTTTTCATCATCCTCATCTTAAATGATGATATTATGGAATATCTTTGGCTCAGTAGTGCAAAGATGAATGATTTCTTAAGAATATCTTTGGCACGTAGTGCAAAGATGAATGATTTCTGAAGAATTTCTTTGGCCCGTAGTGCAAAGATGAGCAGTGTTTAAATGAACATGACTAATCGATGAATATCTTTGGCACTGTAGTGCAAAGATGAATATTTGATTCGGATGTATATTGATTGATGTTACTGAGGATAAAAGATAGAGCGATGAACTTTTAAATTCATACATAGAAGATAGTAGTTTGCATTCTCTACTTAACTCTTCTTATGAATTATTATTTCATTGCGAATATTGATTTAAAATTTGTTGTCTATTGTATTCTATTATATTTTTCCTGTTGAAGACTAACGATAATTTGTTGTATATTATCTTAGTCATAATATTCTTTCTTGAGCTAGTTGAGCTCACCCTTTTCCTTTTTGTTCCATTTTTTTTCTCGGGAGGCGAGAATATAGCGATTTAGTCTGGGTATGGAATGAAGGTTTTAGAAAGGATTGTTTAGTAGTCCTCACCATTTTGTAAAATAATGTATCAATAAATGTGATGAGGATTTATTTGAGTATAGATATATTATGCAAGATAATATTTGTATTCAAACTCACAGCTTTTTCTTGTTGTAATAATAAAGTTGTAGTTGTTTTACATACCATGTATTGACAACTCGGAATAGGTGATGTATACCTATTTTGGGGCGTCGCGGTTGGTATCGAGCTTAGGATATGATCTCTGGCGGAGATCGGGGAATAGAACTAGGAGGGAGAGACGAGTAAATCCTTCGCTAGTATGTCCTACCTAAGCTTATTTGTTAGTTGGTCGATTATATAAGGATATTATGTGATATATTGATTTCCTTAATTAACCTTTGTTTTATGACGGTGATTTGAGAATGTCGATCGAGAATATTAACAATGGAAATGAGGGCGTGGAGACGCCTTTGTACTCACCAACGAGGAGAACGCGTGCAACAGTGGGCAATGTTCCTCCTGTGAACAACACCAACCGAGAGATGATGATCGAGGGGATGTTTAGAAGCTTTTGCAGTTCATGCAAAATCGGACGAGGAGACTCGTGTTCAAAATACTGAGGAGAAATGATAACAATTCACGGGTTGTCACGCCCAAGCAGTTCAAAGAGTTGGGACCACGAGTCTGGGAAAGCGAGGGATCCGATTAAAGGCGGAGGCGTGGGTCAAGCAAATTACCAAGATATTCGATGTCTTGGGATGCACGGAGAGAACGAAGGTTCCATTCACTACCTTTATGTTCTATGGCGGCGGATTCTTTGGTGGGAGTCTCGTGAAGCGTACTCCATCCACCGCACTTTCGATGTCATGGGAGACATTTGAAACAATTCAATGACAAGTACTTTACGAAAGTATTCGTCTATATGAAGGAAGTGGAGTTTATTATCTTTGGAGCGAGAATAACATGGCGGTGTCCCAAAGACGAAGCGAAGTTCGCGGAGTTATCCGAGTTTGCACCTCATTTGGTGGAGAATGAGGAGCGTATGACGCGGATGTTTACGAGAGGTTTGAAACCCAGATACGTCAATATCTCATTTCTCATAAATTTTCTCTCTATTTAGATGTTGTCAATGAGGCTCGATTGTTAAAGCGAGATAACGAGTACGCTCAACCGAGGGACCATAACCGAGGATCATATAGAAGATAGCGATCATCGTAATAACGATAACCGGCGGAGAAAGAAGAATACGAACAAAGGCGGTAACCACTCTGGTGGTAATCGTGGCCATGAAAATAGAAGAAGCGAGTGGGAGGAGATTTTAAAAGAGGAGATTCAACAACGACCATGTGAAGACGTCGGCCAAAGATAGCAACTAGTTCCAAGGGAGGAGAAAGACCATCGGTCGTATGTTACAAATGCGGAAAGAGGGACATATCAGCCCAAACTGCCCACAACAATTTAAGGTATGCTATAATTGTGGAAAAGAAGGACATATCGCTCGAGATTATACGATATCGAAACCAGATCCAATGAATGGTGACTCAAAAGGATGTCCCGAGAAAAGTCAAAGTCAACGATTCACGGAAGAGCGTTTGTCGTGACCGGTCAAAATCGAGCGAGGAACGACGAGGTTAGCACGGGTTAGTTAATTATAAATTCTTGCGAAGTTTATACCTTACTAGATCTGGGTTCTACCCATTCTTTTATCTCTCTTGCTTGCGCTCAACGTTTGAACTTGACTACGGAGAAATTAGACTTTGACCTATTTATGGAGACTCCGTTAAGAGAAACTTTCATTACATCCATTGTTTAGAAATCTTGCTTGATTCAAGTTGGCACTATCATTACACTCGTTAACCTTATTTCTATAGAGATATTTGCTTTTGATGTGATTTTAAGGTTAACTACTCATCATGCCGAAATTGATTGCTTTTGTAAGGTTGTTAGTTTTCATATTCCTAAGCAACCTGTTATTCGAATTCAAGCAATCAAACCATTGTGTCAAACATTTTCATATCAAGCCATGAAGTCATTCGTTTATTACGGATGTCAAGTTTTCTTAGTCCATGTTATGGATTTGAATAAAGACACGTCGATTTGAATAATATTCTGTTGTTATTGATTTTTCCGATGTATTTCTGAAGAATTTCTTGGCTTACTCCCAAAGATCGATATTAAATTTTGTATCGACTTTGAACCCCAGACAAAACTCATTTCTAAAATCTCATATCGAATGGCTCCTATTGAACTTCAGGAGTTAAAAATTCAACTATAGAATTTGGTACCTGAGCCTTTATCTGGTGACTTCCTTTGTGAAATGCACAGAAGCCAGACTCTCCGTAGGGGACGTCATATTCGTGCGATATTAAACTGATAGGTGTCATTGTAACGTGCTATCCAAGGTTGGGATATGAGTCACAGTTGAGAATAACCTAAGTCGGTAATCGAAATACGTAGTTTTCTAGGCTTAGTTGGTTATTATCGGAGATTCATTGAAGGATATTCTCAAATCGCTATTCCATTAACGCAGCTGACTCGTAGAGATACAAAATTCGAATGGAGCAAAGAATGTGGGAAGAGCTTCGAAGAACTCAAGAGGAGACTCATTTCAAAGACATGTTCGACCATGCCATCCCGGAAAAGCGAACGTGGTAGGCGGCGTGTTGAGTAGAAGATCGTATACAAATACGAGTACGATATTGTCAAAGACTCATTTGAATAATTTACAAATAATAGAGATGGAGAGCGAAAACTCTAGTTACCCACGTGATGATATACTGAGTATAATCGACTTTAATCGATAAAGTTAAAAGCATTCAAGCTACACACGGAAATGATGAATTTGAAGAAGGAGGTGCAAGAAGTTGTTATTTCAAAAGCGAGAGAATCGGTGAGGTGAGGAAAGCTCAAACCTTCGATTTATTAATCCATTTAAAATTCTCGATCGAATAAGAATCGTGGCCTATAGACTCGCTTTTTTACCGCCAAGTATGGCGTGTGTTCATAACGTTTTTCACGTATCGATGTTACGTAAATATGTGGACGATTCAACCACGTCATTGAAGTTAGAACCCGGACGAGATAGGCGAAGACTTAACATACGAGGAGGTACTGTCAAGATCTTGTAGAGGAAAAGAACATGTCCTATGTACCGAGGTTATACCACAAGTTAAAGTTTTGTGGAGAAACCATGCTTATTGAGGAAATGACACGGGAGTTGGAAACGAAAATGAAAGCGAGGTATTCTCATCTTTGAAAACACCAGTATCGTCACGTCAATTTCGAGGACGAAATTTCATAAGGAGGGAGGTTGTAAGACCCCAAATTTTTTAAATAAAAGGAATTTCCTTTATTTATTATTTTGAAATAGTAAGGTGGATTTGATTAATGTGGTTAGTTATGGGTAAAATGTAAATATTTCAAATAAGCAAGTGGTGATAAAATATTCATTATTGTTGGGGAATATTCGTTTGGTCGTGGAATATTAGATCTTGTTGGGAATATTTGATGCGGATGACACGATCTTTTGTGGGCCCCATAACGGAAAAGCGATTGGATGAAGAAAGCGACAAATATAAGTTGTTTATAAATAACGGCGTAGTTGTTTCAAGATTATCTTGTTGGAATACCCGGTGGTGGTTAAAACACACTAATACGGCGTTGTTGAACAAGAAGACACGCAGTATTGCACCAATTATTGATTCTTACGTAAGAAGGTACTACTCAATAATTGTTACGATAATTCTTATTCGAAGATTTTATTTTATTGATTCAATAATTGTTCGTTGATATTTTATATTCTTTGTTGTTTCAATAATTGTCATTACACAAGATTTTTTATTATCGCTAATAATTCATATTATCTCGAATAATATTATTAGATAACATTATTGGCAATGTCTAGAAAGTTCATCTAAGGAGAGGTTTGGTCACCTAATCATGGCGCCAAGAAGAAGAAATTCTTATTGAAAGCCCCCTCTTTCCTGAGGAACCGCACGGTTGTCAATATTGTGATTCTCGTAATATTATTTGTGAATAATTAATTATTGATTCATATGATGAGGAAAATATTGATTTTATGTGGATATAGATGGAGAAAAATTTTAAAATGACAATTGTTGAAAATTAATATTTTATCTTTTTTTACGATAAAATAATTCATTTAAATATATTATTTTAATAATATATTAACGGTGATATTTTTATAATGAATGTGGGATATATGAGTATATGAGGAGGAAGAGTATTTTTGTGGCATTAAATGATTAACACATGTTTTGTGTGTCGGTGGACCCCATTTCTTGACTGAAATTTGATTATAGCTTGTAAAATTATCCGTATGTGGATTTCGGTCAATTTCTGTTTGGAATTTGGAAAAACTTTCTTCTGTAAAGTTGTAGAGAATTGAATTTCCTATAAAAACTCGCGAGATTCGAATTTTCTGATGAAAGGGCTATTTATTATGAATTATTGAAGTTCTGAAGCTCCGAAATAATTAATTTTTGAAGTTTTAAATATTTTTAATAAGAAAAACGTTTTTTTTTGAGTTAGGCAAGGTGAGTCACTCTTGGTGGCTGATGGTTTGAATCAGATTTTGGGTGCGTAGGAATTTAATAATTATATATTAATATTTTATTAAATTTTACGCTTTGTGTTCTAAGCATTTTCCTATAAATAGGGTGCTTGGGTTAGAATTGAAAATCACATTTAAACTCAAGTTTCTCTCTATATTATCGAGCGTATTCTTATGAGTATTTTGAGTATACTTTGAGTATTGCTATACGGTTTGCAAGTTCAAGTCATAGCCTATATCAGGTGTTTCAACTAAGAAATCTTGTCTTTTCGAGGTAAGGGATGTTATTTTCTTCTCAAATGATATTATTTCTTCAATATCATTATCTTTGAAATATTGGTTGAAACTTTTATCAAATTTGGAACTTTTCCATGCGGGGTTACTATTCATGAGTTACTATTCACGAGTTACTATTCATGAGTTACTATTCACGAAGTTACTATTCATAAGTTACTATTCACGAGTTACTATTCACGAGTACTATTCATGAGGCGTGAAGATGTTTTTTTGTGGAATTTCTATCTTTTGGTGTCTAGAGTTACTATTCGATATCAAGACTATTCACGATATCTGAGACTATTCACTTATCATTTAAGACTATTCAATTAGAAAAATGAAAATTTTTCTTTTCGTCTAAAATATCTATTCGGATACTAGCTTTGATTGTATCCATGTTTTGATCATTCTTGAATTTTACACCACTATGATTATTTTTGAGGTATTTTTGGACGTGGATAAAACCAAGTACGAATCCTTAATCCTTAATCCTTGTCATTTTGTTTCTTTGGATTCGTTTCTTTAAAAAAAATATTTTCATCATCCTTAGTCTTAAATGATGATATTATGGAATATCTTTGGCACAGTAAGTGCAAAGATGAATGATTTCTTAAGAATATCTTTGGCCTCAGTAGTGCAAAGATGAATGATTTCGAAGAATATCTTTGGCCCGTAGTGCAAAAGATGAGCAGTGTTTAAATGAACATGACTAATCGATGAATATCTTTGGCACCTCAGAGTGCAAAGATGAATATTTGATTCGAGATGTATATTGATTGATGTTACGGGGATAAAAGATAGAGCGATGAACTTTTAAATTCATACATAGAAGATAGTAGTTTGCATTCTCTACTTAACTCTTCTTATGAATTATTATTTCATCTGCGAATATTGATTTAAAATTTGTTGTCTATTGTATTCTATTATATTTTCCTGTTGAAGACTAACGATAATTTGTTGTATATTATCTTAGTCATAATATTCTTTCTTGAGCTAGTTGAGCTCACCCTTTTCCTTTTTGTTCCATTTTTCTCTGGAGGCGAGAATATATAAGAAAGTACGTAGTGGGGTATGGAATGAAGGTTTTAGAAAGGATTGTTTAGTAGTCCTCACCATTTTGTAAAATAATGTATCAATAAATGTGATGAGGATTTATTTGAGTATAGATATTGTCTAGAAGATAATATTTGTATTCAAACTCACAGTTTCTTGTTGTAATAATAAAGTTGTAGTTGTTTACGTACCATGTATCGACAACTCGAATAGGTGATGTATACCTATTTTGGGGGCGTCACAGATAATCAGAGAGGGCTATTCAAACTCTTGAAGATCTATTAAGACTCTGTGTCCTAGACTTCAAAGGGAGTTGGGATAAGTATTTACCATTGGTGGAATTCTCCTACAACAATAGTTATCAGGCAAGTATAGGGGTAGCTCCATTCGAAGCATTGTATGGAGGAAAGTGTCGCTCTCCAATATGTTGGGATGAGGTGGGTGAAGCAACATTGTTAGGACCCGAGTTGGTATGTATGACTACGGAAAAGATCCAAATGATTCGACAACGTATACAAACGGCTCAAGATCGACAAAAGAGTTATGCGGATCTTCATCGAAAGGACGTGGAATTTAGTATTGGGGATCATGTATTGTTGCATGTTGCTCCATGGAAAGGAGTTACAAGATTTGGGAAGAGAGGAAAGCTCAATCCATGATTTATTGGTCCATTTCAAATTCTTGACCGAGTAGGAAATGTAGCCTATAGACTTGCGTTACCTCCAAGTATGTCTCGTGTTCATAATATTTTTCATATATCTGTGCTTCGTAAATATGTGAAAGACCCGAACTATGTTATTGAGTTAGAACCGGATGAGATAGCCAAAGACTTAATGTACGAGGAGGTACCTGTCAAGATCTTGGATAGGAAGGAGCATGTCTTATGTACAAAGGTCATACCACAAGTTAAAGTTTTGTGGAGAAACCATGCTATTGAGGAAATGACTTGGGAGTTGGAAACGGAAATGAAAGCGAGGTATCCTCACCTTTTCGAAACACCAAGTACGTACGTCAATTTTGAGGACGAAATTTCATAAGGAGGGGAGGTTGTAAGACCCCAGTTTATTATAAATGAAATTAAATTTCCTCTATTTATTATTTTGAAATAGTAAGGATTGATTTGGTTAATGTGGTTAGTTATGGGTAAAATGCTCAAATATTTTAAATAAGCAAGTTGTTATAAAATATTCATTGTTATCGGGGAATATTTGTTTGGTTGTGGAATATTCTTACTGTCGGAATATATTCGTACGACGGCGCAGCCTTGTGTGGGCCCCATAACAAAAAGCGATTGGATGAAGAAAATGAAAAGTATAAGTTGTTTATAAATAACGGCGTAGTTATTATCAATTATCTTGTTGGAATACCCGGTGGTTAAAACACAAGAAGACACCGGTATTGCACCAATTATTGATTCTTACGTAGGAAGGCATTACTCAATAATTGTTACAGTAGTTACTGTTCAATATTTTATTTTATTGATTCAATAATTTCTACGTTGATATTTTATATTATTTCTATTTCAATAATTGTCACCACACAGTATTTTCATTATCAGATCAATAATTCATATTATTTGAATAATATTATTAGATAACATTATTGACAATGTCTAGAAAGTTCTGTCTAAGGAGAGGTTTAGTCACCTAATTGCGCGCCAATAAGGAGAAATCCTTATTGGAAAGCCCCTTCTTTCCTGGGAACTGCCTGGTTGTCAGTATTGTCATTCTGTAATATTATTTGTGAATAATTAATTATTGATTTATATGATAAGGAAAATATTCATTTTATGTGGATATAGATGGAGAAAATTTTAAAGTGACAATTATTGAAAAATTGATATTTTATCTTTTCTGATAAATAATTTATTTAAATATATTATTATATTATAATAATATAATAATGGTGATATTTTTACAATGAATGTGGGATATATGAATATATGAGGAGAAAGAGTATTTTTGTTGCAAAAGTTGTTTAAAACATGTTAAAGATGTCTGTGGGCCCATTTCTTGACTGAAATTTGATTATAGCCTATAAAATCGCCTGTTTGTGGATTTCGGTCAGTTTCTGTTTGGAATTTGGAAAAACTTTCTTCCGCAAAGTTGTAGAGAATGAAATGTTCTATGGAAAAGACATAAGGTTCGAATTTTTCTGACAAAAGGGCTATTTATTATGAATTATTGAAGTTCCGAAATAATTGATTTTTGAAAGTTTTAATTATGTTTATTAAGAAAAATGTTTTTTTTGTTTTGTGGGTTACACTAACATGTGCAAGATAAGCTGAAATCAGATTTCAAAGATAGGCGTGAAATTTTTATAAAAGTAATAATATTTTATTAAATTTTCTACTTTGGTATTCTAAGCATTTTCCTATAAATAGGGTGTTTAGGTTAGAATTGAAAATCACACCAGAAACTGAAGTTTTTTCTCTCTATATTATCGAGCGTATTCTTGTGAGTATTTTGATACTTTGAGTGTTGCTATACGGTGCAAGTTCCTTCAGCACTATATCCAGTATTCTAGTCAGAAGTACTGTCTTTTCGAGGTAAGGGATATATTTTTTTTTAAAATGATATTATTTCTTCTAATATCATTATGCCAGAATATTGGTAAGATTTTTCTTGTCAAATTCTTGTCTTTTAGTGTCGAGGTTACTATTCACGATACTAAGCACTATTCACGATCTGCAAGACTATTCACTTAATCGACACTATTTATTCACGAGAAAAAAAAAAATTAAATTTTCATTTTTGTCCAAAATATCTATTATGGATACTAGCTTTGATTGTATCCATATTTTGATCATTCTTGAATTTTACTTCACTATGATTATTTATGAAGTATTTTTGAACTCGGATTGTTTAAAGTACGAATCCATAATACTTGTTCTTTTATTTCACTGGATTCGTTTTCTTTAAAATATTTTTCATCATCCTCAGTTCTAAATGATGATATTACTGAATATCTTTGGCCTGTAGTGCAAAGATGAATGAATTTTTGATAAATATATTTGGCCTGTAGTGCAAAGATGAACAGGTGTTGAGACTGATGAATATCTTTGGCCTGTAGTGCAAATATGAATATTTGATTCAAGATATATATTGATTGATGTTACAGGGATAAAATATTGATGATGGACTTTTAAATTCATAGATTATAGTAGATTTCATTCTCTACGTAACTCATCTATGAATTATTATTTTCACGCGAATATTGATCCGAAACTTGTCATCTATTGTATTTTATCGATTTTTCCTGTTGAAGACTAACGATAATTTGTTCTATATTATCTTAGTCATAATATTCTTTACTGGGCTAGTTGAGCTCACCCTTTTCCTTTTTGTTCCATTTTTCTTCTCAAGAGGCGAGAATGTAGCGAGTTCTAGTCGGAGTGTGGAATGATGGTTCTAGAAAGTTGTTTAGTAGTCCTCACCATTTTTGTAAAATAATGTACCAATAATTATAATGAGGACTTATTTGGGTGTGAATATTGTCTAGATGGCAATATTTGTATTTAAACTCACAGTTTATATGTTGTATTAATAAAGTTGTAGTTGTTTCTGTACCATGTTATTGAGGACTCAAAATGGGTGATGTATACCTATTTTGGGGGCGTCACAAACTATGTCCATGGTTACAAGTAATCTTTCAACTTTAACCTTAACAGTTATACTGTAGGGACTTCACGTACTTAGAGGGATCAACCCTTTGTACCATGTATTGTGCACAAACATCTAAACGCATTGCGTACCCCTATAATAGGGTTGTTCTTCTCAGTTTTAGAGTACAAGTCCTCACCAAATAAAGTTTGGCTTGGATAAGCTTCAAGAGTAATTTAAAGTTTAACGATCATCAACTAAAGGATTAGTTGAATCAACAAAGTTTGATAACACTACAGTTGATCACTAACAACATAGTATGGAACAATGAATAATCATAAATGAACTAACTCTTATTAAACTCATGTTTGGAAATAACTAAAAACATAAGTATTGAATGAAACAATAAACCTTGTTTGAACAATAATAAGCTAAGGCTATGATCTTATAAAATTAGAAATGAAATTACTGAACATACATTAACTGATAGCAAGCTGAAAACTAAAAACTTGCTCAACATGATAATAACTTATGCATAGTAATTTAAAATAAAACAGCTCAATATTAGAGACGAGAGTTCAAGAAGTTACATCCATTATAAGGGAATAGAACTTAAGAAAACTTGCTTAACTATAAACAAGTTAGAACAACTCAATCATGATTAGAGTTCAAAACTAGCTTGGATAACGTTAGAATTAGATCTTGCTCGAATAAAGATTAAGAATAAAAGAATTTACTTAATCAAAGTTTAGAGTAAGAAACTTGCTCAATGAAAAGAGGTAAGGTTTAGAAACTTGCCTCGGGCGTAAACTATAATTTACAACTCACGTTCACCTACACATTTTATTGGAATCACAATATCTATTAGATATATTAACATCAACTTTCCAAAATAACACCCACTTCTAGCTAAACTTGTTAATTTAGTACAAGTCTTACGCTACTATATCTATTTCAGAAATTCCAAGTGTTAACTTCACAACACTTATTTACTAATCCACGTGTTCAATAAATCACAACATGTCATTTACATAATTTACTAATTTCTTAAAATTTTAGAATTTCTAATCACACGACACGATTCTGTTTTAACCTCTTCATTATAGATTTGACAGATTAACACATCACTAAACTAGGTTACATTAAGGTTTCAAAGTCTGCGAAGTATAGAGACTTCTTCGTCTCACATACTTAAGCTTTCGGGGGATAAGCAACTTAAACAAATGTCGATTTTAGCCCAACTAACATGAATTTTACCCACAAAACAGTAAAATTAACATATACAATTGGTGTAGAACTAACACCAACATGATTGCTCATATATTCAACCACTTAGAACAATTTAACAACAACTTTAAATAATTTAAATCCTTAAATTCATGTTTTTGTATAAAACTTCAATTTTTTTTGACATCCTTCACAAAAATCTTCACTGTGATGACAATTCTTGTCCAAATTACTTCGTTCAAACTACGTTTTCTTCGTTTCTTAATGGACTAGCATAATCAAGACCCAATTTATAGATTAACATACAAATTAACCACCATATTTGGTACTTTTACAAGCCATATGAAAAATATATACTGTAAACACTTTTCTTCCTTTTTAACCGTAATTAGTATAACGAATTCTTATCTAAATACAAACTCTAACATCATAAACACGTATAATCACAATTACCAGCTATATATATCAACAATTCAACAAATTGAATTCACAGAACATAAATTTTTTTTACCGTGAAACACATATACATGTATATATATATATATATATAATATTAAGGTTATGTAAAATACCTTTAATTTACTTGGTAATCCTTGCTAAAACCACTGAAATTATTGTCAAATTCTTTGATTTTCTCTCAAATTCTCTCTCAAGTTCTCTGTATTCTCTTATTCCTTTCTCAGTATCAATATAGGCTAACTAATAGTAAGCGTAAAAATTAGAATTGATATAACCATAATACGTCTACTTATTATAATATCAGTTACAAAGATATAACGCTTAGGCTATAAATATATTTTATTTATTTTTAATTTATTTTATTTATATTATCTAAAATTAAAAATCCAAAAGCCATAAGGCTTTGTTTGGTAAAACTCTTTAAAATAAAGACTTTAAAATAAAGACTTAATATTTTAAGCCTTGTTTGGTTAAATCAATTTAAAACTACTTTACTTTTATTTTAAATAAAACATTTACACTATAGTTTATAATCTCATATTTATACCTCCATATTCCATATTAGTTAAATAACCAATTACACATCTACTAACAAATTTTCCACTTAATCCAAATATCACAAATTATAATTTCATTATAATTTTATTTAATAATTTAACATACCATTTTAAATTATTAAATTAAAACAACAATATAACATCTCATGTTATATTACAACTCTCTAAATTATAAATTAATTTAGTTTAGAATATTATCTAATAAATTTAATTCATAAATATTTACTAATAGTAACCACATCAATAAAATATTTATTAAATGAAATAAATATTTTAAATTACAAATAATAAAATCTTAGATTGTTACATGTTGCATTTGCATTTTTGATGAATGAGTACGAATGCATTTTACTTACTGCACTGCAATATATCTATCTATGATATTAGTGCTTCGCACATGTCATCATTTGCATAAACGGTGAGACATGTTGCATGTGAATGTATGTTGTGTGGTTCCTCCACCAGGAGGCTATCCTATCGGTGTTTGATTACTGGACTCGTAGGGAGACTAATTCCAACGAGGCTCAAGAAAGGCACCACCCAAATTCGCTCTAATTGAAAGACCAGATTAACTTCCCGTCAAGTAAATTGCGATGATCTGGGAACCTTTATGCCAAAAAGTCGCGAGAGTAACCTAAGATAGGTCAGCCTCTAATAAACCAAACGCGGAGAAAAGTCTCTTCATGCTTTCCATTTTTCAATTACTTGTAATTTCATTCCATGTCAATCTCTATGTAATGGAAAATATGAAGAATATGTGTACATGCAATATTAGAGCTTGGTATGCTATCAACTAACACCCGTTTTGTAGGATAATACTCCTAAAAAATGGACACATTATGATACCATGTAAACATTTTATACATTCCCTAAGACTAAACTACATAAGTTTTTGTAGGGAAACAATTGAGCCTGTTACCCGTTCAAAGTCTAAAAAGGCCATGAGCCTACAGCCAATTATGTCTTCATCTGACTAGTCTAATCCTTCTCCTGTCTCTCGAGAAGAGTCTGATAGTTTAAGCAAATAAATTATAGATTTAGTTATTCTGCTTAAAGAACTACACCAGTCTACTCAGGGTTTATGAATACCCATACATACAGAATCCTCTGCACATAGAGGAACACACGGTTCAGATAAAACAATTCCAGAACTTCAGTTAGATACAATCAACAAAATTCCTGAAAACACCCATCTCAAAGAAGATCTAGACACTGGTGATATCAAGAAAAAGGTCCTTCAAATGGAAGAGACCATTCGGTCTATAAAAGGGATTGGAGCACATGGGAGTGTTTCCTATGCTGATCTTTGTATATTCCCTAGTGTTCATTATCCAGAGAAGTTCAAGAATCTTGACTTTGAAAAGTATGATGGGTTAGGAGATCCTTAAACACACTTGAAGGTGTTCATAGGAGAACTCGGATCTTATGCCGAGGATGAGAAGCTCAGAATGCAGCTGTTCCAAAAGAGTCTAAGTGAAGAAGCCCGATCATGGTATACCAGATTAGACAATTCTAAAATACATAGCTGGGAAGAGTTAGCTCATGCCTTCCTCATTCAGTACAGCTTCCAGTCTCAGATGGCTCCTGACCAGTACCAAATTACCAAGGTCAAGAAATAATCTAATAAGTCATTTAGAGAATATGCTCAAAGGTGGAGGTGTCTTACTACCCAAGTTATTCCTTCTATGATGGAGTCAAAAATGGTTATGACCTTCATAGATATACAAGAAGCTCCTTTCTATGAGAGACTCTTAGCTGGCATTGGCAAGCCATTTTCTGAAATGATCAAACATGGAGTGATGGCTGAGATGGGATTGAAGTCAAGAAAAATTGAAGACCTAGCCGCCCTAAAAGCTATTGCTGAGCACATCCAGTCCGAAACTTATGGAAACAACCCCCAGAGGGTCCATAAAAAGAAAGAGGAGGATGTTTTCTTGATACTACAAGGTCAGAAAGGCAGTCAGAACATGCCTATCCAAAGGAGAAACTACTCCCCTTTTCCAGCACAGACTTCCAACCCCACATTGCCAAAGGGTGGAGAAGTCTGACACAATCGAGTATTCACACCCCTAGGGGATTTACTCGAGAATGTTCTCAATCTTCTGACTACTTAGAAGAAAATTACACATCTTCTTCCACAAGCTAACCTGAATGGGAAGGGTTACAATGCTACACAGAAATGTGCTTATCATGCCGGGGCACCGGGACATGACACTCAGGATTGCTGGGCCTTGAAACACAAGATCCAGGACTTAATCGGCAACGGGGAGATTATGGTGACTAAACCCGACCAACCTCATGTGGAAGACAACCCTCTTCCTCAACACAAAAAAGAAGAGGTCTATACGATTAATTAGAGCAGTGGGCCAAATTCCAATTTCATTGTTGAATCTTCCCAGACCAGCAAAGATGGTGCTAATAAATGGGATTACGTACAGTTCCAGTTCATAATGGAACGAAAGATTAAGGCTCTTTGTAAGCAAGTAGACTAATTGGCAGAATTGGTGATCCATCAACACCAAGTCACACGCTAATAAGTCAGTCAGGAACATGCTAGTCTCCTTCCTTTTGTTATGAATACTCCATCATCGCCTTCAGAAAGTGAAACACTGGAGGATAAAGTTGCGAAAAGAGCAAATGCCAAAGCCCGTCGGGATTTTTCCAACAAGAGGGAATTTATATACCTTGGCCAACCTATGGAGGAGATATTTTAGATGTTGATCAATGAAGGAAGAATTATATCCCTTCTGCATCCAATCAATCCCCGTTCTAGACGGTTCAATTCCAATGGAGCATGCCAGTACCACTCCCATTCTCGCGGTCACAGCACAGAAGAATGCTGGGCACTCAGCCACCTCATTCAGAATTTAATTGACAGTGGTGTCCTGCAAATTGCAAATGACGACACTTTGTTACTCAAGAATAGGAACACATGTTATACAAAATGGAAGGATGACATAGTAGTTATATCCGCTGAGGATGATTTGGCTGCCAGTACACTTATAATACAAGCAATTTAACTCAAAGGTGCTGACAATCCTTTGAAAGTGGCTGCACCAGAGCTAATTCTCTTGCCATCTAGGCCACAGTATCTTGTTGTCAGTTTGAAAAAAGTCCCATGGAATTATGGGTAGGCTGAAGGATCTACATCACACACAATTGCTACAGTATCGAAGGAGAATCCACTGTATCTTCCCCATCGGGTGATGAAACCTACCATCAAATCAAATGGGAAAGTTCCCATGGAGAAAATTGAAGAGTTCCTCCGTACCATGGGCCATAACAAAGCCAAGGTGGTTTTAAGCTTAAGAGAAGCTCCATAACAAATTTCCATACTGAATTTGGTTTTCTCTTCCGAAGATCACCGGAAGATCTTGCTAAAGGTCTTGGAAGAAGCCTATTTATCGAAATCAGTGGATGTGGAAAAATTCCAACATCTGGTTGATCACATTTTTAACAACAATGTGATATCTTTTACTGATGACGACATACCAGCTGAAGGGTCTGGTTATTGCAAGCCGTTGCATATAGCAGTTTTGTCCTCTGGATACATGGTGGGAGGAGTCTTGATAGATGGAGGTTCATCTCTGAATATCTGTCCTTACGCTACCTTGGAGAAGATGAATATCAACCCCAAGAGGATCAAAAGCAGCCATATGGTTATCAATGCTTTTGATGGGTCCCGATGAAATGCCGTTAGAGAGATTGAACTATCAGTGGAGATTGGTCCACATACATTCAGTGTATCCTTTCACGTGCTCAGAATAGCTACAGGATACAATTTGCTGTTGGGAAGACCGTGGATTCATATCGTTGGAGCCGTCCCTTCCACCCTTCACCAGCAACTCAAGTACATTATCAATAATAGCCTAATAACTGTTAATGTTGAGCCGGAATGTCCTGAACAAGGTGACAAACCACTCATCAGCTTAAATTTAGAAGTTTAGTCGGTTAGTTTCCATGCCTTTGAGGTGAGAAACACTCATTATCATCCCATTGGGGCGCCACCTCTCACACCCAAGATTTCTACCGAGGTAATGTCGGCCACTCAAGAGATGATGTCATTGGGTCATCAACCTGGACAAGGGTTAGGCAAAGATCATCAGGGTATTAAGCACCCAATTCAAGTTCCCAATCAAACAGGGATAGCTGAATTAGGCTATTCTACTTGCTCCAGTCACAAGAATCCTCACAAGCACAAACAGATTCTTTCATCTTCAGCCATACGGCGATTATCTCCACCTACAAATCCTGAGCCTATACAATCTCTAGTAAAGGTTCCAGCCCATGTTATGGCTATGCTATTTCCCAAATCGATACCGGTTAGAGCAAAAGAGGTCCTAATTCCTAATCCTAAAGTGGAAGAGAGGGAACAAAAATGTAAGCAAGACATCGCCAGGAGTTTCTCTCATCTACGCATCCTTTTACATGATGAGTACATAAATAGTTACACTCTAGACGATGATTTTCCCGACATTATGGTCATCATTCGGGAGAAGGAGGACGATGATAGTCCCTTCATTACTGCCGTCCACCAGGACTTCACCCTTGACAATTAGAGCAGCACTCCTTGCATTTATCGCCAAGGGTAAAAAGGGAAGAAACCCCTCTGCCTTGTAGATAGCTTTAACTGCTTACTTTTATGTACAATATTAGCAGTTGTTTTGTCAGTACATGCTAACACTTTATATGATTGAATAGATTCATATATTAAGTGAAAGCATATTTTTTTTCAGGACTCTGAATTTAGATGTGCCTGTAATTGCTGATGAGGTGCCTTTTCTCCACAAGGACTATAACTTTGATGAAAAGTTGGACTCAGACTTGATGGAAATATAAGAGGACATTGTGATACCTCAAGAGATCAAGGAATGGGTCAAAGACAAACCCAAACCAAATCTTGATCAAACCACCTCATTCAATCTCAAAAACTTAGAAAGCCCTAGGTTGATCTAGATTGGTACAGACCTCACTCCAAACCAAAGGAATGACATGGTTGCACTATTAACCTAATTCCAGGATGTGTTTGCATGGTTTCACGAAGATATGGTGGGTTTGTCCGTGGACATCGTCATCCATCGCCTTCCTATTAAAGAAGGATTCAAGCCAGTCAGGCATAAGCTCAGATGATTAAAACCTGAGTGGAGTTTAAAGGTTATAGAAGAAATTGTTAAACAATTTCAAGCTAGCATCATCATGGTGTCCACATATCTTGAATGGCTATCTGACATAGTCCCCATGCCTAAACTGGGAGGAAAGGTGTGAGTTTGCGTGGATTACCGGGATTTGAATAAAGCTTGCCTTAAGGATAGCTTTCCCGTGCCATTTATCCACATTCTCATTGACAATATCGCTTTCAATATATATGTATCTCGACTTTGTGGGATTACTGGTTGCCGAGGAGGTACCATCAAACTACATTTATCACGCCTTGGGGAACCTTTTGCTATAAACGGTTGTCATTCGGCCTCATTAATGCCGGATCAACTTACCAGCGAGCTATGATGGCTCTTTTTCAAGACTTAACGCACAAAGAGATAAAGATCTACGTGGATGACATCATTGTCAAATCCCGAAGGGACGAAGACCACTTAGACCATCTCAGAAAGCTCTTCAACAGGTTGCATAAGTACAACTTGAAGTTGAATCCAGCCAAGTGCGCCTTTGGCAGGCAAGTTGCTAGGATTCCTAGTCAGCCACAAAGGGATTGAGCTGGATCCCACCAAAATCCAGGCCATTACAGAAATGTCCATTCCTCAGATAGAGAAGGAAATATGGGGATTTTTGGGAAGAATCAACTTCATTAGTCGGTTCATTTCCTAACTCACAGCAACCTGTGAGCCTATCTTCAAGTTATTAAGGAAGAACTCCTCCATGAAATGGAACGATGAGTGTCAAAAAGCCTTCCTTATAATCAAAGAACAGCTGGTTAATGCTCCTATTTTGGTACTCCTAGGGATGATGTTCCCCTGTTCATGTACCTGTCCATTGATGACAATGCCATGGGCTGCATGCTAGGATAAAAAGACGATAGAGGCCAAGAGCGAACTATCTACTACCTCAGCAAAAGATTCAGCAGCAGTGAACATAAGTACACTATGATTGAGAAAACTTGTTGTGTTTTAGCATGGGCTTCCATGAGGTTACAACGTTACCTCTATGGTCACAAAACCCATCTCATATCCCGCGTGGATCCTCTCAAGTTCGTGTTCAGTAAACCCATATTGAATTATCGACTGTCCAGATGGCAGTTGATCCTACAACAATTTGACATCGTCTATGTGACACAAAAGTCCATTAAAGGACAAGGAATTGTGAATCAACTGGTCGCTGCACCTGCAGGGGATTTTAAACCCTTGGAAACATACTTCCCCGATGAAGGGGTAATGATAGTGCAACAACACCATCAATACGATACACACCAGTCATGGAAAATATATTTTGATGGAGCTATTAACATGGAAAGTTCTGGAGCTGGAGCAATTCTAGTATCTGGGACGGGGGAGCAGCATCCCATCACCGTTAAATTATAGTTTGTCAGCACCAACCACAGGAACTTGTCCAATCAATGGGTATCTGACAGTTAACTGTCTTTGGAGATTCAGAATTGGTCATTAGACAAACCACAGGAATCTATCACACCAAAGAACTATATTTGCTGCCTTACCATTGATAAGTATTATAGATGGCTTCGGAGTTTGAAGAAATAAACTTCCTCCATATTCCTCAGAATATGAATGATTTTGCGGATGCGTTAGCAACTTTGGCCTCCTTGATCAACATACCTGACAAGGAAAACATGCCAAGCATTCCATTTGGCCTACAAAAGGCTCCAGCCTATGGGAATTACATTGGAGAAGTATCGGATGAGCTACCTCCCATCCAATACCTTTGGTATCAACACATCAAGGAGTACTTGCGAGATGGATCACACCCACTAAGGCGAGCCCGACAAGAAAGAAGGCGGATCCATCGACTAGCTATGAGGTTCTACGTGAGCGGAGATGAACTCTACAAAAGAGATGCAGGACTAGGTCTCCTCAGATGTCTGGACAAGGATCAAGCTCAGAGGCTTATGGATGAAATCCATGGTGGAGTATGTGGCCCACACATGAGCGGCCCTCTACTTGTTAAAAAGATCCTCGTAACAAGGCTTCATCGGGCTCGCTTAAAGTCGTTGTGATGATCACGTCAAGAGATGCTACCAATGCCAAATTCATGGGAATGCTATCCACGCCCCTCTGAGGGAACTCCACAATATGAGTTCACCTTGGCCCTTCTCAATGTGGGGAATAGACGTGATCGGGCCCATCGAGCCCAAAGCCAGTAATGGGCATCGATTTATCTTCACCATGATCGACTACTTCACCAAATGGGTAGAGGCAGCCTCCTTCCCAAGGGTTACCAAAGAAGTCATCAATGCTTTCATCAGAAACAATGTCATTTGTTGGTATGGACAACCAGAGGTAATTGTGTCAGACAATGCTAAGAACCTCAACAAAAAAATGATGGAGGAGTTATGCAGTAAATTCCACATCAAACACCTTAACTCCATCATCTACCGCCCAAAGATGAATGGTGCTGTTGAAGCGGCTAATAAGAACATCAAGAAGATCATGCAAAATATGTCTGCCAATCATACAGGATGGCCTGACCTCTTGCCTCTAACTCTATTAGCCTACAGAACATCAATGCATACTTCCACTGGGGCAACCCTCTACTCCTTGACCTATGGGATTGAAGCAGTGCTCCCCATAGAGGTGGAAAGGAAATCCCTCAGAGTGTTAATTGACACTTAGCTGGATGAGGACCAATGGTTATAAGACAGATATCACCAATTATCTCTAATAGACGAAAGGCGAAGTGATGCTATCTTTCATGGTCAATAATACCAACAGAGGATCACCAGATCATACAACAAGAAAGTCCAGCTACGACAGTTTAAACAACCTGACTTGGTTTTGAAGAAGATCATTGACAACCAAGATCAGTCAAAGGGAAAATTGGCTCCAAACTGGGAAGGCCCGTTTATTGTCAAGGAGGTATTGACTGGAGGTGCTCTCAGATTACAGGAAAAGGATGGCGATGAATTTCCACAGCTCATCAACTCAGAAACCGTGAAATAGTACTATGTCTGAAGTTCCCATCAAGCAAACATCCTGGTTTTGGATCACTAGATCACCAGTCATTTTAGGTTTTTTAACCCTTACTACACACAACCCTTTCTTCATACCCATTTTCCCCATTAGGGAAACACACTCTTCAATCCAGCAGTCTGGTTTTGGATCACCAGATCCCTCACTTCACATCTCATACAATTTCGGTTATCCCACCAGGGATTAAACCCTTCCCCTGAAGTTTGTCCTGAACATGGGATCAAACTTTTTCACACCCACAGTTTTATCCTGAACATGGGATCAAACTTTTCCCCACAATTTGTCCTAAAAATGGGATCAAACTTTTTTGGCTGCAAATCATCCTAAACATGGGGCGAACTACGTTGACCTAATCTCCCCGATACCTGGGAGTATGTAGGCAACCTTATATGGCCTGGTCACAATAAAACAAAAACATTTCTATGCCCTTCTCTATAAACAAAAACAACAAAAACATTTCTATACCTTTTCTACCCTTACACCACTCAGTGTTGAACCTCTTGCACCAGGTTTGAACTACGCAGACCTGATCTCCTCTTCAATAGGAGTACGTAGGCAACCATTTATGGTTTGGTGTTACCCCTACCAAAACAAATACTTATCACATGGTATTGGGATCAAACTTCAATCCACTACATTTCATCGGCTTCAGACCAAAGGGATGAAACTACCTAGCCTCCCCATAAATGGGAGAGTTGACGACCATCTAAGCTGCGGTTGAGTCCTCAAAGAGCAACACCAATCCATAAGAGATGGAACTAACTGGGCTCCTCTTGAATAAGAGTACTGGCAACCATCTGTGGTGCGGTCAATCTCAGAGAGGAAAAGCCACACTCCTCTCCACATCTACATACAGAAACTAGTCCCAAGACACCAAAGAGGGTAGGGATACACACAGATCAATGATCCATTCTAAAAGATCCTGAGATTTCTTAATGTCCCCTTATCAAGGATGAGTTCAGAATACATCAAAATCACAAGCCCTGAAGAAGCAGGAAAAACAAGTATCAAGGTACAACTAAAAGGGAAATGAATCAGAATGTATTTCCCTGCCATATATAATGCTATTTGATATATACAATATGTGTTGTACATGAAAAAATGGCTAAGCTAGTCTGTGCAGGAAAATACAAGTCTATCTATAATCCCGTGGATATATGAACTATCAAGTCCAACATGGCATCTCTCTCCGAAGAAGGGGGTAACGCTGCAAGCTCCTGCCCAAGGGTATCTATACGAGTTAACAGATCCGCAGCCAACTTCATGGTGCCATGATACTCATATTGGCAAGCATACCAGTAGTAAGGGATGTCACTATAGTACTATATGTAACGGCTACATCCCAGGTAGATATAGAAGCATCCCGCTCAACAATCAATGCATCTATGGATGATCTAGCCTCATTCCGCTCAGTAATAGCGATGTCTCTATGAGCTACAGCCTCTTCTCTCTCCAATAGAGTGACATCTCTCCCATCAAGAGCTGTCAACATCAATGCCCTAGCCTGATCTCTCTCAAAGGTCATCAAATGAAGACTCTGCTCTAAATACTGTGCTGAATGTTGGATCACAGTAGCACTCGTACTGGGAGAATCTACAAGAGCTGCTGGCAACCCAGTGAATAGCTCATCCTCAGTGGGAAGATCAATGTCCTCTATGGGTTCCCCATCATCAGAATCAATCCCTAGCACTGTGGATACTATCGCAGCCGATGCTGTCTTTGTCTCCATCTATGCAGAATACTCTATCGAATAACATGGATGGCTAACAGAAAATACAGCTAGCTCACGCTGATCCCAACAGGCATACACCCTGGATATGTCCTCTGCTGACAAGTGGTGAGAATCCAAGCACTGACTCAAAGCCCCCTCAAAAGGATGAAAGTCTTGGAACTGGTCAAACTGTGACATCACAGCCAGTGGGTGGTAAGTAGTCATGCCCCTCAAACCAACTAGAGGGAGATAATCCATGCCAAGAGCATGAGTAATGAAGCTGTAGGGTGAACTAAACCCTGTACATGGCAGAATATCAAACGGATCTGCGATCCCTGCCAAGAATACCGACCAAGACATAGCGTCTGTACACTCCGCTGGTTGGAAGGAGTAAGACATGGCTATCTCATGGGAAAAACAATACTTGTGCCGTCGAAAAGTGCCAATTAGTCTCAGGTGTGATATGAACCACACATACAACATAACCGAACTACCTGTAAATACCCCCCCGCAGGTAGGTCTTTGCAATATGTGGTCGATCTCAACGCGTCTACCTTTACGATAATCCAGTACAATGGTGTGACCCTCCCTGAGAGCTCTCATTATCATAATGACGCAAATGTCCAGTTCATCCATATACCATATCTTGTACACGTATAAAAATACACACATTAATAATACGTCTACTCTGCCTAGACTCCAATGATCCTCCGGCATGGTAAAATCACCGGAGTGCCGTGTGTAATTGTCCTCTGAGCAAAATCTATCCATCAGAAAATGCTGGGATACCACGTAGCCAGATGTGATCTCATCCTGCACAACTATACGCCTCAGCCTGGTGAGGGTCATAAACTGTCGGCTCATGTCGCCGATAGACATCCGCGCGCAAGGTCTGTCTAAGGGTAGCGCCGTCAACTGTGCATATTCCTCTAAGGTAGGAGTCAACTCATGGATACCAAACCAGAAAACCTACCTCTTCGGTATCCAGTGCTCTAGCATACCCTCTACAAAGCCTGCGGGAACCTGAAACATAAGGAGGGTCATAGAATGCTGCAATAACTGATCTATAGTCACCCTGTCTGGAGGTGACATACTATCATACCACGATCTCAGATGGGATGCCACCAACACTGGTGGGGTATGATCAATGCGGCTAACTGTTGAGGAAAACATCTGTGTGGGCCGTATCATAAGACCATCTAGGGGTCAATGCTAAATATCTCTGTACATACATACATATGCATAACATAATACATGTATGATAAATAATAGATGGCAATATGATGTAGGGAATAACCGTATATACATTCCTAAGTACATCATCATCTAATACATCTCTACATGCCTAAAACTATTGTGGAAATGAGGAACAAAATTACCAAAGAACTAACAAGAGGTTTATCAAAAGATATAGCGAGAATGGGGAACAGCCACCCAGTATCTAACAGAGGCCTATCAAAAGATACAGTGAGAACATACATCAGAAGAAGACAACGGTGTCAATGTCTACATCATCAATCCTGTCCACCTAATATATAACTCCTCCTGAGTCACTGGATCTCCATCAACGGGGATGTCAAGCCTATACAATGGAGGATCTGCACCGGAAAAACCATATGGGTCACCCGAGGGGCCAGCGCCAGAGCTGGAAGGATCAAAAGTATCTGCCTCTGAAGGATCTCTGCCCAAGTGCCAAATAATGAAATGTGCCCGGTCCAACTGCCGGGTTAAACTGTCAATCTGTGTCAAATGAGTCGGATCTCTGACATAGGCCATCCAATCCTTCATCATCACAGATCCAGGAGCCATATCCCCCATAAACTGTGTGGCGCGGGTCTTAGCTCCGATGGTATGAGGGGACCACCAATGCTGGAATACCTCCTGAGAATGAGGACCCTCTGATAGTGTAAAACCATCAACACCCATCAATGGGATATCAAAGGCAGGCGACTCTGATACATGCCAATAACGCCTGGCACACGGATCACTCCTGTGGTGCTCCTGATATCACACTCTCGTAAATAGAGCTCTCATCCTCCATCAGTAAAGAGAGGAACCCTACGGGTGGATAACACGTACTCGACACTAGTCGGGTACCCATCCTCAAACCCAATGGCTAAATGTTCCCCAGAGTAGGGAATCCAATAGATGACATTAGCTGTCAATAACTCCAACTATAGACGACAATGGGTGAAACCCTCAGCTACAGGAACCTCCGTCAATATGGAGTGATGCCATCGCCATCTTCATGGATAGGTCTCCAAGCCTAGCACACTCACAGGATGCAAACATGGGAGCCTATCATAGGTACAAAACTGCCAACACAAAGGAAAACATCTAGTGTCAGTTAACACTCTTAACCTGTACATGGGAAATCATAAGAGAAATACTCACCAGCAGAAATGGGTAGAATCCTAGCGCATTCCCCTGAGGAAATAGGAAAAGGTATAGGAACCCCAGTCATACTCTCCAATACGGTCCCACCCCTTCGTCTCAGTCCAGTTCGAGTTGTAAAATAGATCTCACAAGCTGAAAAGGCCAAATCAGGAATAAAAATGCTACGTGATTGAGCGGAATAGCCTGAAATCCTTGTTTTCAGAGACCAAAATGTGGGTCTACATGTCACTCATTGGTATTTGCCCAGATATAGGGTTCACTATACTGCTGATCACAATAGTTGTAAACCATACTCGGCAATACCTCACGAAGGTCTGAATGCCATCTATATGTGGTCGGAACCCCAAAACCTTTCTTCCCCAGCGAAAACTCTATTCAAATCAGTCGTTGATGAACACATCGACAAAGGTCAAGCCACCTTGACTACATTCAGCCGTTGGAAATTAACTCCATCGAAGCATCAAAAACCACCCGGTGATCTCATACATTATTGTACGCGTCAATAAAGGCCAATCAGCCTTGACATTTTCCTCAGCAGAGAATTCGACCATTGATGTACATGTCAGCGAAGGTTAGATAACTCTGACGACACAGACTATTGGCAGTAACTCTGATAGATCAACAAAAAGACTTGGCGATATAAACCACAGAAGAACATCCTCATCGGGGAGGACCGATGATGGAATATGTTATACACATCCTCAACAGAAAAAGCTTTATCCCCACAGAGTCTCTTGTACATAAGAGATGCATCTTCAGTTTGAAGTCTGAATCAAGGATTAAAGACTTTGGTGATAATCCCAACGTCAACATCATGGAAGCTCCTGAAAGCATTGGATTGCACGTCCAAGACATTTCATCAGGGTTATCAGTAATAACTGTCAATCCCGGTAGGAGTCAAGGGGAGCCGGCAATCATCCCACCCTGTTGGAGAACAATCCAACAAACCACATACATTTGCATCATGTTGTTGTACATTGCATCATGATCATCTTGTTGCATTTCAAGTGTCTACTATTCTTTATCCTATCCATGCCCTTGCATTACATGAATATGATAAAGAGGGGCATCTTTAGACACTTGAAATTTTTCGCATATATTGTTATTAACATTGCGGGGAGGCGTAATCGTCTTTTGAGAGATAACCCTGGAGGACAACTCAGCTCAATACCGGAAATCACACCGGAGAAGGCTGTTTTATCTCGGAGATAGCCCCGAGATACTCATTCTTAATCCCAGAAATAACACTGGGAAAGACAACATCAACCTCAGAGATAACCCCGAGGAATGTAATTGCAGTTCCAGAGATAACCCCGGAGATGCTCATTTCAACCTATGCAGTAAGCTTCAACCTCAGAAACCAAACTGAGGCACTCAGCTCCAGTCCCAGATATAACCCCGGGAGGCCAGGCACACCTCAGATATAACCCTGAGGACATCCAGTACTTGTAACAGCCCAATCTAAGAGATAACCTTGATCAACAACTGCTATATTAGCCCAAGCCGGAGATAAACCCGGTGAGGGAAAAAATTATCAGTTTGCCATCTCGATATCACATGCGCTCCATATCAAAACATTTCAACATACATTCTACACATCAATATCCCACAAGAACCAAGGAGTTCCAATCCCGAGTGACTACTACACAGGACAACACACGGGATATAGTTTAAAGCTTGAAGACCAAGGGCATGGTCCCATCCTCCTGACTTCTGACAACCTCTAATCCCATGTCATTTGTGTAGCTCTCAACAATAGCACTCCGTAAAAGGTCTTATACACCTCAATCGGAGGCCCGAATTGAAGTTTCGAAAGTTCGAGCAGACATAACATTGCATGAGTGCACACACTTCGAGACGACAAGACCCGCGGAGCCTAGGGCACCCCGGGCAGCCGCAGGTGTACATACGGCTCCCCCCTCTATAAATAGAGGGCTTGGGGTGGCCATTTTGTAAAAGAGAACGGCGAGGAAGCCCTGTCCAATTTGCTCTATACACACCCTAAACGGAGTGCTTTCTCATTTTAAACACTTGTGAGCTTATATTTAGTCATATTTTTACCAACGGGAGCTGAGTGTTCATCCATTTAAAGTTATAGAAGTCTTATTTGGCAGTCCAGGGTAAGCCTTCTTACACCCTTTAAATCCTTTCTCTTCTACTTTGCACACACCGTTCTTCACATTAAGAGTCGTGTTATGTGTAAATGCCCAGACTTCGGTCCGTGGCTTTTACTTCCTTTTGTGTATATATATATATATATATATATATATATATATATATATATGAACTAACATTATCGAGTTATGCCATATATATGTATATATATATATATATAAAAGTATACGCTCCAGATGTAAAATCCAGGCTCATCGAATAGAGTTCGACAATAGTTTATATATATATATATATATTTACATTTTTGTCAGTCCTGGAGTTTACTTCATGGCCTTTTACTACTTTAGTTACATTCCGTCCCGCCTAGAGTTTACTTCGTGGCAGTTGATCGTCTTTATTGCTTTATTTACATTTCTGATCCCCCGTGGAGGTGCTTCGTGGTGGTTGATCATGTCTCTATATATATTTACATTTCCGATCCCCCATGGAGGTGTTTCGTGGTGGTTGATCATGTCTTATATATATATATATATATATATACAGATTTTATATATATAACCGCTTACGGCATCATGTTAGCCTAGGAATCATGTGATCACAGATTCAGTCTACTGAATATAGATTCAGTTCCCGTGATGTACATTTTCAACTGTAAGCAGCTTGTAAATTATTCACTATATTTGAATTTCCTTAGATGACTTTCATGCCCATGAGGAGTTCGGCACTGCTTTGTATATTATTTTCTCAAAGATGCTTCGCATCTCGAAAATAAAAGCAATCAAGCCGAACATTTAATAAAATGGAAGTATCAAAGGCCTCAATTACTATTGAGCACAGGGTTTAAAAAACCTCTTTTACAAAACATCATTGTTATATCTTGTTTAAAACTGAATTTTTTACACAAATTCAAACCCTTTGTATATAGGTGCGAACGAGGCATATCACTACTTCCAAATAAATTGCACATTGATCCACACACACACACACACACACACACACACACATTCATATCATAGTTTAATTGAAAAGTGGCGGTTAATGTGGTAACACGGATGTCAGGGCCGGGGTGCCTAACACCTTCCCTCTACAAAATCAAGTCCCCGGACCCTAATGAATCTCAGTTTCACAGACCCTTTTAGCAGTGTCACATCACTGGGTCAATGTGCAAACCTTTTCTCGGTTGCGTTGGTGCAACCATTTAAAAACACCAACTAGCGACTCTTACAGTCAAATCGTCGACATATAAATGTCAGACCTTTACACAACTTACTTTTTCAAAAAAATCTCACCTAACATGAGAACACCAAAAGACAAGAACAGAAGAGGGACAGTTAAAATTCCGACGTCGACAGGTATCATTAACACCAGTCACCTTTTGTATGGCTCCTAAGCAGGTTCATATGAACATTAAATGTTTTGTAGCTTAAGTTGATCCTTCTTATAACGCCATACTAAGTCAAACCATGCTGGTTACACTACATGTGGTTACATTTATTCCTCATTTCAAAATTAAGTTCCCTACAACATATGGGGCCAACGAGGTGAAAAAGGATCTGAATATTTCTCGGAGATGTTATCAACATACGTTAATATCATTTATAGTCGAGGTTTGTAAAAAATGACAAGAGATGAAAATTGAAGTGTAACTGTTTAGCGTGGGGGACACAAAACCTCTTGCCCTTCCAGCTGAAGAGACATAAGATTTAGAATTGATACTGAGAAATTCGGTAAAAATAGTCAAAATTGGATCGAAACTAGGTGAACCTCTTTGGACGAGCTTGGTTGACCTCCTTCAAACATATGTGAATATCTTTGCTTAGGTTCCTAGTGACATGCCGGATATTCAAGAGTTAGAGGTAGTACATCATCTTAGTGTGGATCCTGCTTGAAAACCTATTTTATAGAAGGAAATAATCTTTACCCCGAAACGACAAAAGATTATTGATGACAAAATAGTCATTCTCTTAGCGACTTATGTCATCTTTGAGATTGATTACTTAGAGTGGTTGATTAATATGATGTTGGCTTGAAAGAAAAATGAAAAATAGAGAGTGTGTATTGATTACACTGATTTAAATAAGGCATGTCCAAAGGATTTTTATCCATTGTTATATATTGATTAACTTATCAATGCCACCTCCGGGCATGCTCTTTTAAGCATTTTGGATGCCTTTTTGGGTTATAGTTAGATCTCAATATATGAGGGGGGATATATCGAAGACGGCGTTCATCACATATCACACAATTTATGTATATAGGAAGATGTTATTCGAATTGATTAACGTAAGAGCAACATACTAGCGTATGATGAATAAGTTGTTTCAAAAATAGATCAAACGGAATATGAAGGTGTACATTGATGATATGATTGTCAAAAGTATTGTGGTATAGAACCATTTAGCGGATCTAGAGGAATGTTTCAAACTATCTAAGATTATAACATACACCTAAATTAGACTAAATGTACCTTTGGTCTCGGATCAAAAAAATTCCTCAGATATTTGGTTAATAGAAAGGGAATCAAAGCTAATCAGGAGAAGATACATGCCATACTAGACATGAGGTCCCCACAGACCTTCAAAGATATTTAGCAGTTAGAAGGACGGATAACAACACTTTAGCGGTTTATGTCCCGATCTGCAAAATGGTGTTTTCCCTTTTTTAACAATTTAAAGGGGTCGAAGAATAAAAAAATTGTTATGTAGACTTTGAAGTGTGAAGATGCATTCCAAGGGATAAAGAAATATTTATCTTTGAATTTTTTTATTAATGAAGCTGATTCCTTTTGAGCCTTTATATTTGTATCTAGCAGTAATGATGAGGACATACCTAGTTTTGATTCAAATGGAGGTCTTGGATTGAATCTAGTGCAAGTTCCAGTTGGACCAGTCATGGGCTAGGGCTAAAAGATTCAAGGAATGATTACTTATTCTTATTCAAGCAGCTTGTAATAAGAAATGAGCGAGTTCGAGAGCTTTGGAGATGGAGTCTAATTTCGTGAATCTGATAGGAGTGATTGGCCAAAGTAATGATCTTAATTCGAGCAATGTTCCAAGTTAGGAAAGCAACAATTGCACAATTAAAAAACCAAGGAGCTCGCCCCGGTGAGCTCAATAAGCCCAGCGACCTCGCCTCGGCGAGCTCACCTTTGTCCAAACTCGCGTCGATCACTTTTGAATCCATCCCATTGATCTTATCTCTGTTTGTCTTTGCCCCAACGAGTTCACCAAGCCAACAATCTCGCCCCGACGAGCTCAGTTGAATTTTGTTGGCGCGTGTTTTGAGGCAAACACATTTTGAAAGGTTTTGGTCGTGGATTTTTATCCTAAACTCGATATTTTCAGTATATTATCAAATTTCTATTGTAACTAGGATAATTTAAATTAGATTTTTATTCCAAATCAATTTTTGATTCCTTTTTAGGATTATAGGGTTTTGTTTCTAATATAAATAAGCTTTATAAATGTAATTCATACAACATTCAATAGTATTCAAATTTATTCAATTCTTGAGAGTTTATTCTCTACTATTAGTTCTTTGAAGAATTCTTAAGTTATTTCCTTGAGATTCAATTTGATTTATCATACAACAATACATAGTTGTGTGTGGCGTCTTCTACCGCATCAATCGTTAATTGTACCGAGGTTTCTCATTCGATATAAACACGAGGTTTATGTGTCGTTGGTATTCCATTCAACACAAATTTCATTACTTAATCGATTGTTCCTAGGTTCTCGTCTCTTTATAGGCGTCAGGTTGAGCTGTCAAGAGAGTTCCACCCTTACAACTTTGTTAGAAATGATCCGAGCGGCGATCACCTCACGCAAACGTGTTGTGGAGTCTATAAAGTAAGCTCCTTGGTTGTCGGTGTGACGCCCCCAAAATAGGTATACACAACCCATTCTGAGTCACCAAATATATGGTACAAATCTAAATACAAACTTCAGTAATACAACACTACAAAACGTAGTTGAGAGTTTTAACACGAATATTATCTCGTAGAAAATATCCAAAATCAAATGGAATCCTCATTACAATTATTATCACAATATTTTATAAAATAGTGAGGACTACTATAGTCACCATCTTGGACCATCACTCCGTTCCCCGACTAGTCCCAGCTATATTCTCATTTCCTGAAGAGAACAATGAAAGCAAAGGGTGAGCTCAACTAGCCCAGTAAAGAATATTATGACTAAGATAATGCAGAATAAATTATTGTTAGCCTTCAACAGTGTAAAACTGATAGAATACAATAGACAATAAGTTTTAGATCAACAACTACATCAGAAATAACAATCCATTAGAAGATTCAAGTAGAGCATGATATCTACTATCTTCTATAATTTAAGAGTTCATCATCAATATTTTGTCGCTGTAACACATCTCAATAAATAATCCACATCATTGAATTATCTATGCACTACGGGCCAAGGATATTCATTAGTATCACATCCACGAATTATCCATGCACTACGGGCTAAGGATATTTGTTATTATCCACATCATCGAATTATCCATGCACTACGGGCCAAGGATATTCGTTAGTATCACAATTGGTCATGATCATGCCAAACAACAATTCATCTTTGCAACCTTGGCCGAAGAGAACCCATGGTCATGATCATACCAACAACTATCCATCAATGCACTACGGGCCAATGAGGACTTTTACCACATCATTCGTAACATTAAAGGTCATGATTATACCGATACATAGTCATAATCATACCAATCAATAGTCCATCTATGCATTACGGACCAAAGATGACTTTCATCACAATATAAGCATGATGATGATGACAATGATATAAGAATTAAATTAAACGTGATCAAGGATAAATATTAAAGATTTATAATTCAATTTATCAAGAGCTTAAGAATGTCCGAATTGTCAACATGATAACTGCTTTGTGGAGTAAAATTCAAGAATAATATTCATGTATCAAAAATAATTTAGACAGAAAAGAAATCAATTTTTTTCATGAATAGTATCCTGGGTGAATAGTACCCTGTGAATAGTACTTCATAAATAGTGACGTATATATGAATAGTATCGTACATATGAATAGTGTCGTACGTATGAATAATGTCGTATAAATGAATAGTACCCATGAATAGTACTCCGACATGAAAAAATCAAAATTTAACAAGAAGGTTCAGAAAAATATCCTTGTGAAATGATACTAGATGAAGCGTAAATTTCAAGGATACTCTACTAATTTCAAGGAGTATAGAAGCAATAATTATCAAAATAAGTGTAGAATTCAAAATTTGAAATGAAATAATATTACTTACATACTACATAGTATGGAAGAAAATATTATTTCTTACAAATATTGAAGAAAAATAATATCCCTTACGACTGTTGAACAAAAATAATATTCCTACGAATATTGAACAGATAATATTCCTTACGAATATTACACGAAAATAATATTCCTTACGAATATTGAACGAAAATAAAATTCCTTACAAATACGAAAAATAATATCGTAAGGGAATATAAAATAAATAATACCCCTTACCTCAAAAAGAGAGCAATTCTGACTGGTATAACGGAGATATTCTTAAAGAAAACTTGCATTGTTTTCTACACTCAAAGCTTCCTTAAACTCTAAAGAAATACGCTCAATATTATAGAAGAAGAATTCTCTGATTTTGGTGTGATTTTCAATTCTAAACTAAACATCTTATTTATAGGATAATGACATGATACTATTTGGATGCACAGTAAAGGAAAAATCACGGTTGAACATGAAGTTTTTTCACGGGCGATTTTTGCGAAATAATTTTGATTTTACTATGCTACACTATGCAACACTATGCATAATAAAATATAATATATTCTATTTTATATAAAAAACAAAACTTATAATAATAATAATAATAATAATAATAATAATAATAATAGTTCCCCCATGACAAAAAGTTTCTCCCCCCGTGACCTTAGTTTAATATATATATATATATATATATATATATATATATATATATATATAACAAAACCGAGATAACTTTCCACCGATAATTTTGAAAAATGAGTAAGTGGGGGTTCAAATAATAAGCCAAACTTATAATAAATACTTCATAAAAATCCCCTTCATTTATCTCAATTCACTTGGCTTCACTAAACACATTTTTAATAACGTTTATTCATCATTTATAACTTAGAATAATAACAACCAGATCATTACCAGGAAATAGGGGGCTTTCCGATAAGGACTTCTTCTTATTGGCGCACAATTAGGTGACCAAACCCCTTTCCTCGACAGAACTTTCTAGACATTGTCAATAATGCAAATAATAATATGAATAACTTTGTCATCTCAATTATTGATTTAATAATATAAAATATTATGACAATAATTGAATCAATAACGTGAGATACTATGCAGCAATTATTGTTACAATAATTGAATAAAACTAAGTGTCTTCTCACGTAAGCATCAATAATCAAAGATACTGTACAATACCTTGTGCTACTATGCAACCACGCGTATTACTGTACTTTTATCACCAGGTATTTCAACAGTTAACGGTAAAACTTTTGCCATTATTTTTATAAAAATTTATTTCTGTCGTTTTCTAACTCCGACGGTAATTTTGTTGTGGGGTCCACCAATGATTGTGCCATCGTACGAATATTTCCTGATAAAACGAATATTCCTCGACCAAACGAATATTTTATAACAACTTGCTTACTTTAAAAAATTTGTAAATATTACCCACAACTATAACATTATAACAAATCCACACCATAATATTCAAAATGATATTTACAGAAATTAATCTTTATCCATAAAAGTTGGGGTTTTACAGTCGTTGTGGTCCAGATGAAAGAATCAAGAGGGAAGCAATATCCTGGGTATTATTTTAGCCACACTCTTCAAGATGTGTAGAGACTAGATATCTAAATTTGGAAAAGTTTATCTATGCTTTGATAAAGCCATTCAGAAGCTTGGCCACTATTTTTAAGGTCGGATGGTTGTTATTTATATTGATTAGCCTCTAAAAAAGGTGTTTTATAAGCCGGTTGCTTCAAGGAAGCTAGTGGCTTAGGCAATGGAGTTAAGCCAATTTGCCTTGGAGTATCATCCGCTAAGGGTAATAAAGGGTCAGGCTTTAGCAGACGTCATGATTAAGTGCTCGTTTACAAAATCAGATCCACATATTTGGTCTAAAAAGAAGGTACGCCTAGTGACTGGGGTTTAGCTTATACAATCCTCTTAGACACTTTATGTGGATGGATCTTCGATAATGGACATATACGGACTAGCCACGAAGAGTTTAAAGTACAACACACAATATGATTCTGGTTTAATACAACTAATAACGAGGTGGAGTAGAGGCAATCCTAACAGGGTTACGGTTGGCGTGATGTTTGGAGTTTCATTATTTGCTTATATTCAGTGATTCACAATTAGTTGTTAAGCACATAACAAGATAATATGAGGCTCGGGAGGCACGAATGACCAAATATTTTTGTGAAGTTAAGAGTTAATTACATTATTTCAACTTTACTCTTTCTAAAAGGTGTATCGGGGGAAAAATACAGTGGTCGATGCCTTATCAAAACTAGTCACGATGGATTTAAGCTCATTCGGGGGATCAGTATACTTAGAAGTTCTGGATGACCCAAACATTCAATAATAGATGGCGAATGGAAGTTGCATTCAGATTAGATATTGGCAAAAAAGGTGAAGCATAGAAGTTAATATTTTTTATTTAATTGACGAAAATCTTTACAGATGGGCTCATTATTCTCTGTTATTAAATGTTTGTACCTTTGGAGGCAACTTATGTTCTTCAGGAAATGCATGATGGGATATACGGGGATCATATAGAGGCCAATGCATTGGGTTATAAGTTGGTAAGGCAAGAACACTATTGGCTAACCATATTTTAGTAGGCAAAAGATTATGTAAAGAAGTGTGTCAAATGTCAGCTCAATAACCCTATTTTTCATCATCCTCAGGAGGAGTTATCATAAGTTATCCTCGATCCTGTTCGCAGTATGGGGAATTTATATCTTGTGTCCTTTCTCATAGGTGAAAGGACAACTAACATTTATGATTGTCACGATTGATTACATGACTAAGTGGGTGGAAGCTAAACCTCTTTGGACTATAACTGAGCAGGATTGTATGCAATTCTTTAAAGAGTCAGTGGTGTTTCGGTTTAATATTCCCATGGCTATAGTGTCAGACAATGGGTGTCAGTTTGTGGGAGCTAAGTTTGATCAGTTCCTAAAGGATTTGAGCATTCAACATTGTATGATCTTGGTGGCCCAACCTTAGTCCAACAGTTAGGTCGAGGTGGCGAATCAGAACTTATTGAATTGTATCAAAAGGAGATTAGAAGAAGTTAAAGGCCAATGGTTAGAAGAATTGTGTAGTGTCTTGTGGTCTTACCAAACTATGCCTCAGACCACCATGGGGGATTCTCCTTTTCGATTAGCGTGTGGTACTGATAACCTTATTTTGGTGGAAATCAAGTCTCCATCTCTTCGGGTTAGTCAATTCAAAGGGTTATATAATGATGAAGGTCTTCAATTAAATATAGATTTGCTAGATGAAGTTTAGGATTCTACGATGTTAAGGTTGATTTTTTACTAGTGATGAACTGCTCAACATTATAATTAGAAGGTTAAATAACAAAGGTTTGTGGTTAGAGATTTGGTGTTTCAGGAGAACGAGGCTTCTGCTCAGAATACGAGGAAACTCATGCCTAATTGAGAGGCTCCATATTAAGTTACTGAGGTATCAAAGTCGAGAACGTACCAGTTTTGGACCATAGAGAGTGTAAAGGTGAAGAATACATGGCTTGCGGGGAGGCTTCACAAATATTATCAATAAGATATGTTTCCTATTTATAAGTATAACTTTTTCTTTTTTTAGAATTTACATATCTAAATTTGGAGTGAATAATTGGTTGAACTTTAGCCTTGTTGCATTATTATTAAAGAGTTGATTTTTTTTAGTGGTCTATATTTGAGAAATTTGTAAATATATAAACATTTATCCATTACACGATTAAAGCATAATACACGGTTCTTAAATAATCAAAAGGGTAATAACATAAAGTTAAGGATTGACAGGGAGATCCTCTTTGATTTCAGTTTCCTCCTCTTCTTCGCCATCAAAAAAATCTAGTAAGGTGGATCAAAATCAGCTGCTTTAATTTTTACCTTTACGAATTGGTAGCCTTTTTTAAAATACTCCACAATGGTTTCGGTCAGCTTGGGAGATGTTTTGTACTCATCGATGATTTTTCACCTGTTGGCTTCAGAGATCTGCTTGCTTTGGGCCCAAAGCTCTTTCATTTCTCTCTCTTATTGGGAGGAGCCTTCTACTAGGTTCTTTATCTGGTTGTGTCTATCCTAAAGTTTGCTTTTACAATCCTTTATGGTCTTTTTTAGCTCTTTGTTATCTCCTTTAAGCTCGGTCATATCCTCCAAAACCTTTTTTTTTATGTTTGTGTAGCTTGGAACTTTGTCATCTTAAGGTCTCTCATTGGTTCAACATCTTTTGGGATTGATTCTGGAGTCGACATGGAAATCTTTCTCATTTTATAGTTTGGCTCGGAAGACACCGGCTTCCTCCTGAAGACATTCGATTTCAGCCTTTAATTCTTTCTCTTACGAAGTTTTTTTGTCGAGCATGTGAAGTACTCGCTCGAAAGCGGGAAGAGCCTGATACCAAAATTATGACACTTAGGTTATCAAAATAATAGGTATGGAAAGGAAGGGAAAAGTATGCATGTAACACTTACCCGTCCCCCATGAACTACGCTATTGATGATAAGATGTTGAGGGGTTAATCCATCGAATTTCTTGTCATTGGCTGAGAGGATGGAGGTGTCGAATAATTCGATATGATAATCGTTTCGCACATCTTCGGGCCAAAGAGTATTTAGTGGTGGGGTTCTCTGTTTCAGGTGGTTGGTCGGTGAGGATTCAAGCAATAATGGGGATGGAGGTAGGTCTTAGGAGGAGTCGATGTGTGACGCCCCCAAAATAGGTCCACACAACCCATTTTGAGTCGTCAAATACATACCAAAAAATCTAAATACAATATTTCCTATTTACAACTACTAAACTATCATGCAAAATATGACCACACAGACTATGAGTTTTAATATAAATATTGTACCGTACATAATACGACAATATCCAAACTCAAATTAAGTCCTCAATATAGTTATTATCACACTATTTCATAACATAGTGAAGACTTCTATAGTAACTATCTCGGACCATTACTCCACTACCCGGCTAGTCCCAGCTACACTTTCATTCCTTGAGAAGAACAATGGAACAAAAAAGAAAAGGAATAAATTATCTTTAGCCTTCAACAATGATAAATCAGATAAAATATATAATGGACAACAAGTTTTAGATCAACAACTGCAGCGGAACAAACAATCCATTAGAAGAGTCAAGTAGAGAATGATATCTACTATCTTCTATGATTGAAGATTTCATCATCAATATTTTATCCCTGTAACAACAATCAATAATTATACAATTCAACATTTTTTCTTTGCACTACGGGCCAAAGGGAACTTTCACTACAAGCTTTTGCCTAGAAAATTAAAGGTCATGATTATACCTGTAACGCCCCCATATCTATACTCCCACAGTATCCGATATGGTGCTTACTACTAGTCAGTTAATATAACGCATTTAAATCTATACTCCCATGGTATCCGATTCTATGCTTATATCTAATTGAGTGACTATAAAATCATTAAAAGATGCAATTCCCATATATCCAAGATTCATAGTATCCCATAATAGATAATAATTCCCTGGAGAACTATTGTTGTGTTTGGATACCCTCACTTGGATGTATGGATTGTATCTGATAATAGTATCTATCTATATCATATATTAAGATTCAATTACATGATTCTTCATAAAGAATTTCATATTATAAAGTATTACATTCAGCTAGACAATATTATAAACTAATCTAAGTAGGGACACATCTCTTTAATTAATCCAGATGTGCTAGGGTTATAGTCTAATACTGCAAAATGAATAATTTACAAGAGTGAGCTATGACATGCTCAGCGGGTTCTATATTTTTAACAATATATGATTTGAAGAAGTATAACAATTCAAAACTCAACTGACTGTTGTTACCATTTCTGGAATTTCTATTTTAACCATTTCTGGACTTTTTATTTCTATCAGTCACAAAGACTTCAAAATTTTGTTTAGATACGAGATAGGGGATCAACCTATTCAACATCCTAGGAGTATGCATCTCATCCTAATCGTGCCCACATGCACTAAGTGTCATATTTAATTGACATAACATCTATACACAACTTAGTATATGATGTCATACCAAAACAATTTGGTTTGACACAACAGTTTATGCTCAATAAACAATAACATTACAATAAGTGGTAATTCAAGTTTAGGTTTGGTAATACATATTAAAATCAATTCAAGATATGAATCTTGTTCGATGAATTAAACAGGGTTTAGTAAACTTGCGAAAGTATTTAATAATTTAGGGGTTTAGTAAACTTGCGAAAGTATTTAATAATTTGGTGGTTTAGTAAACTTGCAAAAGTATTTTATAATTTGGGGGTTTAGTAAACTTGCGAAAGTATTTAATAATTTGGTTGTTTAGAAAACTTTCAAAAGTATTCAATAATTTAGGGGTTTAGTAAACTTGCCTAAGCGAAGATCAATCAAGCAATGCTACTTGATTCATTTAATAAACACATAAGATGTTCATTCATATAAATCTAACACATTAGTATTGATAACAATACTCAAATACATAAACTATTTATGTTAAAGTTAAGTTTGATATGTTTTTTTGTTCAAAGACTTTACTAGGGTAATTAATAAGTTAATAACTTGGTTAAACTTTATTTATAAGCTTTATTATATTTTTAGATAATTTATATATCTTTTATAATAATTTCGGAAGCTTATAACAATTTTTAAGTATTTATTTATCCCTTAAATAATTTTTAAATCATTTATTTCTATTTCTAAATAATTAATATTTACTTAGAATATTATAAAAGCCCATTTATTATTTTTAAATAATTTATAATCATTTATTATAATTTTTAAATCATTATTATTATTTTTAAATAATTATTTATTATTTATAAATAATTATTCTAATTATTCTATTATTAACTTAATTATTAATAATATCAAAATAAATAAAATATTTATTGAATTTATGTAAAAATATTAAAAGTTAATTATTATAACTTAAAATAATTTTTAAAACTATTTTTATAATTATTTATATTTATTTTATAATTATTTCTAACTTTTATTACTTTATTTATTAGAAAATATTTTCTGTCTGTCGCTAATGCCCTATAGTGACAGAAAGTGTCGTTATAGGTGTTCTTGAGTTTCTGGGAATTTATTGGTCATGGCCTAGAGGTCACTTTGACCTTAATATAATTATATATTGTTAATGATTCTAGGTTTGGAAGTATATGAGTGTTATAGTATTCATGTAGTAGTATAACAACATACTAATTTCATGCTTTAACCTACATATAACAAGAAGTTATAGAGGCTCAAAGTCACTGTCAGAGTTGTTCCTGAGTTTCTGGGTAACCCAGAACAGTGGTCATGGTCGGTCAACGGTTTTGTGGCTTTTAGATCTTTCAATCCGTGTGATAGATTTGTGTTTTGTTTGTTGTAATAGGTAGTCTATATATCAAGGTACACATATGTAACACTAATTTGGACAGAGTATGATTCTAAGGTCTAAATCTATGTTAGTCAAAGTACAGCCAAAAGTTGTTCTTCATGTTCTTTAGTTTTCTGGGTAACCCAGAAAACGTAGTCATGCTCGGTCAACGACTTTAGACCATTAATTCTAGTAATCCTATGAATTGATTAAGTGTTTGAGTGTTATAACTATGTAGTATATATATCAGGGTATTAATTCATTATATATGGACATCATAACAACAATCATAAAGCGATTAAAAGGTTAGTCATAGTAGCCGGTTCATCCTGTTCTCGAGTTTTCTAGGTAACCCAGAAAATAGAACTTCATGATCGATCAACCACTTTTGACCACCTATATCTTACAATATATGGTTCCAATGAACCTGTTTTCTTTTCCAGATTAAAGACCTCATGTAATACTACAACTAACATATAATTAACAGACCTGACTATTAACATACACGGATCTACAGGCTCTGACATTCGACTATCAGACCTATTTTTCCAGAATTTCCAGTTTGCTTAAAACATTATTTTGATGCATCTAGATGTTATGAAAACATGTTCTATCAACTTAGCATACTTTTTAACATGTTATTACATATATCTAAACATCTAAACAACAAATTAAACATAGCATCAAAGATCTAGGTTAAAATTAGGGTTTGCACCTTTTCTTGTTGGATTTTGATTTTTGGCTACTGAATTTGTTGTTGCTATCACCAAGGTTTGTTTCGGTAAGTTATAAGAGTGTATGGGCTTGTAAAATTCGTGAGTTTACACTGAAATAAGGCTGCCTTTTATAGAATTTTCAAACTAGGGTTTTTGGTCATTTAATCACCTACTTGCCTCCCAAAATATCTGATCTATGATGCTTGTGCTGCTTGGGAGTTTCGAAGCATGTCATGTGATTTGTTGGAACTTGTATTGATGACTCTTAACCTCTTTGTGAGCTAGTTGGTCAAATTAATAGCTTAATTATGCCCTATACCTCTTTAATCTTGATTAGGGTTTTATTTTTTATGATTATGGTTGCTTAATGATGTTTATTAGTACCTAAATGAAGTTTAGCAATCATGATTAGGTGGTAAGATAACCTAATTAGGGTTTAGTCTAGTTAGTTAGGTTTAAGGTTTATAAATTAGGGTTAGGGTTTGTAATCTAGGGTTGCTAACTTAGATTATTCACTAATCCTAACAAGCACGACAAAATAGCTTGTCAAAATACATATACCGAAAAGTCCGTTTTTGAAAGAAAATTTTAAGCACGACATGTCAAGCACGTCAATTTTCAGACGAAAATTTATTTGACCTAATTTGTTAAACAAAGTATATAATAACACAAAAAACTTTCAGAACGGACAGATTTTATTAATATAACAGAATTTACATAACCGAATCTTAATAAGGTTTTGGGATTTCACATTCACTCCCACTAATAAGAATTTCGTCCTCGAAATTATAGTACAAGTTAAGTAAACAGTTGGGGATAGTTTTCTCGCATTTTTTCCTCGAGCTCCCATGTAGCCTGTTCAACGTTCTGATTCCTCCTGATCACTTTGACCGATGCTATCACTTTATTTCTCAGGACTTGCTCTTTACGGTCGATGATCTGCACAGGTTCTTCTACATAAGAAAGATCTTCTTTGATTTGGATCAACTCATAGTTTATAACGTGTTTATAATCAGATTAATATGGTTACAATACAAGCACATGAAACACATTAT
The DNA here is from genome assembly GCA_020205615.1 of Panax quinquefolius. Lineage (NCBI taxonomy): Eukaryota > Viridiplantae > Streptophyta > Magnoliopsida > Apiales > Araliaceae > Panax > Panax quinquefolius. The sequence goes on along the minus strand of CM035157.1, from coordinate 34,639,173 downwards.
GAATATGGTTTAACTCAGGGGGTAGTGCTATTTCATAAGCAACTTCACCTACCTTCCTCAAAATTTTGAAGGGTCCAATAAATCTTGGACTCAGTTTTCCTTTCTTGCCAAAACGTATCTTGCCCTTCCAAGGGGACACTTTAAAGAATACGTGGCTTCCTACAGTAAAGTTTTGTTGTTGACGATGTGGATCAGCGTATTTCTTATGTCAATCTTGAGATGCTTGTAGTCGTTCACATATAATTCTGATGGTCTCAGTAGTTTGTTGGATTATTTCAGGTCCTAGAATTTGTCTTTCCCCAACTTCATCCCAAGACAAATGTGTTCTACATTTCCTCCCATATAAGGCTTCATAAGGTGGCATACCTTTGCTAGCATAGTAGCTGTTATTGTAGGCAAATTCTACCAAAGTTAACTGATCTTCCTAACTTCCTTTGAAGTCTATGATACATGTTCTCAACATATACTCTAATGTTTGATGAATAGTTCTCTCACTTTCCCAATCAGTTTGAGGGTGATAAGTTGTACTTAATCTTAATTGTGTTCCTAAGTGTTTTTGAAGGCTCTTCCAAAAATTTGAGGTAAAACGTGGGTCTTGATCTGACACTATGGAAACAGGTACTCCATGCCTAGAGATGATTTCATTAATGTATAGCTTGACAAGTTGGTCTAAGTTATAATTAACTTTAATAGGGTTAGATGGTCAACTATTACCCAAATGGCATTGTGGCCCTTCTGTGTAGCTGGAAGGCCTACCACAAAATCTATGGTTATATATTCCAACTTCCACTCAGGAATTGGTAAGGGTTGAAGTAAACCACTCGACTTTTGATGTTCAGCCGTAACCCTTTGACACGTGAGACATTTGCTTACCCATTCTGCTATTTCTCTTTTCATATTCGACCACCAAAAGTGTCGACTTAAGTCCTTATACATTTTAGTACTGCACGGATATATGGAAAATTTAGAATTATGAGCATCGTTTAAGATTTTGTCTTTTAATGCTTGATTCAACGGGACCCAAATTCTATCTTCATATCTTAGTATTCCATCTTTTTCTATTATGAATTTGTTATTCTTAACATGAGTTATATTATACTTATATTTTTGACATTTTTCATCTTTCTCCTGTATTTCTTTGATTTTATCAAGTAGAGACAAAACTCCCTTTAGAATGAATAAATTTTGGGTAGAGGTAGTTGGACATCCCATCTCAATTTCTAGTTTTTTGAAATCTTTTATTAACCTTTTATTGGTGGTTATTACGTTCAACTTTTCTTGATTTTTTCTACTCAACGCATTAGCTACTACATTGGCTTTACCGGGATGATATAAGATTTCATAGTCAAAATCCTTTATCAGTTCTAACCATCTTATCGTCCTTAAGTTTAACTCCTTTTGTGTAAAAATATATTTCAGACTTTTGTGATCTATATATATCTCGCACTTCTCCCCGTACAAGTAATGCCTCCAAATTTTTAGGGCAAAAACTATTGCGGCTAACTCTAGGTCATGAGTAGGATACCTCTTCTCATAATCTTTAAGTTGTCGTGATGCATAAGCAATCACTTTCCCATGTTGCATCAACACACACCCTAAACCTCTATATGACGCATCACTAAATACTACAAGGCCTCCTGTATCATCTGGTAAGGACAACACTGGAGCCATGCTCAGTCGTTTCTTTAACTCTTGGAAGCTCTCTTCACATTTATCTGTCCAGACGTATTTCACTGTCTTTCGAGCTAAATTGGTTAGTGGGGTTGCTATTTTTGAAAAATCTTTTATAAACCATCGATAATAACCCGCTAAACTAAGAAAACTTCTTACTTCTGTTAGAGTTGTTGGTTGTTCCCAATTCATAACTGTTTCAATCTTAGTTGGATCTACTGATATTCCATTCTTGTCAGTTACATGACCTAAAAATTGAACTCTCTTTAACTAGAATTCACACTTGGAAAACTTTGCGTAAAGTTTTTCCATTCGTAATATTTCCAAAATGACTCTCATGTGTTCAACATGCTCTTCTCGTGTTTTCGAGTATACTAGAATATCGTCGATAAACACCAAAACAAATTTGTCCAAGCATGGTTTAAACACTCAATTTATCAAGTCCATAAATGATGCCAGTGCATTTGTCAAACCAAAGGACATCACAAGAAACTCATAATGTCCATAGCGTGTCCTAAACGCTATCTTCAACACGTCTTCCTTTCTTACCTTTAACTTATGATAACCTGTCCTAAGGTCAATTTTTGAAAAGCGTTCGGCCCCCTTTAATTGGTCAAATAAATCATCAATTCTTGGTAAAGGATATTTATTCTTAATGGTTAATTTATTTAATTCTCTATAGTCTATACACAACCTCATGGTTCCATCCTTCTTCTTTACAAACAATATTGGTGCTCCCTAAGGTGAAACACTAGGTTGTATGTACTTTTTATCTAAGAGTTCCATTAGTTGTGCTAGTAACTCTTTCAGTTCTACAGGTGCCATTCTATATGGTGCCTTAGAAACTGGCGCCGTTCCCGGTATAAGATCAATGACAAACTCGATTTCCCTATCTGGAGGTATACCTGGTAAGTCATTTGGGAATACATCGAAAATTCCTTAACTATAGGTAAATGATCTAGTTTTAATCCTTCCTGTCGAGTATCAACTATATAGGCCAAATATCCTAAACAACCTTTTCTAAGTAACCTTTCTGCTTGAGTTATGGCCAGACATCGAGATTGCTTAGGTGAATAACCTCCATTGAACACTACCTTTGACTTCGATGCAGTCAATAGGTTTATACGTTTTTGATGACAATCGATCATCGCGTAACGATTAACTAACCAATCCATTCCTAAGATTACATATATCAAATTCTCCCAACTGAATTGGAATAAGATTTTCCATAAAATTTTGTCCTTTTATATCCACACTACAGTTCCTATATATAGTTTTAACAAGAATCTTTTCATTGTTTGCAATTTCTACACAGAATGGTATGTCTAAATTTTTACATGGTATATTAAAGTTTTTAGTGAAACTATTAGACACAAAGGAACAAGTAGCACCAGAGTTGAATAACACATATACATTTAAAGTGTTGATAGGGATGATACCTATCACCGCGTCATGTGAACATCATCCCTCACCGACATATTAAATGTTCTCGCGGTTGGTCGAATCTGAGCTCCAACTGCAGCTACTATTGACTGATTAATATTATTCTCTGGTACTCAATTTCCCTTTTCTCCCTGGTTCCTGGGTTTGGTACAATTCCTTGTTAAATGTTCTGACGAACCACAGTTGAAACATTTATTTTTATTAGGGAGAGGAAACTATGGAGAAATATGTCCCACTTGTCCACAATTGTAACATTTATTTATACTTTTAAAACATACTCCTTTATGTTTTCCTCCACATGTAGGACAAGGTTCCCTCTTATTAAAGTTATTATTATTATTACCTACCTTTTTCCTCGGGTTGCTAGAAAAAGTAGTCTCCCATTTCCTTTTATTATTAAACTCGCCTGAAATGGGTTCGGTCTTAGGTTTCCCCTTCTCATTTTGATTCTTCTTTTCCTGATGAAATTTGATGAGATTCTCATTTTCACTCTCAGCTATGGAAGCTTTCTCAAGTATTTCGGAAAAATTCTTAGTTGGAATATAGATAATTTACATCGTATTTGAGGTTTCAAACCTTCTTGATACCTCCAAGTCTTCCTAAGTTCAGTATTGACTGGATGTGGAGCAAACCTGGACAGTTCGTTAAACTTGGCCGTATACTGAGATACAGTCAGGTCTCCTTGTTTTAATTCTAGGAATCGTACTTTCATGCAATCCTTCAGAGATTGGGAAAAATAATTTTCAAAGAACAACTCTTTGAATCTATCCCAATGCACAACTTCAGTTTCTACCCGATCCTTAGTTGATTCCCACTAATAATTTGCCTCACCTTTCAAGAAAAAGGTTGAAAAAGTTATCTTTTGATTGTTATTGACATTGGTTACTAAGAAAATATTTTCTATTTCAGTAATCCAGATTTGTACATCGACAGGTTTATATATACCTTTGAATTCGGGTGGACCAACAAATTTAAAATCTTTAAATGGAGTGTTATGGGTTATGGGTCTATTCATAGCACCTAACAAAAGTTCTACTAACTGTTGGGTATGATTAACATCATTATCTATCTCTCGTTGAGGTCTTCTGGTTGGTGGCATGATTCTATATAAAATAAGAAACATCCATATAAGAATTTGTATAACACAAACATACCTTTTATTCATATGTCACAAAATACACACATAAACAACTAGTAGTTTATAAACACTACTAGCTATAATACAAACACAAACATTAAATGCTCTTTTATTCGTACTAATATAGCGCATTTAGACTACTATACTACATTCTAGAATTCATTAATGTCATCAAAGGAATCCAGGATCACGTGGCATACCATAGATCAATCTATCAGATAGGCAGTTTTCTTCTCCTCTACTGGATATCGAACTACTCGACGCTGCAAATCATTAAAGACATCTCGAGTACCCAAAGCAGATTTGAGTAGCCTTGACTGTATTTCCTTCATGCCCCCTTTGTGCATGGTGCAGTTATACTTTCAGTCGATTATTGGTTCCCCTTTCATGCTCTAACATTCCCTTAGCTAAGTGTGCCCTAAACTTAATTTAATTATTATCATGCTCAGATTTCTACATTAGTGATGCCATTGCTTCATCATGCTCATCAATTCTCATTAATTGTCCTGCTATTGGATCTTCCCCTTCCTCAGCATCTAGCAGTTGTTGATCATGAAGCAATTCTTTATCCTCTGCATCACTATTTATAAATAACTCAATTTGTGGTGGATTGTTTACTATCGGCATTTCCTCAGCATCGGAGTTGGCCATTCTATAATACAAAACTTCTTTATTACTTATATAAAAATTTACACAAAACAAAATATTTTTAATGTTATTTTTATGTGTAATTTAATATTTTTAAGGACTCGAAGACTATATACTAAGATTTTTCTTCTTTATATTTATAGCCTTAACTGCTCTGATACCATTAATGTAACGCCCCCATATCTATACTCCCACGGTATCTGATATAGTGCTTACTACTAGTCAATTAATATAACGCATTTAAATCTATACTCCCATGGTATCTGATTCTATGCTTATATCTAATTGAGTGACTATACAATCATTACAAGATGCAATTCCTATAGATCCAAGATTCATAGTATCCCATAACATATAATAATTCCCTGGAGAACTATTGTTGTGTTTGGATACCCTAACTTTGATGTATGGATTGTATCTGCGAATAGTATCTATCTATCCAAAATTCAAAGTATCAGTAATAACATGAACAGTCCATATTACCAATACCCTCACTCAGATGTATAGTCTATATCATGAGAATTACACTATCATATCGATAATACCTATCTATCTGAAATTCAGTATCAACAACAACATGAATAATCCATGTTGTCAATACCCTCACTCAGGTAAATAGTTCCCAATGATCTTAAGCTAAATTGAAAACTCTAATTACATCTATATATGAAAAGAAAACACGGTTGCGAAAATAAAAGAAATATATATATATATATATATATATATATATATATATATATATTAAGGTTCGATTACATGATTCTTCATAAAGAATTTCTTATTACAAAGTATTACATTTAGTTAGACAATATTATAAACTAATCTAAGCAGGAACGTTTCCCTTTATTTACTCCAGATGTGCCAGGGTTACCATCTAATACTGCAAAGGGAATAATTTGAAAGAGTGAGCTATGACATGCTCAGCAGGTTCTATATTTATAACAATATATGATTTGAAGAAGTATAACAATTCAAAACTCAACTGATTGTTGTTACAATTTTTGGAATTTCTATTTCAACCATTTTTAGACTTTTTATTTCTGTCAATAGCAAAGACTTAGAAATTTTGTTTAGATATGCGATAGGGGATCAACCTATTCAACATCCTAGGAGTATTCATCTCATCCTAATCATGCCCACATGCATTAAGTGTCATATTTACTTGACACACCATCTATCCCTTTTTGGGACACACAACTCAGTATAGGATGTCTTACCAAAACAATTTAGTTTGACACAACAGTTTATGCTTTATAAACAATATCATATGAATAAACAATTCATTTCTTAGTTTTGCTGAAGCTATAGCAATAACATTACAATAAATGGCAATTCAAGTTTAGGTTTGGTAATACATATTAAAAGCAATTCAAGATATGAATCTTGTTCGATGAATTAAACAGGGTTTAGTAAACTTGCGAAAGTATTTAATAATTTGGGGGTTTAGTAAACTTGCGAAAGTATTTAATAATTTGAGGGTTTAGTAAACTTGCCTGAGCGAAGATCAATCAAGCAATGATACTCGATTCGTTTAATAAACACCTATGATGTTCATTCATATAAATTTAACACATTAGTATTGATAACAATACTCAAATACATAAACTATTTATGTTCGGGTTAAGTTTGATATGGTTTCGGTGTCTAAAGACTTTACCGGATAATTAATATGTTAATAACACTGTTAAACTTTATTTATAAGCTTTATTATATTTTTAGATAATTTATATATCTTTTATAATAAATTTTGGAAGCTTATAACAATTTTAAGTATTTATTTATCCTTAAATGATTTTTAAATCATTTATTTCTATTTCTAAATAATTAATATTTACTTAGAATATTATAAAAATCTTGTTTATTATTTTTAAATAATTTATAATCATTTATTATGATTTTTAAATTATTAATATTATTTTTAAATAATTATTTATTATTTATAAATAATTATTTTTATTATTTTATTATTAAATCAATTATTAATAATATCCAAATAAATAAAATATTTATTGAATTTATGTAAAAATATTAAAAGTTAATTATTATAACTTAAAATAATTTATAAAACTATTTTTATAATTATTTATATTTATTTATTAATTATTTCTAATTGTTATTAATTTATTTATTAGAAAATATTTTCTGTATGTCGCTAATGCCCTATAGTGACAGAAAGTGTCGCTATAGGTGTTCTTAAGTTTCTGGGAATTAGTTGGTCATGGCCTAGAGGTCACTTTGACCTAAATATAATTCTCTATTGTTAATTATTCTAGGTTTGAAAGTATATGGGTGTTATAGTACTCATGTAGTAGTACAACAACATACTAATTCCATGCTTTAACCTACATATAACAAGAAGTTATAGAGGCTCAAAGTCACTGTCAGAGTTGTTCTTGAGTTTCTGGGTAACCTAGAACAGTGGTCATGGTCGGTCAACGGTTTTGTGGCTTCTAGATCTTTCAATCCGTGTGATAGATTTGTGTTTTGTTTGTTGTAATAGGTAGTCTATATATCAAGGTACGCAAATGTAACACTGATTTGGACAGAGTATGATTCTAAGGTCTAAATCTATGGTAGTCAAAGTACAGCCAAAGGTTGTTCTTCATGTTCTTCAGTTTTCTGGGTAACCCAGAAAACGTAGTCATGCTCGGTCAACGACTTTTGACCATTAATTCTAGTAATCCTATGAATTGATTAAGTGTTTGAGTGTCATAACTATGTAGTATGTATATCAGGGTATTAATTCATTATATATGGACATCGTAACAACAATCAGAAAGCGATTAAAAGGTTGGTCAAAGTATTTGGTTCATCCTCGTTTTCGAAGTTTTTCGGGTAACCTGAAAATAGAACTTCGTGATCGATCAACCACTTTTGACCACCTATATCTTACAATATATGGTTCCAATGAACCTGTTTTCTTTTCCAGATTAAAGACCTCATGTAATACTATAACTAACATATAATTAACAGACCTAACTATTAACATACACGGATCTACAAGCTCTGACATTCGACTGTCAGACCTATTTTTCCAGAATTTCCAGTTTGCTTAAAACATTATTTTGATGCATCTAGATGTTATGAAAGCATGTTCTACCAACTTAGCATACTTTTTAACATTTTATTGCATATATCTAAACATCTAAACAATAAATTAAACATAACATCAAAGATCAAGGTTAAAATTAGGGTTTGTACCCTTTTCTTGCTTGATTTTGAATTTTGGCTACTGAATCTGTTGTTGCTATCACCAAGGTTTGTTTAGGTAGGTTATAAGAGTGTATGGGCTTGCAAAATTCATGAGTTTACACTGAACTAAGGCTGCCTTTTATAGAATTTTCAAACTAAGGTTTTTGGTCATTTAATCAACTACTTGCCTCCCAAAATATCTGATCACGCTTGTGCTGCTTGGGAGTTTGGAAGCATGTCATGTGATGTGTTGGAACTTGTATTGATGACTCCTAACCTACTTGTGAGCTAGTTGATCAAATTAGTAGCTTAATTATGCCTTAACTCTCTTTAATCTTGATTAGGGTTTTGTTTTTTATGATTAGGGTTGCTTAATGATGTTTATTAGTACCTAATTGAAGTTTAGCAATCATGATTAGGTATTAAGATAACCTAATTAGGGTTTAGTCTAGCTAATTAGGGTTTACAAATTAGGATTTGGGTTTGTAATCTGGGGTTTCTAACTTTAGATTATTCACTAATCCTAACAAGCACGATAAAGCAGCTTGTCAAAATACATATACCGAAAAGTTCATTTACGGAAGTATTTTAAGCACGACGTGTCAAGCACGTCAATATTCAGACGAAAATTTATTTGACCTAATTTGTTAAACAAAGTATATAATAACATAAAACACTTTCAGAACGGAGTGATTTTATTAAAATAACTGAATTTACATAACCGAATCTTATTAAGGTTTTGGGGTTTCACAATACCAATACACAATTTCTGGTCATAATCATACCATTAAACAATTTATCTTTGCACTACGGGCCAAATATAACTTTCCACCACAAATTTAAATATGAGGATGATGACAATGATATATTGGATGAATACAAGTGAGATCAAGGATAAATATTAGAAATTTATAATTTAATTTATCCAGATTTTAAGAATGTCCAAATTGTCAACATAATAACTAATTGTGGAGTAAAGTACAAGAATGATATTTAACATTCATATTTCAAAAATGATTTTAAAAAAAAAACTAAATTTGAACGTGAATAGTATTCCGACAAGAATAGTACCCTAGATGAATAGTACTCTCGTATGAATAGTACCACGGATAAATAGTACCCCGAAATGAAAAGGTTAAAATATAATAAGAAAGTTCAGACCAATATTTTAGTGAAATGATATTAGATGAAACACAAACCTCAAGGAATTTCTAATCATTTTAGGAATTATAGAAGCAATATTTACCATCGTAAGTTTAAATTTAAGAATATAAAATAAAATAATATCACTTACATAATATGGAATATGAAAGAAAATGATATCTCTTACGAGTATTGAAAAAAAATAATATCATTTACCTTAGTAGAAAACTAGATCTGAATAGTATAATGGATATTATCCAGAGAAAATCTTGCACTATAACTACACTCAAAGTATCTTTATACTCAGAAGAAATACTTACAATATTGTATTAGAAACACTTGTATTTTTCGTGTCTTTAGGATGAAGGGTTACCTCCCCTTTTATAGTGCAACTCGGAGGAAAAGAAATAAACAAACTTGCCTAACACATGCGTAACTTTTCTCTACCTAACTTTCTTTCTTTCTTTTTATTGTTTGAAGGCCCACATTTTGGAAAAGAATTGCAAGAGAAGGTTTTGCCACCAATTAGGAAAGAAGAAGTGCACATAAGGTTTTTGAAAAAGGAACTCAAACTCAATTTGCTAACCTCCTCCCTATTTACTCACATACCAGGAAACTATACATATTAATATAATAAAATTACTATTTAAAAAACTATACAATATAGATTATAATATTATATTATACTATTATAATATAATGTTATAATAATATATTTGAATGAATATTTTATTGGAGAAGATAATTATGGTTTTATAGAAAAATATGCCAAATTTTCAACAAATGTCTCATGCTAAAATTCTGTAATTTATATCAAAATTAAACAAATATTTATTTATCATATTTATCAACAATTTTTATTTTATTCACACTACTACAAAACAGTAAATAGATAACGCAGAAAAAACGTTGTGGTTTCAGTCAGAAAAACGTCGTGGTTAAGGGTGTCATCTATTTGACACCCTTACACAACGTTTTTAAAACGTTGTAGTTAAGGACATTCCACACCGTTTTTTAAGAAAAAAACATTGTAGATTTATTTTTCATAAATTAGCAAATGCTTAAAAACGTTGTAGAATGTATGATTCCACACGTTTTCTGGATAAAAACGTTGTAGTTTAATATATCAGACAACGTTTTGACACTTTTACACAACGTTTATAATGTGTCATCTATTTAGAAGGTGTCATTTATTTATACAAATATACAACATTTTTAAAATATTGTAGATAAAAAAAGAAAAAAAGTTGTGATTCACCTATATTACTAACGACCGATATCTTTAATGTCATGATATATACTAAAAGGTCTAAATTCTCATTTAAATTTAAAGCCAAAATGTATCAACCATTCAAAATACATCCCAATAAACCATTCGTTTACGGTTTCAAATTACTACATCCACAAAATATATACCAAACTATCCATATATGCATCTCAAATTCACTTTTAACATAATTCCTAACCAAATTTATATATCCAAATAAATGACCTGCTACTGATGTATGGCAAGATAACTGTAAAACACAAGGGGGAACATTTCTGCAAAACATCGCCTATGTCTCGGACAGATTGCACAGATGGGTAGCATTTCTTCAAAACATAACCTTGAAAGGCCAGAAAGCAGAAAATTTCATTAGTATCTTACATCAATTAATGGCAGAAGGGGGAACTTACAAAACTTGGTTATTTGTAATTTCCGGTAGTCCACTAATGGGGGAAGGAATTACAATTCTCCTTTTATTCCTCTCACATAACCAAATATATCCATTCATTCCGCCACTACAATATTGCATTAGATAAAAGTTGTAAATCCAGCTCAACATATAGAAAAAATCAGAATATAAAAATAAACTAAACCACAAAACCAACCTTGCATTTGTATCAATTGGCCAAGGATATCTTTGGTCGGGAGGCATCTGGTAAAAGAAGTTGTAGTATGATAAAATAGTGGGAGCCCAAGCATGAGAAGGATTGACATACAACAAATCATACATCACTCTGTTCCGAACTTGCTCTTCCTCCTGCATACACAATTTTGGTTCTCTGTAAAGATCTTGTAGCAGTTAACTGATGCTAAATATCTTGCAGGTGATGATTGTCAAACAGACTATAACTACAAAGTAATTCAACATCTCAAACACCTGGAATGCTAAAGGATTTAAAAGGAAAATCCTACTGGTAGCAAAGTCTATCTGCATATGTGCCTGTGCATGTGTAACTTCAATAATCAATTTCCTTCAGCTAGTGTAACTACTAGTATAACATATGTTAGAAATACAAAAAATAATTGGTACCTGATGAAATCGGGATATTTTTGTAATTATCTTCTAAACAGGAGAGAGGGAAAGTGGGAGGGGGGATGGTGAACTAATAAAGAACAGAAACTCTGTAAACCTAAGCCTTAGGATATATTCGATCAGCTAACAGGAGGACGAAAATTGACAGTCAAATAAACAACAAATATATACTTTGTTCGGTTGTTCCTCAAAATATTGTAATATGTTCTTGGTCCCAAGAAGAGAATGACCACTATAAATGGAAACTCAATTAAGTAATGCATTAAATATTCCTGGTACACATGTACTAGACCATTTGCTTACTTTTTTGTTCTGGGTAGTCTGCCCCCTTGTAACATCAGTCATCAGGAGATCATATCCTGCAATAAAAATTATAACACATAAAATCAGCACCTCAGTTTTGAAGGAACATAGAGATAATATCTATACCCAACCTTTAAATTCATCAGCTGGAAATTACTGAAGAGAATGCGACTGACAGATAATGAAGATATATATATATATATATATATATATATATATATATATATATATATATATATATATATATATATGCCATGTTAGGTAATAAAACTGAGAACAGTATATAATAATAAATATACCCAAAATTACTGAACAAGAACTAATTTTATTTTCTTGGAATGAAAACTCTATTTTAAGTATGTAGTGATAGGAAGACATACCTTGTGAGCTCCATATACTTTTGGTTCAACTGTTTAAGAAATCGAAATCATATAGAGTAGATATAACTATATAATTTTAAGTTCAAAAACAGAATACTTAAAAACTGTTAACACTAACCATTGGACAAGAGAGGCTCAACTCCTCCTTTTCCTGAAGAACTGTAAAACAAACAGAAACGAGAGATGTGATTGAATAAAGGAGTATTATGATGCAGTTCTACCAATGTTGTGAAAAAAAATACCACAACGTTTTTTTACAACGTTTTTATAAAAAACGTTGTGATTTAAGTGTTGTCTATTTACTACTTTGTAGTAGTGTCATCAATTATTTACAACTCTTCAATATTTCAATAATATTTTCTAATTAATATTATATATTCACAATACTAACAATCAGACCGTTCTCAGGAAAGAGGGGGCTTTCCGATAAGGATTTCTCATTATTAGCGCACAATTATATAACCTAACCCCTTTTCTCAACAGAACTTTCTAGATATTGTTAATAATACTATCTAATAATGTCATTTCAATAATATGAGTTACTGTGTTGTGATAATTATCTTAATAATGTGAAATAATGTTCAAACAATTATTGAGTCAATAATATGAGATACTATGCAGTAACTACTGTGACAATTATTGAATGAAATACTGAGTGACTTCTTACATAAGAATCAATAAACTGAGATATTGTGCAATACCGTGTGTTACTGTGGAACAACGCGTATTACTGTACTTTTATCACCAGGTATTTTAACAGTTAACGATAAAAGTTTTGTCGTTATTTTATAAAAATATTATTTCTATCGCTTTCTATATCCGACAGTTATTCCGTTGTGGAGCACACCAATGATTGGTTATTTCGGCGCCTTCGTACTTTACCGAATATAATATTCCCGATAGAAAGAATATTCCACGACAAAACGAATATTTCTCGACAAAAAGAATATTCTCCAACAAACTATTTATCTGATAATTTTTATATATCACCCTTAACTATAACATTTATTAAATTAACACCTTACTATTTAGAATAATATATAAAGAAAATTCGATCTTATTCATAAAAAGTTGGGGTCTTACAACCTCCCCTCCTTATGAAATTTCATCCTCGAAATTGATGTATGTACCTGGTATTTCGAAGAGGTGAGGATACCTTGTTTTCATTTCAGATTCTAACTCCTAGGTCATTTCCTCAATATCATGGTTTCTCCATAAAACTTTGACTTGAGGTATAACCTTTGAGCGTAAAATCTGCTTCTTCTTATCCAAGATCTTAACAGGTACCTTCTCATACGTTAAATCTTCTACTATCCCATTTGGTTCTAATTCAATAATGTGGTTTGGGTCTTCCACATATTTACGTAGCATGGATATGTGAAAAACATTATGAACACGAGACATGTTTGGTGGTAAGGCGAGTCTATAGGCCATAGTTCCTACTCAGTCGAGGATTTCAAATGGACAAATAAATCGAGGGTTGAGCTTTCCTCTCTTTTCGAATCTCGTAACTCCTTTCAATGGAAAAATTCGTAACAATACATGGTCTTTGACATTGAATTCCACGTTCTTTCAATGAAAATCAGTATAACTCTTTTGTCGATCTTGTGTTATTTGTATAAGTTGCTGGATCATTTGAATCTTTTCTGTAGTCACGCGTACCAATTTTGGTCCCAACAATGTTGCTTCACCCACCTCGTCCCAGCATACTGGAGAACGACACTTTCATCCATACAACGCCTCGAATGGATCCATGTCTATACTTGCTTGATAACTGTTATTGTAGAAGGATTCCACCAATGGTAAGTGCTTGTTCCAACTTCCTTTGAAATCTAGTACGTAGAGTCTCAATATATCTTCAAGAGTTTGAATAGTCCTTTCTGATTGCCCATCCATCTGGGGATGATATGCAGAACTGAATTGTAAATTAGTGCACATAGCTTTCTACAAGCTGACCTAAAATCGTGAAGTGAATCTAGGGTCTCAATCAGAAACTATAGATACTAGCATACCATGTAGTCTTACAATCTCGTTTATGTACATACTGTTAGGTTTGTAATATTCATGAACGCAATCAAATTGCAAAAATAAGCGAAAACGTGTAAAAATCAGAGTTTAAAATTTTACAAACCATATACCCGGATCACCCTTTATGCACAATTATTAATTAAACAAAAAAGAAAGAACAAGAATCATACCCTTGAAGATCCAAGCTTCCTCAGGTACAAGTTCATCTCCAATCCTTTTCGCGTTCAACTTGAATCCACCGGGTTTGGTTTCTTCCTTTGATCAACGTTAGCCACCCAAGTGTTTGGCCTCTAGAGGTGATCCACCAAGGAAGAAGAAGAATTCAAGAAGATGAGTGGTTGGCTAAACCCTAGTTTTTCTATCTCTATAGAAAAGGAGCATACTCTCCAACCATTGGAAATATAACGTATATTTGATATCTGATATAAGACTCCTCTTATAAAGATATCAAGTAACCCTATTAAAATAAGGTATTATTTAATTAAACCCTTTTAATAAAAGGGCCCCTAATCTTATTAGGGATAATTAATTAAAGTCCTTTAACTAATTTTCCTTCCTAATCCAATTAGGAATAAATGAGAGTACTTATATTAAATTAATTCCTAAACTCTTTTAGAAATTAAAATAATAATAATAATTGTAATAATATTAATAAGACTCCTCTTATTAATTTATATTTAATATTTCTAAAATATTAAATAATAAATATTAAGCTATTTAATTTATTCTATCACCATAGATTAAATTAAATATACATAACATATTTTTACGATTATGCCATTAACTTCTTAAATAATTATTCTTCCTTTTATGGTGTGACCCTTTAGGTTCTCCATATTAAACCTAGGTTGTGAATAAATCAATTAGAACAATTCTAATCATATTTAAATAAATAAATTAAATAATTAATTTATTTAAATAAATAATATTTATTCTACAATAGGGATAAGTCTACCTAGCGATCAACGACTTTCCAAATAATATAGATTTCAACATTAATCATAAAAGAACCTTTGAGTAAATAGTTACCGTACAATTCAATCCTTCCACCATACAATGTCCCAATTAAATATAAGACATGGAATTATCGTCAAGTCTTATTTTATTTAATTATATGTATTTCGACTCTTAAATGCACAACTCAAATAATGCAAATTAGAAACTCCTTTCTAATTTCATTCGCTTTGCCAAGGACCACTTTGGGTTGTCATTTATCGAATCACATAGGACATTTCTTCTTTTATTAGAAGTGGTAGATTCTTTATTGATCATACATTATCTCCATGTACAACTTATTATACCCAAGCATACCTTTGATATACCCTAAGGGTCTTAAGGAATAAGTCAAAGTATAACTCATCATACACAAGATACTATGATGACCTCAAGTCCAAGGATCACTTGTACTACTATCACTCTTGGAATTCCTATTGATGCACAAGTAAAACTCCATTAGGTATTCCTTAGCGAGCCACGTTCAAATTGAACTTATTCTCTAATAAGCACCTACATACTTGCTTTAGTGTCTCCACACAAATGATCATGAGATCAATCATCCTCATCCAATGAGAAAGCAACGATGTACCAATCTATCCGGATTCACTAATCCCAAATTTAGTAATCCAATGATTGGGAACTATTTTAGTTTTAAGCTTTCTAAGAATTTAGATCTCATTAGAATGATCATCATCATTATTCTAAAAGCATTGCTTAAAACTATGGGTTTATCACATATTATAAAACAAAGATCATGTAGATAATTAAAAGCCTTTAATAAATTAATACTTTTATTAATAAATGAATAAGATTGTTTCAAAGTATATGCTTTATCATCAAACATGATTGGCTTGTGTGCATACTACTTTCAATCTCCCACTTGCACTAAAGCCAATCGCCATGGTATCTCATACTCTTCTTCTCTAAGTGACGATTATCCCCTTTGTTGGATAAGCTTTAGTTAATGGATATGTAATGTTGTTCATGAGAGTCCACTATCTCTATAGTGATTTCCCATCTTTCAATGATTCTAATAATCAAATGAAAGTGCCACAACACATGTTTAGATCCAAGATGAGACTTAGGAACTATTCCTAGTTCGTAATGAACTTTTAATCCAAATAATCAACTTGCGAGCCTTCATTTATAGCTATATACTTTGTCTTTATCACTAAACCAAAGAACTCTTTCTTTGTTTGGAACCTTTCCAATTCTTTGCACCTTTGTTCAAAATAACGCTTTTACCTTAAAGTGGATTTTACGTCATCTTAGTGCGTCTCGAAAAACTTGAGTCTGTTAAGCCCTCTAGTTTTAATTTAGACCCACCATGAATATGATCACATCCTTAGTCTTGGGTTAAGCACTTTAAGATGTTTTTCACTGACTCATAGTGAACTTCTCCATAATATGATTGATCATGG
The DNA here is from genome assembly GCA_020205615.1 of Panax quinquefolius. Classification (NCBI taxonomy): domain Eukaryota; kingdom Viridiplantae; phylum Streptophyta; class Magnoliopsida; order Apiales; family Araliaceae; genus Panax; species Panax quinquefolius. Next base: position 34,622,510 of record CM035157.1, on the reverse strand, counting down.
TAACACTTTACCTTAAAGTGAATTTTCTGTCGTCTTGGTCTGTCTGAAAAACTTGAGTTTGTTAAGCCCTCTAGTTTTAATTCGCACTCCACCATAAATATGATCACATCCTTAGTACCGAAGAAAGTACTTTAAGATGTTTTTCAACTGCCTCACGTTGAACTTCTCCGAATATGGTCGATCAACATCAAGTCTCGTACATTTCATTGCATACATGATAGTTACTCATGCGATCTCTCTTTTTGGAGTTTATGGGGACTATTAAGAGAGATACACTCCATGGCTCATCAACATGAAACATCTCTTGGAGCTTGCCATGCTAAACGACTTTAACATCAAATGAATATACGTTCCTTGGGTTAAGTCGAGCATCCTCTTGAATCTATCTATATAGATTTTATCCCCAATTAAGATACTCTTCCCAAATCATTCGTGGAGGAATGTTTAGACAACTTTATCTTTACTGATTATAGCATTGGTATGTTATTCCTCATCCGTAGTATATCAACATATAATACTAGAAATTTCACGACGCTCCCACTGACCCTTTTGTACACACTAGAAGTCTTACATCATCGCATGTAACTCTAGATCATCATCTTCTATGATGCGTACCTCATCATCATCATCCATGATGAATCCATACCTCCTAGGTATCTTCAAGACTATTCCGGATATACGATTCAACACAGTACAATAGGTCTATCTCTGTGTTCCTCTTATTTGACTTATAGTGTTTTGTGGTTCTTGAACTCTTCAAGATCTATTATCCTCCCACTAGCCCCTTCAATGATAAACACATTTATCTTAGAAGGCAGCGTGTTTCGCAATAAACACCTTTTGCTAAGCAGGATTATAGAACATATACCCTAAACTTACTTTAGGATGTCCCACAAATCGACACTTGTCAAATCTTGTCCCAAGCTTATCCTTTGAAACCTTTTCACATAAGTTGGACAACCACTTATCTTAACATACTTAAGATTAGGAATCCTCCATATCCATAACTTTTATGGAGTCTTAGGGTTTGGATTTTGAGGTTACCTTTTCGTAGAGATATGCGACCATTTCTAGGACATGACCCTAGAAGGATACTGGAATGTCGGTAAAATCATTATGGATCACACCATGTTCAAATAGGTACAATTTTTCCTTTCAGATACATCAATCAATTATTATGTATCGAGAGGCGTCCATTATGAGAAAACCATTTGAGATGATCTAGAAACTTATTGCACAAGTATTCCTTCCTTGATCCGATCAAAGAATCCTAATACTTTGCCAATTTGTTTCACTTTTGAATTCTTTGAACCTTTCAAATAATTCACACTTGTATTTCAAACAAATACACACATTCAACTCTTTGAATGATCATCTCCTTTTCTTATACTAGTTTGTTCAATTTGTAAAATTATTTTCACGTAAGTCAAGTATACAAAATCCATTAAGTGATATTCGGTCTCTATACAAAACATTATTATTATAAATAGAACAACAATTGTTCTTAAATATAATACCAAAGATGTCATTGTCCAACAATAAAATGGAAATAATGTTTCCAACGAGAACTGGAATACAATAACAACTTATTGACTTAATAGACTTGCCCGTAGGCATCGCTAAACTATAAGTTTCTATGGCTAATGTAGCAACCTTTGCTTCATTTCCCACACATAAGATTATTTATCTTTGTTTAACTTTCTACTTCTTCTTGGTCCATTCATAAATCTATATTTATGATAACCAAAGTCGATATCCAATATCCAAGTAGAACCTTGACTTAAAGAAAAATTTATTTTAAATCTTGAACAAAATTGTATTTGTAACCGAAACTTCATTAAGCTTCTTTGGTTAGCCAACGCAAGGTGCTTCTCATGATTTCTTTCCAGTGTCCATGCTTATTGCAGTGGAAGCAAACTCCTTTGCTATCCGTATCAGTTTTGTTCTTATTATCCTTTGTTTTTTTGCCTTTCTATATACCTTCTTTGAATCGTTCTTCTTTTCAGAAGATCCTTTGGCCCCTACCAGTAAGACATGGTCTTTCTTGGTTGGAAAGTGACTCTCATCATTTTTCAACATGTTAAGCAAATCAACGAAGCTGATATCTAGCTTGTTTATATGAAAAATTCACAACAATTGTGAAAGGAGTCCGGAGTGAGTGCAAGATCAAATCTTCGCTCAACTCTCCATCCATGACAAAAACCAGTTGTCCTAATTGATCAATCAAATTGATTATGTTAAGAACTTTTTTGTATGTACTATAGTGTCATTTGGCCATTCTAGATCGGAAGAGCTCCTTAGATATCTCGATATCTATCGGTCCTACTTTCCTCACCATCAACTACTTGATGTGCGGGGAATATAGTAGGAGCATCCATAGTTTCATCGCCGACGCTCAAGCTCGTTACTCATGGATGCGAGCATGATGCATCGAGCCAATCGCTGTGCATCATCTTGCCACTTTCTAAAAGTAGCAATGTCTTCCTCAGAGGCATTATTCGCAACCATTGCGAGGATAGATGTATTAAGGACATAAGATAACTTTTCACCATGAGAACTATTCTCAAATTCCTTAACCAAATCAGATTTAATTTGGTGCAGTTAATTTAGCATCTAATATGCTTCGCAGTGATAGTAATTTAGACATTGTAAAATTCTGTAAATGAATTTGTAATTAACAACATTTTAACATACATTCTTTTATTAATTACCAAAATAATTTAGGTCTTGTTTTAAATTGGTATCTCCCACTATTTTCTTCAAACTATATTACCCTCACTTATATAGTTCGGCAAAATCTAATTAAAGATTTGCTAGTGAGAATAAGGATCCCATTTCAAATGTATATAGCCTTGTGGTGACACAACAAACTATATATAAATAAATAGGTAGACAACTCTTGTCAATTACATCAACTATGCAACTCCTTGTATTTTGCCTCTTAGATCATTTTGATCAAGTGGTGGCACATCCGAATCAAAATTATCCAAGTTTAGTCCGACCTAGCACTCCATATATTCAAAAAAGAAAAATATCATCCTTGTGGTGACACAACAAAACAATATTGTTCAATTTTCTTTATAAGCATCAAATGTGATAAATTAACATCTTAAATACTTAATACTTGCCTTGTGGTGACACAACAAACTCATATTAAATATTTAATACTCTATTAATTTTATCATGCTAGAAGGCGACGTTCGATATTCCAAATATCTTTGAACGCTTAGGACTTAATATAAAAATTGAGGGGTTTGTTATTAATTTGTCTCATCTTGTTTAGCGGCATTTGCACGCATATATATATAAAATACGCGTTATATTAATGAACATCTGAAGCATGTTTGCATAATATATAGTAAAAGCATGCACATATAGAATACTATATTCTACCCGGATTGATTATGGACTTTTATTCTAGTTTGGTTCACTAGAGCCACCAAGTGAACCAAAAGGTCAAACCCCAAGGGTGCGAGAATTAATATTTAAATATAACTATTACATTTAAACCCGGGCTCCATTACAAACGGATCTTCATGCGCTTCTTGTCCTTGATCTCCAATTCTTCAAAATAATTCTAACTATTCCTATTACAAAACTATTTAAAATAAATAGAAACCTTGATCGTGATCGAGGGAAAGTACATAGGAGGAGATAGAATTTACATTAAGAAAAAATTAGAGAAGGCGAGTGCACGCAGACCCCATTTAATAAAACTCATACATTCATGCATCCAACTAAAATAAAATCCAATCACATTGGTTGATAGTCCATAATCAATCCCATTTATTATCATACACATCACCATACGCATTAATAAATAACATTCATATCATGAATAATAAACATTCAATATATATATTGATATCATTTAATGGGCAAATTTAGTTAGTATAAAATCTATTTTTGAATAAAAATAAACTCCTTTATTTTAATCCAAATTTAAATCAAAATAAAACTATTTTATTTTAATTTATCCAATTTTGAATAAAATAAACTATTTTATTTTAATCAAAATAAACTCATTTATTAAAGGAAACATGATTCTCTTTCCTATTCACAAATAAACTCCTTTATTTTGAATAATATGAAATCTTATTTCATATCTAAATAAACTCCTTTATTTAAGGAAAGAGTGATTCTTTTTCCTATTCACAAATAAACTCTTTTATTTTGAATAATATAAAATCTTATTTCATATCTAAATAAACTCCTTTATTTAAGGAAACATGAAATCCAATTTCAACTCCAATTAGTTATCATGGAATCCAATTCCAACTCTAATTAGTTAGTATGAAATTCTAATTTTAAATTAAAATAAACCTTTTATTTTAAGATTAAAATAAACTTTTATTTTAATATTAAAATAATTTTTATTTTAATTATAAAATAATTAAGAATAATATATATATATATATATAAAATATAATAATAACCGTATTTATTATTATATATACTCTCTATATATATAGAGTAAAGTTATAGATAACTTTAGTTAATATATATATATATATATATATATATATATATATATATATATATATATATATATATACACACACACAAGATAGTAATTCGGATCCGTGAATCAATAAAGGAAAAACGTGAATCCTGTAACAAACATATATATAATACCATATAATTATATATAATGTTATAAAGGTCACGTGAATTGATTTCTCCTTTTTCAAAAAAAATGATCCCAGCCACGTTATTATATATATAATATATTAACCAAATCGCGGAAGATAGTTTTAGAAAAACGAGAATCTGCACCAATTAGCAGCATCACGTATTTCGCGATTTTAATTTTTTTTATTTTTTTTTAAATATATTTTATACAATAAAATTATGCCCAATTAAATTTTTCTAAACACATATCAATATACATATTAAATTAAAAAATTAATAATTTGCTTAAAGGTTTGGCTCTGATGCCACTGTTAGGTTTGTAATATTCATGAACGCAATCAAATTGCAAAAATAAGCGGAAGCGATGTAAAAATCGAGTTTAAAATTTTACAAACCATATATCCCGGATCACCCTTTATGCACAATTATTAATTAAACGAAAAAGAAAGAACAAGAATCATACCCTTGAAGATCCAAGCTTCCTCAGGTACAAGTTCACCTCCAATCCTTTTCGCGTTCAACTTGAATCCACCGGGTTTGGTTTCTTCCTTTGATCAACGTTAGCCACCCAAGTGTTTGGCCTCCAGAGGTGATCCACCAAGGAAGAAGAAGAATTCAAGAAGATGAGTGGTTGGCTAAACCCTAGTTTTTCTATCTCTATAGAAAAGGAGCATACTTTCCAACCATTGGAAATATAACGTATATTTGATATCTGATATAAGACTCCTCTTATAAAGATATCAAGTAACCCTATTAAAATAAGGTATTATTTAATTAAACCCTTTTAATTAAAGGGGCTCCCTAATCTTATTAGGGATAATTAATTAAAGTCCTTTAACTAATTTTCCTTCCTAATCCAATTAGGAATAAATGAGAGTACTTATATTAAATTAATTCCTAAACTCTTTTAGAAATTAAAATAATAATAATAATTGTAATAATATTAATAAGACTCCTCTTATTAATTTATATTTAATATTTCTAAAATATTAAATAATAATATTAAGCTATTTAATTTATTCTATCACCATAGATTAAATTAAATATACATAACATATTATTACGATTATGCCATTAACTTCTTAAATAATTATTCTTCCTTTTATGGTGTGACCCTTTAGGTTCTCCATATTAAAAGGTTGTGAATAAATCAATTAGAACAATTCTAATCTTATTTAAATAAATAAATTAAACAATTAATTTATTTAAATAAATAATATTTATTCTAATAAGGATAAGTCTACTAGATGATCAACGACTTTCCAAATAATATAGATTTCAACATTAATCATAAAAGAACCTTTTGAGTAAATAGTTACCAGACAATTCAATCCTTCCACCATACAATGTCCCAATTAAATATAAAGCATGGAATTCTTTGTCAAGTCTTATTTTATTTAATTATATGTATTTCGACTCTTAAATGCATAACTCAAATAATGCAAATTAGAAACTCCTTTCTAATTTCATTACGCCGCCAAGGACTCTTGGGTTGTCATTTATCGAATCACATAGGACATTTCTCTTCTTTTATTAGAAGTGGTAGATTCTTTATTGATCATACATTATCTCCACGTACAACTTATTATACCCAAGCATACCCTTTGATATACCCTAAGGGTCTTAAGGAATAAGTCAAAGTATAACTCATCATACACAAGATACTATGATGACCTCAAGTCCAAGGATCACTTGTACTACTATCACTACAGAATTCCTATTGACAGCAAGTAAAACTCCATTAGGTATTCCTTAGCGAGCCAATTCGATGAACTTATTCTCTAATAAGCACCTACATACTTGCTTTAGTGTCTCCACACAAATGATCATGAGATCAATCATCCTCATCCAATGAGAAAGCAACGTATGTACCAATCTATCCGGATTCACTAATCCCCAATTTAGTAATCCAACGATTGGGAACTATTTTAGTTTTAAGCTTTCTAAGAATTTAGATCTCATTAGAATGATCATCATCATTATTCTAAAAGTATTGCTTAAAACTATGGGTTTATCACATATTATAAAACAGCATCATGTAGATAATTAAAAACCTTTAATAAATTAATACTTTTTATTAATAAATGAATAAGATTGTTTCAAAGTATATGTTTTATCATCAAACATGATTGGCTTGTGTGCATACTACTTTCACATACTAGCCAGACGCTCAAGTGAATAAGTTTCTCGTATAGGCAAGAAATGAGCAGACTTGGTTAATTTATCGGGAATGACCCAAGTTGCATCCAAGCCTTGAGAAAACTTAGGAAGACCTGTCACAAAATCCATATTGATGTGTTCCCACTTCCATTTTAGAATTTTAAGTGGTTGCAACGAACCATTTGGCACTTGATGCTCTGCCTTGACACGTTGACAAGTTAGACATGTTGAGATAAACTCCGCGACCTCTCTCTTCATATTGCTTCTCCAAAATGTATATTGAAGACCAAGATACATTTTGGTACTTCTAGGATGGATTGAAAATGGTGTGTTGTTTGCCTCCATCATAATTTTATATTTTAAATCAGGGTCATTAGGAACACAAAGTTTAGAGTTGACTCGAAGTATCCTTTCCTCGTCAATTCTTGCTCCCGGAATGGCATCTTCTTGCACCTTCTATTTCATATTCACCAGCTATGGGTTTGTAGCTTGAGCAGCTTTAACTTTATCGATTAAAGTAGGTTTTACTCGTATATTTTCTGTCTTCACATGGTTCCCTAGAGTCTTTAACTCTATCTCCATCTTTTGGAAGTCATATAGAATGGGCCTTTGTGTTGACAATATCACAGTCGTACCCGCATAGAATTTTCTACTAAACGCGTTAACTACCACGTGTGCTTTTCCAGGATGGTATTGAATGGTACGGTCATAATCTTTTAATAGCTCGAGCCAACGTCATTGCCGCATGTTGAGTTCCTTATGGGTGAAGAAATATTTGAGGCTTTTATAATCGATATAGATCTCCACTTTCTCCCCATAAGAGTAGTGTTTCCAGATCTTTAACGAGAAAATGAATACTACCAACTCTAGATTGGGATGCCCCCAAAATAGATATACATCACCCATTCTGAATCGCCAAATATATGGTACAAAAATCAAATACAAACTTCTTTTATACAATACGACAAAAGCGCAGTTGAGAGTTTTTACATGAATATTGTCTTTTAGACAATATCCAAACTCAAATGGAGTCCTCATTATATTTATTATCACACGATTTCATAGAATAGTGAGGACTACTATAGCCACCATCTCGGACCATCTCTCCGTTCCCCGACTAGTCCCGGCTACGCTCTTATTTCCTGAAGAGAACAATGAAAGCAAAAGGGTGAGCTCAACTATCCCAGTAAGAAATATTATGAATAAGATAATGCAGAATAAATTATCATTAGCCTTCAACAGTGTTAACCTGATAATAACAACAAGTTTAACTGCAATAGAACAAGCAATCCATTAGAAGCGTCAAGTGGAGCATGATATCTACTATATTCTATGATTTAAAAAGTTTATCATCAACTTTATCGCTGAGACTCAGCTCAATAAATAATCCACATCACTGAATTATCCATGCACTACGGGCCAAAGATATTCATTAGTATCACGTCCACGAATTATCCATGCACTACGGGCTAAGGATATTTGTGTAATCACCAATGGTCATGATCATGACAATAACTGTCCATCAATGCACTACAGGCCAATGAGGACTTTAATCATTTGTAACATTACAGGTCATGATTATACCGAATGATCCCTGGTCATAATCATACCAATCAACAGTCCATCTATGCACGTAAGCCAAAGATGACTTTTACCACATCATAAGCATGAAGATGATGACAATGATATAAGAATTCAATTAAAAAAAAGCAAAGGATAAATTTTTAAAGATTTATAATTTAATTTATCTAGAATTCAATAATGTCCAAATTGTCAACATGATACTGCTTTGTGGAGTAAAATTCAAGAATGATATTGTATCAAAAATAATTTAGACAGAAAAGAAATCAATTTTTATCATGAATAGTACCCCGGGTGAATACTACCCGAGTGAATAGTACTCCATGAATAGTACTTCGTGAATAGTACTTTGTGAATAGTACCCCGTGAATAGTACTTCATAAATAGTATCACGTGAATAGTACTTTGTGAATAGTACCCCGTGGATAGTACTCCGGCATGAAAAACTTAAAATTTAACAAGAATGTTCAGAAAAATATCCTTGTGAAACGATATTAGATGAAGCGCAAATTTCAAGGATATTCTACTAATTTCACGGAGAGTATAGAAGTAATACTTTAACAAAATGAGTGTAGAATTAGGAATACGAAACGAAATAATATTACTTACATACTAAAGTGTATGGAAGAAAATAATAATTCTTATGAATATTGAACAAAAATAATATCCCTTAGCTTAGTAGAAGGCTGGATATTGCAATAGTGAAGTAACAGAATACTCTTCTTCCTCCTCTTTATATTTTCTCTCTCTATAATTGCTCTTGTGAGTCTTAGTGAATTGGTGAGAATGAAAGAAGAATGAGCTTTTATTTATAGGAAAACATAGTTTTGATAATTGCACGATTAAGGGCTCGAATTATTATAGTATAGTACCTTCATCTATACCTCCATTTTTAATTTAGTCCTTCAAGTATTATAAATCTTGCACCACCTCCCCTAATAGTACATGCATGTGAATCAATAGTTCCATACATGTGAACCAACAGTAATTTGCATGTGAACCAATAGCAATTAATTGCTCATTTATCCGATTAATTGCCCGTTTGGTCAATAAAACCAGTCAATCACAGAAATACCTCCTTTGAGGGTAATTGGGTCACGGAAGAATTAAAGAAAACTAATGGAATAAACATCTTTAATCAACACGAACTTATTCAACTTTGCAGTTTTGGCTAGTGGAAAGAATTTAGCCAGGAACTTCTGAGTAAGGTCGTCCCATATAGTTATTGATCCCGACGGTAGAGAATGTAACCAACTCTTCGCCTTGTCCCACAGGGTAAATAGGAATAAGCGACACCCCATTATATCTGAAGGTGTTACATATCTCCAAAAAGCTGACCAAGTGTTCATTCAGATCATCGTTTGCAAGTCCCCCAAACTAAACTGAGTTCTGAATCATCTGACTAGTCCCAGGCTTAATCTCAAAAGTATTTGCAGCAATCGTCGGCCTGGTGATACTTGACTGTAACTCAGTCACCTTGGGAGTAGAAAAATCTCTCAATGCTTTCTGGTCTTCTGCAACCATTATTTCTTCTTTCTCAGAATTCTTAGAGTTTTCCTTTGTTCTTTAATCCACTTATTTAGCCTTTGAAACCGTTTCTAGATATCGTCCTCAAAAGGAAGCAAGTCTGGGTTTTTAGACCGAGTTTGCATAAACCAACTTCAAGAACCTGAAATAAGAAAGAACATAACAAAAGAAAAAAAAATGTTTAAGTAAAACTGGACTAATTAAATTGATATTGCAAAATATTAAAATCTATACTAAATTCCCCAGCAACGGCGCCAAAAACTTGTTGGTCGAAATCTAATTACGCTCACACATAAGTGTACGTGGTCAACAAGTAATATAATGATAAGTCGAGTATCGTTCCTACAGAGAATTAGTATGAAATTAATCCTAACAATTACCAACCTTATATTAATCCAAATTTTATTAAACTATCCAATTCCATGATTATAACTAAGAAAACTAAAAATATTAAAAATACCAAGCAATCAACAAACTTAAAAACTATAATTTCAAACAAATATTAGAGAATTATGCTTACAACTTCACTTTAAGTATCACTCTGATTATTACACCCTATTTCAATTCAATTCACTATCCCAGTTTATTAATCAAGAACACTCAAGTAGAACTAGCCACCTCTCGATGCACTAATACCATATTAACTTAAATCCACAAATTAGATAGAATTAAGCTAAACACCTTAATCAACTAATTCACTATATCTCTATGTGAATTACAATCAAATAAGATTTAAGTTCAAGTTCTCTATCTGATTACATGCGATGCTAGGCATATCTCTACCCTAACATTCATCAAGATTCCATTCAAACATAGAATCTAAGAACACATGCTATAGTGACTAGGTCTAGATTCATATTTCCTCTCTCGAATCCATACAAATCCCCATAGAATTGGTGATCAAACAATTCATAAATTAAAGCACAAATCACTAAAGATAAACTGAAAAATAGATATTTAAACTGAAATTCAAAACTACATAATCATCGTTCAACCATCAAGATCCGTCATAAGCCTAACAAGTAAATTAGTTCATCACAAATGAAATAAAAACTGAAATCATCAAAGTAATCATCATCCCAATTACAATTATTAAATTAAAGAAGTATAATGAATCCAAAACCACCATTCTCCTTAGCTCCAACTTACAATTATCATGACTTAGACCTTCAATCCCTCCTCCAATGTTTTTGCTCAAATTAGGGCTTCCAATTGCTAATTGATTATTGGATTATCTCTCCCTTCTTGTTGCTTGTTGTTTAAACCAGCTTAGGACACATATTCTGCCCATAACTCTACGCCCAATAAATTTCCAAACCATGCCAACTTCTCTCCTTCACGCCTCTAAAACATTACAACTAAAATAGGAGTCTTATCCTTTCCCATACCCCCGCCCCGGCGGGGGTTTTTCTTCTTTAAGTGCCCTCTCCCGTGATGCTACTCAGATTACGATTAAGTACCCCACCACAAGCGGGGTGCATTCTCTTCTTGATCCGACTTTTGCTCATTTTTTTGCCCACTTTAGCCACGAAACCACCTTTTAAGCCCAAAAGCTATGCCACCATACCTAAACATAAAATAACACTAAACAAGTAAAATGAATCAAAAAAATGACGAGTTAACACAACTTAAGCTCGAATTAGAAGCCAATTCGTAGGTATAAAACACACTCATCAAACTCCCCCAAACTTAAACTCAAGCTAGTCCTCGAGCACAAAATAAAACAAAAATGCTATGCAATGCAATGCAATGGAATGTAATGAAACTAATCTATATGCCTACGAATCCACCAGTAGTGATAGAAATAAATCTGTTCAACCGGCCTTAGAGAAATCAAGCAAACATGACAATACTTCAAATAAAAACCAATCAATAATTCTTATTAATCATCAAATCTTAAACTGTTATAATTGATATAGTGTGTGTGTGCTCAACACCCATGCTAACTGATGCAAAATTCAAATTTAATACATAACAAGTCTATTTGAAGGCATCATACAGTGTAAACTCAAGAATTTCAAAAACAGACGAGAACCAACTAAAATAAAATAATTACCGATATCAAAGGTCCAAATAGGGTACTTATGCTTTCTTTTTTATTTACAGGGGCTTTTTGCTCTTATTTCTCATTTTATTCAAATTTTTTTATATACACCCATGCAATGTCTTATTCCCTTAGGCTTTTCAGTGCTACCTTAACGAGCTTTCAACCAACGACTCTAGACCATTCAGACCTTAGGGCGCTAGGTGTAAAGAAAATCCCCTCAGGCTTACTTACTCAAGTAAAAAAGGCCACAAAACTAGACAAGCATACCACGGTGTTTATTCAAAAAAAATTTATATAGATATGAAGCTTATACACTCGAATTTTATTTTCCTGTTACTAACTATGAAGGAGGACAAAAACGCCTTTTTCACACTCCAGAGATAACCCTGGAGGACCACAACATCAATTCTAACCCCGGAGATAGCCCGAGAAATAGATTTTCTAACCCCGGAGATAATCCTGGGAAATTAGTTGCCAACCCCAGGAAAGTCAGTTCTAACCCCAGGAATAACCCCGAGAGATCAACTGCAAAGCCCGGAGTCAACCCCGGGAGGTCAAGCCAACCTCAGAGATAACCTTGAGGACATTCAGAGTCAACAGTAAGCCAATCTCAGAGATAAGCCTGAGAAAAGACTGCTACAACTGCGCCAAAATCGGAGATAACCCCGGGAGGGGAAAAATGGTCATTTTGACAACTCAACTTCAACTCAAATCAAATAAACTCATCTCAACTCATATTTTGTCAAAAGAAGTCCCACAAGAACCATATCTCAACTTCTAAGCGTAAACTACGCAAAACAGCTCAATGGACTGCCCAGAAATGCTATTTCGGTCATGGACCAATATTCCTAGAATCAAAAAAAAGGAAAATCCTATGTTATTGCATATCTCTCAGAAAGAGCTTTCCGGAAAGGTATGGCACGCTTCCATCGGACTCTCAGATTGAAAGGTATGAAGGTTCGAGCGAATTACGCGTTGTCCGAGTGAACGTACTTCGAGACAGCAGGACCCACGTTGCCCGGGGCATCCCGGGCAGCTGCAGGTACACCTGCAGCTCCCCCACTATAAATAGAGGGCTTGGGGTGGCCATATTTGTAAGAAAAAAGGCGAGGAAGCCTTGTCCAATTTGCTTTGTACACCCCATATTGAGTGCTTTCTCATTTTAAACACTTGTGAGCTCATATACTGCCATATTTTTACCGGCGAGAGTCGAGTGTTCATCCATTTAAAGTTATAGAAGTCTTCTTTGGCAA